>CM031597.1:31992368-31997368 GCA_018398815.1 Conus ventricosus | reverse complement strand
ATACTAAGTTAAAATCGCCATTTTCCCTGACAACCGTATTTTCGCAGTCTTCCTGAGGGACAGTTACTGTTTTCCCCGCAAAAATAGTGAAAACAGGGATAGAGCATTTTTGCTATTTCTGTTTTGCCACTGTTTTTGCCCCTGTACTTTAAATAATAACATCTGGTAGCTTCATGAAACGGTCAGAATTCTCCTTTTCCACGCATCACACACGCAATTGCTTATTCACAAACACATGATATGCATACAGATAGACAGACACACACACCGCGCGCACGCAACAACGCAAGCATAATTTTTTTAATACGCGTTGAACAGTAACGACAATTCTGAACGATTCGCCTCCTTCCGGTTTCAAGCGAATCAACTGATGGACGTATCACAATGTGTGGCAACCACAGACACAGTGTTTACATGTCTGAGCCACTCACATCACCCTGTCCATTGGATACGACGGCTCTGACCGTCACTGATCATCTCCATGTCTTATAGACAAGCGTGATGCAATCAGGACAGGCAGGGAGGGAGTGTTGACGGTTCTCAGAATACAGATGACGTTATCTACCAAGGCATGTTGATGCTCACTCCCGCACAGTCTGGTGAACCGAGGAGCAGAAAGGGCATTGCGGAGCAGCAAGGAAGTCCTGGGCAGGCGCCCACGTGCATGTATTGAAAGCCTCGTGTCTTCTGATATGAGACACCAACTGTTAGCAAAATGAAGCAACAACGGCTCCGTTTGGTGACTAATAGTATGGCAACGGGGAAGCACTTAATAATCCGTGGGGAAACGCATCTTCACTGTAGGGACACCAACAAGGAGACACTGCTTAAAGTACTTAGCAAAGGTTCAGGTCCTGATGAGCTTGCTTCCATGGTTCTTGACGTTCAGACCCAAGCTTCTCTTCCTTCGTGACGTGCTATCTGTCCAAGAACATCTAGCACTGAAAACACTTTAGACCTTTCGTGTGATGGGCAAACTTCTGGAGGCTGCAAGGCCATTACAAGTAGTCCTGCACAGATCTTGTCCACAGACATGCCTTTCGTCTAGACCCGCTTTGACTGGCGACAGAAAGTTCAGCGCAAACCAGAGTGGTTGGATGCGAAAGCTTGGAGGCCGACATTTTGTGTGTGTCCCAGGCAAGATTGACAAGAGAAACGAGGGAACAAAAGGACAGAAGGAGAGGAGGAGGAGGAGGGAAGGAGGGGGAGAAGGGGGAAGAAAGAAGAAGAAGAAGAAGAAGAAGGTATAGGTAAAGGCAGATTAGAACATTCTTTTGCAATACATATACGACTCTCTTCTGTCTCTGTCTGTCTGTCTGTCTGTCGTCTGTCTCTCTCTCTGTTTTCTCGTCTACTCTCTCTCTCTCCATTCTCAAGCACACACGACACATCACAGAGATTCAAAGACACAGACACACAGACACACACACACGACACACACACACACACACACACACACACACACACACACACACATCACACAAGTAGCGCGCGCGCGCGAAAGAAACAATAGCTCCAATCAAGGTGCTTAACTTCCGTTTTTTTTTTCTCCCGGGGGGAAGGAGAGATGGGGGTGGAGGAAGTATCGGCTGTCTGACTTTTGCAATGTGTGCCCACCACTCCCCGCACACAGTTCAGGTGTCTGAGTCACGGACAATACTCTGTCACTGATCTCTGACCTTCAGTGACGGACAATAACAAAGGCACAGTTTATTGAAGGCGATCAGCGAGGACTGTAAGCAATTCTGTCTTCTGTGCATCTGCCTCACTCTAATCTTAACCATAACTTTACCCCTCATTCTTACCCTAACCTGATCCTTGCCCCTATCCTAACCTGACCCCAACACTAATCTTAACACGTCTGAAAACCTTACGAAAACAAACAAACAAACAAACAAAAAAAAAACCTTCCTGTTCTTTGCGATACTTTCAAAGTGAACTCCCTTTATGATGACATTTGCACTTCTGATAAATTGTGCTATTTTCCTCCTGTTTATTACCTCCATATTTCACAAACAAGCGTGCTGTAATCGGGACAGGCAGGAAGAGGAGGGGGGGGGGGGGGTAGGAGAGGGTGGAAGAAGAGAGTAGGATGGTGTCGTTATAATTCCAAGAACTGTAAATGACTTTATTAGCGACAGACGTACTGATGTTCTCTCCCGCACAGTCTCAGTTTCATCACGGAGGTGTCACTGCGTGCGGACCACACTATACACGCTTTATACCACATCCGCTAAGTTCCGAGACCACACTGCGCATGATTTAATTCATCTATCCATCTCCCACACCGACGAAGCACGACGGCAGGACTGTAGGGCAGAACGTGAGTCGTTGGATATAGCTAAACACAGCTAGCAGTCTGAAAGCCTTCAACTTCTAACATGAGCTACAAGTTGTCAGGTAAATACTATGACCATTACCACAGACAGCTCGGTCCGGCGGTCATACTGGGTTAATGGTGCAGCATACACTCTATAGAGGCCCTGTGGTCCGTGGTACCAGCGTTTGCCTGCGGTCTAGACCGGTCATGAGTTCGATCCACGCCTGGGGTCAGCTGTTTTTTCGGATTGAAAAACCATTCTCTGTTGACCAGCCATGATGGGTATCTGATCAGTTCAGGGGGGTTAAAGGCGGACATAGGAGAAGGATGGGCTCTTTGTCTTACTCATACAGCCAGTGCAGATGAACTGTGAGGTTCACTGTCCAATGGTCAATGTAAGTGTTGAGCAATTTAACCTCCCCCCCTCCCCCCCAACAATTTTATCCCCTGAGCAAAAGCATCTTGCCTGTAGGAATCACTACAGAAAGACATTTCTACGTTCATTCATGAAGGGGTCAGGCCCGATGTGGACAGTTTCTTTGATCTTGAATTTGAGAGCAAACCATCTTCTTCCTGATGCACTCTGGTCTGTCCTTCCTTCCTGAGCACTTGTTCTGTCCTCCATTCTGATGCACTCTGTGTCTGTCCTTCCTTCCTGATGCCACTCTGTGTCTGTCCTTCCTTCCTGATACTCTGTGTCGTCCTTCCTTCAATGACACTCTGTGTCTGTCCTTCTTCGATGCACCGGGTCTGTCTTCCTTCTTGATGACCTCTGGTCTGTCCTGGAAGCTCGCGCAGGAACGGAAACTCACGGTTTGATGGAGAACCCCGACGCAGATCACAGAGCGACACCAGTAGAGCTATAATGGATCCACTGTCCAAGACCCTACCCTCCACTGTGGGCAACCGCAGCTCCATTCTAAAACATTTTGTTCGGTCAGGTGACTGGAGACGATGGAGCCTTTCTGACAACAAGCCAAAATACACATGCACAATGCACAAGGTGCGAATATGATTATTTCAGTAAATAATACGGAACAGGCAAGTACGCGTTCTCAAGACTGTGCAGAGAGAGAGAGAGAGAGAGAGAGGAGAGGAGAGAGAGAGAGAGAGAGAGAGAGAGAGAGAGAGAGAGAGAGAGAGGAGAGAGAGAGAGAGAGAGAGAGAGAGAGAGAGAGAGAAGGTGTGGTGTGTTGTGGGGGGGGGGGGGGGAGAATTTTCATGCAAGCTGTGACCAGTAGAGCATTTGTTTTGTGCAGTTTTTTTGTCTATTGTTTGTGTTGCCTGAAGATAACAATTCGTCGAACATTTATTAGTCTGTTCCTTCTTGTTTATTAGAATAAACGTCACTTGCACCTTGTCTTTTTGTGTGTTTGAATTTTGGCTTATACTGATCGATAGCAGAATTTGGAGGCCTTCCCTACATTGGCCTGACATGAATTTATAAAGAAGAAGTGGATAGAAGACTAGGTTTAGACATAACACACATCCGAGACAGAATATTCTTTTGCGCATGCACAAGTGACCCACATGAACACATGTGCATGCACATCAGATACGCCTAAATGATCATGCACGGACCCACATAACAGCGCACATACACACATCTTCAACTCTCCCACACCCAGCCAAGAAATGGATACGTCAGAAGACAAATGCATTCCATCTGCTGAACGTGTGCTGTGTGATCCTACAAAGCTTCTTTACCCTCGCGCTTTTATCCAATAAGTAAATATACCTATTGACTCCAGAATTGTGTGGCGGAGCGTGCGATTTTTCTTTATTTCTGATTCACAAAGACAGAAAGAAAAATGTCAAACGACAAAAAGAAAGAAGGGAAAGTTTTAAAGATACACAGAGAAACAAAGAAAGAAAGAAAAAACAAAAGAAAGAAGGAAAGTTTAAAGATACACAGAGAAACAAAGAAAGAAAGAAAAAACAAAAAAGAAAGAAGGAAAGTTTTAAAGATACACAGAGAAACAAAGAGAGAAGAAAAAAACAAAAAGAAAGAAGGAAAGTTTGAAAGATACACAGAGAAACAAAGAAGAAAGAAAAAACAAAAAGGAAAGAAGCAACAAACAAAAGAAATAATTGAAAATAAAAAAGAAAACAAGCCAACACCACAAGAAAGAAGAACAAGACACAAAATGCCACATATCTCTACTTACACGGACAGATAGATAGACAAAGAGACAGACTGGCAGACAGACAGACAAACACATACACACACAACACACACGCAGCTGCAATAGTAACGATAACTCTAAACGATGCGTCCATTTCCGGCTTCATGGGGAACTGGCGGACAGGCTGCACACCACAAGTTAATGCGCCAAGGCCTTGCTTTAAGAACCAAGTATTTATAGACAGGCGCCACTATATTGCTTTGAGAATTTTTTTTGTGTGTGTCTAAAAGTTGATTTACCTTTTTTCTTTCATATGCCCATCAAGGTGCAAGCCAGGCGGTTCCAAGCAGACTAAAATGAAAGGAATGGGACTATTTTGGGGAAACTGCCTGGCGCAAAGATAGGGTCACTGGTAAGCGCAAAGGCCTGGGAAGGGACACCAGGTAACGCATACATTTCTAGATTGTTAATAAACTGATCGGCAGAAATGCTTAAAAAACAAGTGAAATGATTTAGAAAGGGGGTGGGGGAGAGGGGGGGGGGGGGGGGGGGTT
>CM031597.1:31982368-31987368 GCA_018398815.1 Conus ventricosus | reverse complement strand
TCTTTTTCTGCTTGCGCTAATGTGCGTGCTTACTCGTTCACATGCGTGTGTGTGTGTGTGTGTGTGTGTGTGTGTGTGTGTGTGTGTGTGTGTGTGTGTGTGTGTGTGCGCGCGCGCGCGCGCGCAAGCAAACCCGCGCTCGTCTATCCCCATGCGTACATGCACGCGTATTCGGTCAGCGTCTCTGTGCCTCCTAAACACCCTACCAGCATTTTGATCATCACACCAGATCTTCTTGATCACAAGATGTGTACCAATGCGGCTAGGAATACAGAAAGCTAAGCAGACACATCATTTGTTTCATGTGAGAGTCACAACACACACACACACACACACACACACACACACACACACACACACACACAGAGTCTGTGCGCGCACGCGCCACTTGACCCCAAATATTCCCAAGATTCCGGAAATGTGGGCCAGGCCTCATCATCTGCCTACACATTGCACGCCACAGGGCGACACTACCAGCCAGGACCTGTTTGTCGGAGTGACTGCACTGGGTGAACACAGCCAACACGTCGCTGCTGGTACTACTCAGACAGCATTGCCGTCTTGAATCAATTCTGATTTTGTTTGACGGGGATGGGGGGGGGGGGGGGGGGGAGGAAGGGGGGTGGACGACAACAACAACAACAACAACAACCAACCAACCCACCAACCAACCAACGTAACCTTAATGCTAAGAATAGCTGATCTTGTTGCTGTAACTACTACTGCTAGTTATGTATGCTACTGAATATATAATAATGACTGTGATAACAATAATGATAATAATAAAAAGAATGATAATGATAACAATAATGTTAATGCCAATAATAATAATCATAACAAAACAATAATAATGATAATGATAATAATGATGATGACAATAATAACAACAATAATAATAATATAATGATAACTACACCACTACAACCAATACCACAACGACAATAACGACGAAGATAACAACGACGAAGAATAAGAATAACACAACCAAAAAGAAGAAGAAGAAGAAGAAGAGAACAATTACAACCAAGAAACAAAAACCAAGAAACAAAGTCCTGAATAAAACAAGAAACAGAAAGAAGAAGAATAGCACATTCACTTTTTTAACGACTGCCGGTGCTCATACACTCATGGTGTTAAAAATGCCATTCAAGGATTGAGCAAACTGATGTAAATACGGAAAGTATAACTGAAACAAATGTCAATCTTTGTCATGAAAAAAAAAACAAAAACAGGTGTTACACACACGTCATCGATTTTCAGTATTTCCCTACATCTTTGATGATAACATTGCTAACCGTTCAACGCTTCGTTAACTTTTGGTGATTCCATCACGCAGAAACAACATATTGGCTGAAAGGAAATCTTAAACGAGGCAGGGAACAGTAACCAGCAAATAATGGTCTAATGTTTCCAAGCTGAAATAATTACACACCATGAAATCAATACTGCTTACAATACAGAATCGCCAAACAGAAATGACAACACAGAGAACACAGAACACGCAAGGAGACCCCCCCCCCCCCCCTCTCCTCCAAAACGATGTTCCAAGCTTGCCTATATACCATGTACTTGACACATCCACATAGCAACCACTTGAGAAAGGAACAAACACAAATCAACAAGTGAGTCAAGTACAGGGTATAATTATGGGCAAGCTCGGAACATTCCTTTTCTGGGGGGATTGTCTCCTTGTTTGTTCTGTGTGCTGTGTGTTGTGGATTGTCTCCTCTGTGTGCTGTGTGTTGTGGATTGTCTCCTCTGTGTGCTGTGTGTTGTGGATTGTCTCCTCTGTGTGCTGTGTGTGTGGGATTGTCCCCTTGTTTGTTCTGTGTGCTGTGTGTTGTGGATTGTCCCCTTGTTTGTTCTGTGTGCTGTGTGTTGTGGATTGTCTCCTCTGTGTGCTGTGTGTTGTGGATTGTCTCCTCTGTGTGCTGTGTGTTGTGGATTGTCTCCTCTGTGTGCTGTGTGTTGTGGATTGTCTCCTCTGTGTGCTGTGTGTTGTGGATTCTCTCCTTGTTTGTTCTGTGTGCTGTGTGTTGTCATCATTTCTGCCGGCGATTCGGCGTGGTAGGCAGCGTTAATTTGGAGTTATGAGCGTGTAGATGGATCATTTCAGCATGGGAGCAAGAGTTACCCTACCAGTTCGTCATCAACACAGGGGCTGTGTCAACCTCGGGTGATGTCGATGGAGGAAGGACTAGCGCACAGCCCAAACACACTCACAGCTTGCTTACAATCTCATTCATATATCATGCATTCGTCACATCACACCACCAGTAAAGTCTATAACTTTACTATACATGATCATGGAAAGAAACATCAATGCATATGGAATCAAACAAAATAAAACATTCTCTCTTTCCTTGAACTTCACAAAATCATTTATCTAAAACATCATTAACTAACCCGGGTATAAATAGATTTCTACTTTACCTGGCCAGGTGATCTTAACTATTCACGAATCACTGTCTTTTTCTTTTCCTTTTTTTTCTTCTTTTCACTGTCACTTTCACAACACGACACAACTGCTGGCACTGGTCAAGTTAGACTGCTGGCACTGGCGTTGGTCTGTGGTTCTGCTTGACGAAGTGACGCTGCCAGGTATGAGGTCGAACCCCGGTTCAGATGGAACAGTGACTATCAACATCGATCTGTTCTCCTTTCTTCCTTCCTGCATTAACGCATTGCACTCTCTCTCTCTCTTCTAGTCTGCTCTATCAAATGGACATGGTTGCTTTTCTTTTCCTTTTCTTTTCTTTCTTTTTCTCTTCATTAGTTAGCAACTCTCTCTCTCCACATCTCTCTTTAGTCCCTCCTCTGCAGACTATCTCTGGTGCTAAATGCTACAAACTTGGTTCTCTCCTCTCTCCTCATCTCTCTCTCTGCCCCTCTCTCCTGCAGAGCTTACACTCAGAACCTCTCTCTCTCTCTCTCTCTCCCTGTTTGTTCTCTTTTTTCTCCTCCTCTCTTCATCTCTCTGCCTTTTCTCTCGTGCAGAGACTACACCCAGAACCTCCTCATCTCTCTCTCCCTGTTCGTTCCCCTCTCTCCCACTCACGCATTACTTTATCCCCTAACTCCGTGTCCAAGGGCGAGTACCATTGGTCAGTATTTTTGCCACCTCGGATCCGAAGTTATCTCCCTCTAATTCCATTGGATATTCAAATCATGACAGTCACGCCTACACGCCTTACTCTCTGTGGTGGTCAATTGGTCATTTAATTGATTAGCTTGATTTCACCCCCACCACACACTACCTTCTCCCTCTCCCTTTCCGGCGACGTCGACCTAATGGTGGGCATTGGTCGTAAATTGGCTAGATCAGTCTGGCCCAGACCTGTGAGACGTTGGTCAGCCACTCCGACTGTCTACGTGGCTGATGCTGTCTCCGTGGAAGATTAGGATTAGCCTCTCGCTGTGCTCAAATTGGCCGGATGAGTCTGATCCGGGCGTCGGGGACTCGTTTGACCAGACATCGAGGCGTCGGTCAGCTACTTTAGTCGTCTGGCTGGACAGACCGTTTTCTGTGGAGCCTCCCCCCTATGCTTAATTGGCTGGATCGATGCCCGGATATTTGAGTTAGAGCTTATGCCCAAACCCCAACTTGGCTGGCGACGGACCACGACTTTGGTTGTGTTTTTTTTTTGCCCGTGAAAATTTTCCCCCATTGCAAAAGACTATGCCCGCATTGTCTCAAAACAACGGTACAAAAAAAGACAACAGCGAATTTGCTGAACACAGCTACACGTGCATTTGAAAATACTTTACAACCAACGGTTTATAAATTATAAAATATATCATTAGTGAATACCACTCCAATGAGTTATCATTGACGTGCGCTCTTGTGTATTTCAACTCATTTTAGAACAACCTCTGTGCGCACTTATGCAATTCCCCTACCTGCGGATTTGCCACATCTTCTCTTCCAATTCCCATGAAAAGCACAATATGTATGATCACGATTTCCATGACACTTCACTGAGGAATCTCCATCCTCACTTATTGCAAATAATGCATCACTACACAAGCGACTGTATGCTCCAAGCATAACTACATTACATGAGCAAGTCTCACAAAGAAAATATGAACAAGTCTCACACAAAGAATATGAACCCATATCCAATCAACATAACTGTAATCAAACATATTATCAACAAAGCACCCGGATATGATGACTCCTCTGAATTCATCTCTTCTCCACCTTTCCCTTTTTGGCTGCTTTGTGTCACCCCCGACAACAAAACCCAGGAACTCCTACTTGTCTAGCCCTTCATACAGTGACACATCCCTGTATGACTCTTCTGGAAATTAGGCACAAAATCTCTCCTTTGCTGGGTCTCCTTCACCTCATCAATGATTGTGCTGCGCCTATGTGCTGAGTCTCACGTGAATATATTTGCGGAGGAAATTCGCATGGAAAAGTTTTGGGTTCCCATTCACATCAATTCGGTAATCCCGATCGACCTTTTCAGTGATGGTGAATGGTCCTTTCCAAAGCATCAGCAGCTTGTTGTGACCCGTGGGAAGCAGTACCCGGACTTGATCTCCCACCTTGAGGATTGCTTCCTCACCTTCCTGTCATATTGTTCTTCTGAACGACCTAGCCTCCTGCAAACTCTCCCTTGCGACCCTTTCATGTCTCCCCTAGCCCATGCGTAAGTCCACCACATACTGATAAGTGGTTTTGCTTCTTCTGACTCCTGTTCTCCCGGGCCACAGTCTTTGAGAATGCACACTGGTCCCGAACTGTCCGCCCATACAGCAGCTCAAATGGCGAAAAGCCTGTGCTTTTTCCCGAGGGGCTTCCCTGTAGGCGAAAGTGCTGCTGGAATGTGGGTCCCTTGCTGGCCTTTCTCAGAGCTTCTTTAGTGCCTTCAGCACCATTGATTCTCACCAAGCCATTTCATTGGGGTGTATGGGAGTGAGGCTGGTGATCCCCAGCAGCTGTTGACCCCCTTCATCACGCTGAGGTGAACGTGACCCTGCATGAGAATTTTGTG
>CM031597.1:31976985-31981368 GCA_018398815.1 Conus ventricosus | reverse complement strand
TTTTTAGAGACAGGTTAAGAATATCAACTCGATCTGTTCTCCTTTCTTCCTCCTGCATTAACGATTGAGCCTAAAAACATGCTTTTCTTTTCTTTTCTTTTCTTTCTTTTTCTCTTCATTAGTTGCAACTCCTCTCTCCCCTCTCTTTAGTCCCTCCTCTGCAGACTATCTCTGGTGCTAAATGCTACAAACTTGGTTCTCTCCTCTCTCCTCATCTCTCTCTCTGCCCCTCTCTCCTGCAGAGCTTACACTCAGAACCTTTCTCTCTCCTCTCTCTCCCTGTTCGTTCTCTTTTTTCTCCTCCTCTCTTCATCTCTCTGCCTTTTTCTCTCGTGCAGAGACTACACCCAGAACCTCCTCACTCTCTCTCCCTGTTCGTTCCCCTCTCTCCCACTCACGCATTACTTTATCCCCTTACTCGTGTCCAAGGGCGAGTACCATTGGTCCAGTATTTTTACCACCTCGTACCCGAAGTTATCTCCCTCTAATTCCATTGGATATTCAAATCATGACAGTCACGCCTACACGCCTTACTCTCTGTGGTGGTCAATTGGTCATTTAATTGATTAGCTTGATTTCACCCCCACCACACACTACCTTCTCCCTCTCCCTTTCCGGCGACGTCGACCTAATGGTGGGCATTGGTCGTAAATTGGCTAGATCAGTCTGGCCCAGACCTGTTGAGACGTTGGTCAGCCACTCCGACTGTCTACGTGGCCGATGCTGTCTCCGTGGAAGATTAGGATTAGCCTCTCGCTGTGCTCAAATTGGCCGGATGAGTCTGATCCGGGCGTCGAGACTCGTTTGACCAGACATCGAGGCATCGGTCAGCTACTTAGTCCGTCTGGCTGGACAGACCGTCTCCATGGAGCCTCTCCCCTATGCTTAATTGGCTGGATCCGACACATGGGGCCGTCTGCCTGACGCCCAGGATATTTGAGTTAGAGCTTATGTCCAACCAACTTGGCTGGCGACGGACCACGACTTTGGTTGTGTTTATTTTTGACCGTGACAGGCTGGTTACCCCATCTTGCTTTCTGTTCAACGCTTCGTAAACCTTTGGTGATTGCGTCATGTCCAAACGATACCTCCATCTTGTTAACTGTTTCAACGCTTCGTAAACCTTTGGTGACTGCGTCATGTCCAAATGATACCTCCATCTTGTTAACTGTTCAACGCTTCATAAACCTTTGGTGACTGCGTCATGTCCAAACGATACCTCCATCTTGTTAACTGTTCAACGCTACATAAACCTTTAATGTCTGTGTGCTGTTGGGTTGAAACAAAAAGTATTTATGCCAACGATATACTAAATTAAACAAACAAAGCAAAATTGTGTAGATGTCAGTTCATTATGATATAATCAAGTAACAGTGAATTCACCCATTGTGATCGCAGCTTATTTGTATTTTTAATTATATCAGCACTGCTTCTTCGATTCTTGTAACCGAAAAGCCGAACTACGGAAGCCCAAGCATTCTCATCGTTCATTCCAGCTTATCTCACGTTGGCGACGCTGTTGTCGACTATGAGTATCTCGCTTTCTTATTGACTGATATTTGACTTGTACACTGACAGCGGTTTTCTCATTTTGAAACTAGCCGCTATTCTGATACCTTTTCTATCAGTTACCAAATTGTGGTTAACAGATAGATAGATATACAGATGAATAGATTATGTAGATAGGTAGATAAATAGATGATATAGAGATACAGACTGACAGGCAGATATTGATCTATCTTCCTATCTGTCTGTCTGTCTGTCAATCTATTTGTCTATCTATCTACCTATCTATCTTTCTATTCATCTCACATATACACAGGCATGCGCGCGCTCGGGCGCCTGTATATAGATAGATAGATAGAGACAGATAAATAGACAAACAGATAGATAGATAGATTGATAGATAGGTAGGTAGGCAGACAGAGAGATAGAAAGATATATCAAGAAAGCAACTGCAACTGCCGGAAAAGAGATGAATGTCCACTTCAAAATAACTGCCAAAGCCAGAACATTGTATACCAAGCAACTGTCACGGAGAAAAACACGCAGAAAACAGACACCTACATTGGAATGACAGAAACAACATTCAAAACCAGATACGCAAACCATAAACAATCATTCAAACAAGAAAGGTACAGAAACCAGACAGAATTAAGTAAACACAATGGACACTAAAAGAAAAAAACTATTGACTACGACATTTCCTGGAAGATAGTCCGAAGAGCCAGGTCGTACTCCTCCTCCAGCAAAAGATGCAACTTGTGCACAACAGAGAAGTACTACATACTCTGCAAACCAGACATGGCAACTTTGAACTCAAGAGTGGAGATGATCAGCGCGTGCCGACATAGACGAAAGTTCCTCCTAGAAAACGTAACATAAATGACACACAGAAAGACCCTATCAGAACGTCACACATATAAAACGTAGCCAATATATCACGTCATCTGATAAAATATGTAATCTGATAAATTACGCCATATAATAACTTCTAGAACCTGATGAGAGCGAAAGCTTGAAACAATATTGTAGTTCCGAGACTCGAAATCTTGTAATATGCTCCTATCCAGAATAGGTGAGCACTCTTCAATTCTACGAAAATGAATCGATGTTCATGTTAATGTTCATGTTCATGTTTATGATAAGCTCCTTCAACAGTTGAGCACTTTGATAGAATTAAGAATGGAACGAGTCAACCTCAAATTCTCAACAAAGAACATCCCTTTCTCCAGCCCAGAAACCTACATGAAGAGACTGATTGAGATGACGGAAAAATTCATAAGAAGAATGCGTTGGAAAGCCTTCCATTTCCTCAACCCATCATTGGAAACGAAAGTACAGGAAAATTACGGATTCAACTCTACAAAAACACCACCAACCATTGCAGAAATGAAACCATTTGAAGAGGAAAATTGAAAATTTGATAAAAATATCGAATTCAGAAAAAGAGAAAACAACTTCCAGAACACGCTGAAAAAGAAAATACAACAAATAGCCAAAGATGACAAAATCCTCGTGAAAGCTGACAAGACATCAAATTATTACAAAATGACACCAAAAGAATACAACCAGCTGCTAGATAAAAACATCCAGGCAGCCTACAGGAAAACATCAACCAGAGATTGTGATGGCATCAATAGAGAAGCAAAAAACATTAGCATCAATGCTGAAAATTGATGACAGAGTCGACAAAACGGCAGAGAAAGAAGCATTTGTGACCTTGAAAGACCACAAACCAAACTTTGCAAATAAGCCAACTTGTGGACTGATCAACCCAGCAAAAATCTGAACTAGGCAGAGCCAGCAAAAGAATATTACAGAGAGTCGTAAAGGATATCGGAAACAACAAACATCTCAACCTCTGGAGAAACACCCAAGATGTGATTGAGTGGTTCAAAAACATAGAAAAAAAACAAAACAACAACATTCATCTGCTTCGACATTGTGGACTTCTACCCATCAATCACTCAAGAACTCCTTGAAAAAGCCCTCAAATTCGCCTCAAAAACAACAACAATAACTGAACAAGAGATGGAACTAATAAGACACACCAAAAAATCCCTCCTATTCACTAAAGATGAAACGTGGATGAAAACATCACAAAAACCACAAAAGAACTTTGACGTAACCATGGGTTCCTACGATGGGGCAGAAACATGTGAACTAGTGGGACTCTTCCTCCTGTCTGAGCTCCAAACAGAGCATGGAAACAACATTGGATTGTACGAGATGATGGGCTAGCAGCCCTGAACAAATCACCCAGAGAAGTAGAGACAATCAAAAAGAATATGTGCAAAACATTCAAAAAGCACAACATGCAAATCACCATAGAAGCAAACAAGAAAGTCGTCAACTACCTCGACATCACCCTCGATCTAAAGGAAAACATATTCAAACCATTCAAAAAACCAAACGACGTACCACTCTACGTCAACGTAAAGAGCAACCACCCACCATCAGTAAAGCGAAATATACCCAAAGGAATCAACAAACGACTCTCTACACTGTCCGCTACAAAGACAGAATTCAATGAAAAAGCAAACGAATACCAACAAGCCCTAAAAAATAGTGGACACAGCCACAAACTATCCTATGAAGAACAAAAAAACACAACAGGAAACAAGAAAACCCCAAAAAACAAAACCAGAGGAAGGAAAAGAGACATCATATGGTACAACCCACCATTCGAAGGAACCGTCAAAACCAATGTTGGTAAAGAATTCTTCAAGATAGTAGAAGAATCATTCCCCCAAAACCACAAACTACACAAAATCTTCAACCGCAACACCGTGAAGTTGTCCTATTCATGCATGCCAAACATCAAGCAGATCATAGAAAGCAACAACAAGAAAAAACTCCACCAGGAAAAAAGGAACAGCA
>CM031597.1:31962363-31964863 GCA_018398815.1 Conus ventricosus | reverse complement strand
TTTGCTCTGTGTGCTGTGTGTGTGTTGTGGATTGTCTCCTTGTTTGCTCTGTGTGCTGTGTGTGTGTTGTGGATTGTCTCTTTGTTTGTTCTGTGTGCTGTGTGTTGTGGATTGTCTCCTTGTTTGTTCTGTGTGCTGTGTGTTGTGGATTGTCTCCTTGTTTGTTCTGTGTGCTGTGTGTTGTGGATTGTCTCCTTGTTTGTTCTGTGTGCTGTGTGTTGTGGACTGTCTCCTTGTTTGTTCTGTGTGCTGTGTGTTGTGGATTGTCTCCTTGTTTGCTCTGTGTGCTGTGTGTTGTGGATTGTCTCCTTGTTTGCTCTGTGTGCTGTGTGTTGTGGATTGTCTCCTTGTTTGTTCTGTGTGCTGTGGGTTGTGGATTGTCTCCTTGTTTGTTCTGTGTGCTGTGTGTTGTGGATTGTCTCCTTGTTTGTTCTGTGTGCTGTGTGTTGTGGATTGTCTCCTTGTTTGTTCTGTGTGCTGTGTGTTGTGGATTGTCTCCTTGTTTGTTCTGTGTGCTGTGTGTTGTGGATTGTCTCCTTGTTTGCTCTGTGTGCTGTGTGCTGTGGATTGTCTCCTTGTTCTGTGTGCTGTGTGTTGTGGATTGTCTCCTTGTTTGTTCTGTGTGCTGTGTGTTGTGGATTGTCTCCTTGTTTGTTCTGTGTGCTGTGTGTTGTGGATTGTCTCCTTGTTTGCTCTGTGTGCTGTGTGTTGTGGATTGTCTCCTTGTTTGTTCTGTGTGCTGTGTGTTGTGGATTGTCTCCCTTGTTTGTTCTGTGTGCTGTGTGTTGTGGATTGTCTCCTTGTTTGTTCTGTGTGCTGTGTGTTGTGGATTGTCTCCTTGTTTGTTCTGTGTGCTGTGTGTTGTGGGATTGTCTCCTTGTTTGCTCTGTGTGCTGTGTGTTGTGGATTGTCTCCTTGTTCTGTGTGCTGTGTGTTGTGGATTGTCTCCTTGTTTGTTCTGTGTGCTGTGTGTTGTGGATTGTCTCCTTGTTTGTTCTGTGTGCTGTGTGTTTGTTGTGGATTGTCTCTTGTTTGTTATGTGTGTTGTGTGTTGTGGATTGTCTCTTTGTTTGTTCTGTGTGCTGTGTGTTGTGGATTGTCTCCTTGTTTGTTATGTGTGCTGTGTGTTGTGGACTGTCTCTTTGTTTGTTCTGTGTGCTGTGTGTTGTGGATTGTCTCCTTGTTTGCTCTGTGTGCTGTGTGTTGTGGATTGTCTCCTTGTTTGTTCTGTGTGCTGTGTGTTGTCATCATTTCTGCCCGGCGATTCGGCGTGGTAGGCAGCGTTAATTTGGAGTTATGAGCGTGTAGATGGATCATTTCAGCATGGGAGCAAGAGTTTCCCTACCAGTTCGTCATCAACACAGGGGCTGGTTAACCCATCTTGCTTTTTGTTCAACGCTTCGTAAACCTTTGGTGATTGCGTCATGTCCAAACGATATCTCCATCTTGTTAACTGTTCAACGCTACGTAAACCTTTGGTGTCTGTGTGCTGTTGGGTTGAAAAAAAAAAGTATTTATGCCAACGATATACTAAAATAAACAAACAAAGCAAAATTGTCTGGATGTCAGTTCATTATGATATAATCAAGTAACAGTGAAGATACAACACTGTATTCACCCATTGTGATCGCAGCTTATTTGTATTTTCAATTATATCAGCACTGCTTCTTCGATTCTTGTAACCGAAAAGCCGAACTACGGAAGCCCAAGCATTCTCATTGTTCATTCCAGCTTATCTCATGTTGGCGACGCTGTTGTCGACCATGAGTATCTCGCTTTCTTATTGACTGATATTTGACTTGTACACTGACAGCGGTTTTCCTCATTTTTGAAACTAGCCGCTATTCTGATACCTTTTCTATCAGTTACCAAATTGTGGTTAACAGATAGATAGATATACAGATGAATAGATTATGTAGATAGCTAGATAAATAGATGATATAGAGATACAGACTGACAGGCAGATATTGATCTATCTTCCTATCTGTCTGTCTGTCTGTCAATCTATTTGTCTATCTATCTACCTATCTATCTTTCTATTCATCTCACATATACACAGGCGTGCGCGCGCTCGGGCGCCTGTATATAGATAGATAGATAGAGACAGATAAATAGACAAACAGATAGATAGATTGATAGATAGGTAGGTAGGCAGACAGAGAGATAGAAAGATATATATATATATAGAGAGAGAGAGAGAGAGAGAGAGAGAGAGAGAAGAGAGAGAGAGGAGAGAGAGAGAGAGAGAGAGAGAGAAGGGAGGGAGGAGAGAGAGAGAGAGAGAGAGAGAGAGAGAGAGAGAGAGAGAGAGAGAGAGAGAGAGAGAGAGAGAGAGAGAGAGAGAGAGGGATGGGTACAAAATCTGTATACCTCAATATATGAAGCAAACACGATTTCTCGAATGATTTTTCTAAGATTCAACATGTAAAATGTTTGAGTAGATATATTAAAAAAAAAACCCAACATTTTTCTGAGCAGCTTTTGAATTAAACGCCCCTGC
>CM031597.1:31952363-31954863 GCA_018398815.1 Conus ventricosus | reverse complement strand
CTGATGACTGATACCTGGCAGAAAGAGATCTGATGACTGATACCTGGCAGAAAGAGATCTGATGACTGATACCTGGCAGAAAGAGATCTGATGACTGATACCTGGCAGAAAGAGAGATCTGATGACTGATGCCTGGCACAAAGATCTGATGACTGATACCTGGCAGAAAGAGAGATCTGATGACTGATACTGGCAGAAAGAGAGAGAGAGAGAGATCGGATAACTGATACCTGGCAGAAAGAGAGATCTGATAATTGGTACCTGGCGGACACAGAGAGAGAGAGAGAGAGAGAGAGAGAGAGAGAGAGAGAGAGAGAGAGAGAGAGAGAGAGATCTGATATCTCATACCTGGCACAGAGAGAGAGAGAGAGAGAGAGAGAGAGAGAGAAGAGAGAGAGAGAGAGAGAGAGAATCTGATGACTGATACCTGGCAGAAAGAAAGATTAATAACAGGCAGAAAGGTAGAGGGGAACTGATAACAGACAACTGGTGCAGATCAGATTGATAAGACATATCGTACAGACAGATGACAGATATCTGGGACAGACGAGTTGATAACAGACATCTGACACAGACAGACTGACAAAGATATCGGACACAGACAGGCAGACAACAGATATGTGGTATAGACAGACTGATAACCGATATCTGGCACTGACAGATTGATAACAGATATCTGGCACAGATAGATTGATGACAGATATCTGGCACAGACAGACTGACAACAGATGTCTGGTATAGACAGAATGGTAACGAATATATGGGACAGACAGATTAATAACAGAAATCTGGTACATACAGATCTACAACAGCTATCTGGTGAAGTCATGTTGATAAGTAGTTGTTACAGACTGATAACAGACACCTGGCACAGATGGACTGATAACAGACATCCGGTAAGACAGATTGATGACAGATATTCGGTACAGACAGATTGATAACAGATATTCGGTACAGACAGATTGATAACAGATATTTAGTACAGACAGATTGATAGCAGTAATCGGTACAGACAGATTGAAAACAGAAATTTAGTACAGACAGATTGATAACAGATATTTAGTACAGACAAATTGATAACAGGTATTCGGTAAGATAGACTGACAACAGATATTCGGTACAGACAGATTGATAACAGATATTCGGTACAGACAGATTGATAACAGATATTCGGCACAGACAGATTGATAACAGATATTCAAGAAAGCAGAGGGAGAGAGGTGGGGGGGGGGGGGGGGGAGGTAGAGGCACGCGGTCAAAGTGACGTAGACAACCAAAACTACACACACACACACACACACACACACACACACACACACACACACACACACACACACACACACACACACACACACACACACACACAAATCACCGTCTACTAGAAAAGAACTAAGACCAGACCTGCACTTACTCTGAACACAAAAATAGGACACGAGCCACTCGCTCCCTTGCTGGTTCTGCTGGCACAGCTCGCTGACGTCACAGGTGCTCTTGCCCATGCAGGTCCGAGTGACGTGTCGGAGCATGACGTCATCTCTCTCCCCTGTGGGCTGGGTGACGTTGGTCACCAGCACCTGGGAGTTCGGGCACCGCAGAACCTCCTCCGCTGCTGGCAGATCGTCTGCACGCACCTCGGGGTCCCCTCTGCACACATGGGCATCACATGGAATGGAATGGAAGGGAAGGGAAGGGAAGGGAAGGGAAGGGAAGGGAAGGGAATAAATCAAATCAAAACATGTACATGTCAGCCACTATGGTTTGCCCGCATATGTGTACACGAAAATGAAAATTTTGGGCCAGTACGGCTGTACTGTTGTTTGTACACACACACACACACACACACACACACACACACACACACACACACACACACACACACACACGCGCGCGCGCGCGCGCGCACGCGCGCGCGCACATAGATAGATAGATAGAAATTTGTGTGGAGAATAAAAACCTAATCGAGAATGTCTTCCATCGTCAATTTGGAAAAGAACACTTTTCCCACAACACTCGACCCACATGCAATCTGGTCTCCATGACAATGTCACTTCCGGCTCATCGAGGCGTGATTACCTGTTGATTCGAATCGCGCATGAGCAATTTCTGGCGTGACATATTTTCATTTGCCGTTACATTTGTCTGATTTATCAGACTTAGCGGTGGAAAATCAGGAAATCTAGGATTGGCTGTATGGGCGTGAAGCCCTGAGGATTCAGAGCGGTTAACAGCTATCAAATCAAATCAAACCAAACTAAATGAAACAAACTGTAAAAAAAGAAAAAAAAAAAAAAAAAAAAACAAACAACAAACAAACTTAAGAGACTAAGGAGAGTGCAGACTCTCGTCAAGGTCAAACAGATGCCCTATCTGCCCAGTCATTTTACCGACAAGGGAGGTAATAGTTGACACAGGGCAACGAATTTACCCCCTTTGTAGTCTGTTCTGATAGTACATGCAAAATGCATAATTTCAACATTTATATAACTGGGAAGTTTTGACA
>CM031597.1:31939945-31949945 GCA_018398815.1 Conus ventricosus | reverse complement strand
CAGACAGACAGACAACAGACAGACACATACACACCACCACACACACACACACACACACACACACACACCACACCCACACACACACAACACACACACACATCACACACACACACACAAGTATGTAAATAATAGTTTTAGAGGACCCATTTCAGTGTCACATGTACATAACTGTTATCCGCAGTGATTACATTACGGCAGAGAACCTATTATCCAAAAACAAAGTAAGTTACCGTTGTCCAATGCCCAATCTGTTGCCACTGGTGAAAAGAACGTTTTGGATGTTTCGTGGCAGTGTTTGATGATGGTGATGGTGATGATAGTGATGGTGGTTATGAATGATGATGATTAATGATATTAGGATGATGGTGATTATGGTGATGATGATGAAGATGAAGATGATGAATGAAGAATGATGATGATGGATTTATGGTGATGGTGGAAATGATGATGATTATGATGATGATGATGATGGTGATGATGATGATGGTGATGAAGGGATGATGGTGATGATGAGAGAGGATGATGAAGATGAATGATATCCGGGGGATGAAGATGATGATGATGATGATGATTATGATGAATGATGATGATGAAATTAATGAAAGATGATTATAGGGTACAGATTTACATGGAATCCAATGATAAATCACATGTACAAAAAGTCTCGATAAGGCAGGGGACAAAAGCGAAGCACCGAGCCCAGAAACAAGTATTACACAAATCTTTCATGCTTAAACGAGGAGGAGGAGAGTGGATTAGGAGAAGGAGGAGGACAGAACAAGGAGGAGGAGCAAGGGGAGGAGCAGGAAGAGGAAGGATGAAGATTAAGATGAAGGTGAAACTGATAATGATGGTGATGATGCCATATGTGGCGGAGGTGGCTTTTCTTATTGTCACGAATCTCTGTCTGATCAGAAACTCCTTACGATGCAACAAGCAGGGTAACAAACATTTGGGACGTTGTTTTTTCAGTACGTTACGAGCTGCATGCGGTTTCCATATTTGCGAGTATTGAGTTTCCATGAATGCATTGGCGACCGGAAGTGTGAACTGTGGCGATAGTGGTCAAGGAATTGCACGGCGGGCATCCTGTCAGTCTTGCGCGGTCTTCATGCACATAGTCCACTGCAGACTTGACAGAATGGCACACAGTAATTCTCCACACACACACACACACACACAACACACACACACACTCAGCACACACGACACACACACACACACACACACACACACACACACACACACACACACACTCTCTCTCTCTCTCTCTCTTCTCTCTTCCGTCTCCCTCCTCTCTTTAACATTAAAGCATATAAAATTTAAATAATTCAACAGCAAAAAATGGGGAAAACAGTTTCGGCTCTATTCGAGACCTAATTGTGAACTGCAAAAACCCTGTGAGTAGAAAGCAATGTTATGAGCATTACTTTGAGGTAACTAACTCTCCAGACACTGCATGTGATGATAATGACCAGTAGAAAGCAATGGTATGAGCATTTTCCTTTGAAGGTAACAAACTCACCTGAACTGGCATGAATTGTGATGATAAAGAAACAAATAATACACATACGGTTAATGACAGAGACGTGAAGCTCTGAATAACCTTTTTTTTCTATCACGGGAAGTGAAAGGATGCATGTCCAAACCGCTAGAAACTTAACGATCCCCCCCAAACCATCCGGGTTAAATAGGAGATTTTTTTTTTTAAATGTAAAAAAACCATTCCCTTTCTTTCTCAAGATTTCACGTTAGTCCTTCGGAACGAGTGGTGTCTATCTATCATACAGACCATAGCATAGAAAGGGAGGACATTGAACAACGTTGACAGCTATAGGGGAATATCACAGACATTGAAAAACTGGCTAGCTTTTACTTTGGAACAAAACGAATCATAGATTAGGGTAGATTAAATTATCACTAAGTTGGAGAGAACGATCTGGTAATAGAAAAGAACACAATACATTATGACTATGTATTCATACTTTTCGCTTGTTTTAGATACATTATTAAGACACAGGAAGATATAAATCTGCCTTTTTGATTTTCGTAAGCTTTTGATTCCATGTGAAGAGATAACTTGTGCAAACAGTATAAGTATTATGGCTTTTAACAGTCAATCTGAATGGATTAAACAGCATGTCCTAAGGCAGTCAAAATAAATCCTAGCTGGAGAAAACTGACTGATGCATTTCTTTGCCCCCGTGGTTTGTGTCACTGTCAAAATTCAACACACCCAAAGTGTGTCCGTCGTTCCGGCCACTTCAACCTGGACATAAGTCCAAACACAGACATCCCGACGCCTACAAGCATCGCCTCAGACCAATTTGGGCAAAGGGGAGAGGGCTATTCCTCATCCTCACGGAGACGGTCCGACCCACCCCAGACAGACTAAGCCGTTTGAACCGACGCCTCGATGTCTGCCCGGACCGATCTCAGTGCCTGGGTCCAGAACTCATCGTGGCCAATTTAGCGTGACCAGTGTCCCACGAGCTAAGCCACACGGCGCCAGTTATAGTAGGAAAGGGGGGAAAGTTTAGTGCGTGGTGGGGGTGAAATCTAGCTAATCAATTAAATTGACCAATTGACCACCACCAGAGAGTAAGGCGTTAGGCATGACTGGCCATGATTTGAACATCCAAAGGAAATAGAGGTAATAACATACGATATCCAGTAAAAATACTGACCAATGGTACTCGCCCTTTTGTTTGGACAGATCGGGACGGCATAAGAAGGATGGTGAGAGAGAGAGAACCGCAAACGGGGAGACTCGCAACGACGCAGAGAGAGAGAGGTCTGAGTGTATTCTCTGAGGAGAGAAAAGCAGAGAATGAGGGGAGGAGAGAAGAGAACCAAGTTTGAGAGATTACATGAGATAGACCTGCATAGGATGGCCTGAGAGAGATGTGGAGTAGAGAAAAGAGCTGCCAACTAATGAGGATGAAAAGTAAAGAAAAGAAAAAAAGCAAAGAAAAGCTACCATGTCCATTTGATAAGAGCAACTAGAAGAGAGAGAGAGAGAGAGTGCAATGCGTATAATTGCAGGAAGAAAATAAGAGAACAGATCGATGTTGAATAGTCACTGTTCTATCCTGAACCGGGGTTCGACCACAAACTTGCCAGCGCCACTTTCTCGGTACAGTCCCAACCTGACCAACGCAGCAGTCCAGCTGACCGGTGTCCAGCAGTCCATCTAGACCGGTGCACAGCAGACCAACACCAGTGCCAGCAGTTGTGTCGTGTTGCGTAAGTGACAGTGAAAAGAAAAAAAAAAGGGGAAAAGAAAAAGACAGTGATTCGTGAATAGTTAAGAATCACCTGGCCAGGTTAAAGTTCTAAATCTATATTATGCCGGGTTAGTTAATTATGTTTAGATAAATGATTTTGTGAAGTTCAGGAAAGAGAGAATGGTTTTTTATCATTTATTCCAGATGCAATGATGTTTCTTTCTATGATCATGTGTAGTAAAATTATAGACTTTACTAGTGTTTGATGTGACGAATGCAGTGATATATGAAAGAGATTGTAAGTCAAGCTGTGAGTGTGTTTGGGCTGTGCCCAAGTCCTATCCTCCACTTACATCACCCGAGGTTGACAAATTTTATTGGCGAGCTAGCCAGATATTCTGCCCATTTAATTATAAATTGTATCAACTTCCAGAGAGGAAGCTGGGTGGGATTCAAGTATTGTAACCTAAGACAAGAGGGTTGTCTACTGTATGTTCCCAAGATAGTTAAATACTAGGCTTGGCATATTGCTTCCCAAATGTTTAATACTAGGC
Source organism: Conus ventricosus (assembly GCA_018398815.1). NCBI lineage: Eukaryota > Metazoa > Mollusca > Gastropoda > Neogastropoda > Conidae > Conus > Conus ventricosus. Next base: position 31,946,164 of record CM031597.1, on the reverse strand, counting down.
TTTGGCATTTCAGCCCCTAGTACTTCATTTCGCACAGATTACCCTATAATTCGCTCTTCATAGTTGGGTCAGGCGCTGGCGACCTAATAAAAAACTAATTACGTAGTCCACCAAGCTTAATGATTATCATTCATAGATTTGTGCTATACGTCACGCGTGTCGGTAACCACCAGTTTTTGGGTTCCTGTCGTAGTTATAAAAATCTTGTTCAAAAAAAAAGAGAGATAGTAATGGCGGAAGAAAAAATAACACCCTATTGAACAACTTGTGAAGCGTCGCACGTGATTTAGGTTTACTCAGAGATGAGTTGCGTGGCATTTGTTTGAAAAACCAACAAAGATGGAAAGAGGAAAACGAACGCCGGAAAGACGACGCGATCGCCGTAGAAAAAGCTCGCGCAGAGCAGGCAACAGAAAGATTAAGGATCGAGGGCTAATATAAACAGGATTACGGCGAGAGGAAACAGAAAGACTAAAGGAATGCACAGGAAACCGAGAAAAAGAATGAAGCAGGAAACGGAAAGAATTAAAGGTTCAATTAGAGTTAGAGAGTGCTGAATACAAAGGGAGACCACCGAGGATGGAGTTCGGTTCCAGAGACTCTGTGCGCAGTTACGCTCCCCGACCCAAAGTTGCCCAATTCTCCGAAAGGAACCGATTCGATGAACGCATACATCCATTCGTTTTCGAAACGTTTTTGGCGACCAGTCAGGTTGCCTTCAGAAGAGTGGGCAGTCATTTTTGTCAGCGTTACTGACGTAATGCATGACAAATTTTCACTCGCTTTGCTAGCAGAACAAATCAGTCTGATTTCGGGCGCTGAGGAATGAATCATAGATAAAGGATTTGACCTCACAGAGGAGTCAGGAAGAAATAATCGTTCAGCTAAATTACAAAGCAGAGTGAAACGTACACTCTTGGTGCACGTTTAGATCATCTATTTTGAGAAATGGTTAAGTTGAGCGGTACAAAAAGGATTCACTGAATTGAAAGAGCCTTAGTTATGAAGGAACATATTTTGTCAGTTGCAGCCTGAGTTAACCATACATTTGAAAGAGAGACAGCCAAGACAGCAGCGAGTTGTTGAAGTCGCAGAGGTGTATAGAGAGGCACTTTTGGCACTAAGGTCAGGCAGAACAGGTGCTAGGCACAGGTGAGAAGATGGCAAGGAGACCAGGGGAGTATTCTGCAAAGTCTGCAAACCCAGTTGTGGGGCAAAGGAAGGGCAAAGGGACATTAGGTGTTTTCATTTGTCACAAGAAGGTACATGAGGCGAGGGATGTCGCATGAGTTCCAGCAGCAGCAGCTTGCAGCGGTGGATAAGGTCGTCACGGAAACCGACCCTGCATGGTAACCAAACAGGATCCGATCTGACGAGTGGTGGAGGTGCAGACCTATGGCTGAGCACTGACAGCAGACAGTGTCAGGGATGGAGGCACTAGGCTGAGTGTTTCGGTTACCAGTGGAAGAAGGGTGATTGGCCAGCAGAGGGTGACAAGTGTTACGAGACACTGGTTGTTCATGCGGGGTAGTACGAACAACGCAGGTCGAGAAAGGGAGGATTTGAACAGGGCAAATCCAGACCTGTACTCTAAACGATGGGCAAAAAAAAACCCTCCCCCCCCCCCTTTTGGGGGGGGGGGGTTGAGGGAGATCCCATTTTGCTAAAATAGAAGTACGTACCCCATACTTCTCAGGCGATTGTCTGCGATGGTGATGGAGAAAACCCCTTCATATGCTTTGATCATTGGAAATATACCCAGGGCAAGGATCCAGGGATCCTAGATTGGTGGACTGCTACAGGGGCAGCAGTTCAACACGGAGCAAGAAGGAGGAATAGGTTTATAAACCGTAGTTGTTCCAGGAAGGAAGTCGGGCAAGACTTGTCCCTGAAAGAGTTTTAGGGCTGCACGGAATCAAGACCCTTCGCTCTGCGAAGTCTATGGGAGTAGCAAGAGGTGGAGAGACACAGTCGGTTAGAGGAGTGAGACAGAATTTCTTGTGAAAGTCGGGCTGTTGGCCGAGTGTTCACCAAGGGGAAGACAGGTAAGGGTGACCCACTCAGTTAGATGTACCAACAGTTATCGTGACACTGTCTGACAGTGGACAACCGAGTCGCTCATGGCGGATCATCTCGGCACCAGCAAAACACTGACCGAATCTTTGAGACTTTCATTGGCCAGGAGCAATGCAGACAGTAAAACGTTTTCTGCATGTCATGTGATGTGTGACGAAGATCAGCACAGAGGGGGGGAAGAGGAAGGCACCTCTAAACATCCCCCTTTAATGACACACCATTCAGGATAGGTGGCTGTTCATCCTGATTGCCCAATCTCGCCGTGTTCCAAAGGTGGCACGGGATGATACACTAAGGTTGCCAAAGGAAAGTTGCAGAAGGCTAGGGTCGTTCAGAAGAAGCAATTTGACAGGAAGGTGAGGAAGGCATTCCCTCAATGTTGGGAGATCAAGTCCTTGGGGGGGGGTGTGTGGGGGGGGGTGGGGGGGGTCCTGGATACTGCTTCCCACGGTCACAACACGCTGCTGATGCATTGGAAGGGACCATTACACCATCACAGAAAGGTCGGTCCGGGAATATCCGAATTGAGTGAATTGGGAAACTAAAACTTTCCATGTCGAATTTTCTCCGCAAATAATTTCAGGCGTGAGACTCAGCACATAGCGCAGCAGCAATCATTGATGAGTGAAGGAGACCCATCAGAAGAAGGGGAGATTTGTTGCCAAGTTTCCAGAAGAGACAATACAGGGATGTGTCACCTGTATAAGGGCCTAAGACAGTAGGATTCAGTTTTGTTGTCCGGAGGCGACACAATGCAGCAAGAAAGGAAGGTGGAGGAAGATGATGACTTCAAGAACCAAAAGACCAAAACAAAGTCAGGAGTCTGCTAGTTATATTGGTTCCTGTAGTGAGGTTATGTTCCAAATTTCGCAGCAATCACGAGTCCTCTCAGTGATTTGGTCAAGGCAGGGTACCGGCAGTGGTCGAGTGGTCAGACCTGCAAGCAAGCACTGCAGACTTCGGGAAAGACTTAGTTCCCATCCCATGCATGAAGCTACCAGATATGTCCAAACCATTTTTGTGCGGACATAATGCATCAGAGGCGGTGGGGATAGGTGAGTAATTGTTGCAGGAAGCATGAAGTTGAGTCGAGTTTCCCTGTGAGGTATCTAGCAGAAGTTACAAAGTGTGAAGAAGGGAATCACCTGAAGAGAAGGAGTGGTTTTAGCTGTCGTGTGGCCTGCAGAAGTTCCACAAATACTTGTAAGGGGAAAGAGTTCGTGATAGAGACAGATCAGACCAACCCCTCAAATTCCTGCAGGAGGCACAGCTGAACACAGCAGGTTCCGAGTTGGGCATGGCACAGCAGCCCTACAGGTACCGAGTGCAGTACATCCAGGTCGACAGAATGTCGGAGCAGACTATTTAAGTCGCGTAGTCTAGCATGCTGCAACTCGTAGGAAGGGCAGTCGTATCCGGGGTGCTTTGTTGATAAAATGTGTTGATTACAGTTAAGTTGATTGGATTGGGTCATCCCCAGTTGGCTAAGGTTCATATTTTTTGTGTGAGAAATTTGTTCAGGTAAATGTAGATAACTTGGAGCATACAGTTCGCTTGTGTATGAGGCCTTATTTGTGCAAAAGTGAGGATGGAGATTCCACAGTGAAGAGTCATGGAACGGATACAATGATATTGTGCTCTTCAAAGTAGTTTGTGAAGAGGAGAGATTGGGCAATCCGCAGGTAGGGGAATTGCATAGTGCGCACAGAGGTCGATATAAACATGAGTTAAATAACTGCAAGAGCGCATTCAATGATAACTCATTGGAGTGGTATCCACTAATGATCTATTTTCAAATTATATAACCGTTGGTTTAAAGTCTTTTTCAAACTTTGCACGTGTAGGCTGTGGTTCAGAGCAAATTCCGATGTAGTCTTTTTTTTGTACCGTTGTTTTGAGACAATGCTGTGCATAGTCCATTTGCAAGGGAAATATGCACGGTCAAAAATCAACACAACGCAAAGTGTGGTCCGTCGCCGGCCACTTCAACTGACATAAGTCCAAACTACCGACTCCGACGGCACTTCAAGCATCGCCTCAGCAATTGGGGCACAAGGGTAGGCACTTCTCATCCTTCACGGAGACGTCCCGACCCCACCAGACAGACTAAGCCGTTTGACCACGCCTTCGATGTCCTGCCCGGACGATCTCAGTGCCTGGCCAGACTCATCGGGCCAATTCGAGGTGACCATTGTCCACGAGCAAGCCACACGGCGCCAGTTTAAGTAGGAAAGGGGGAAGGTAGTGCGTGGTTGGGTAGAAATCTAGCTACGCATTATGACCAAATGACCACCACAGAGAGTAAGCGAGTAAGGCATGACTGCAAGATTTGAACATTCCAATTGGAATTAGAGGGAGATAACTTCGAGTAACAGGGGTAAAAATACTGACCCATGTACTCGCCTTTTTTGACCGATCGGGGAACGGCATAAGAAGGATGTGAGAGTGAGAAACGCAGAACGGGGGGAGAATGAACAGAGAGACCGAGAGAGCGAGGTCTGAGAGTATTCTCAGAGGAGAGAAAAGCCCAGAGATATGAGGGGAGGAGAGAAGAGAACCAAGTTGAGAGATTAGCAAGGAGATAGGTCCTCAATGAAGGACTGAGGAGAATATGTGGAGAGAGAGAGCGCTAACTAATAGGAGGAAAAGAAAGAAAGAAAAAAAGAAAAGAAAAGCTAACCCATCGTCCATTTGATAAATACAGACTAGAAGAAGAGAGAGAGAGAGTGCAATGCGTTAATGAGGAAGAAAGAAAAGAGAACAGATCGATGTTGATAGTCCCTGTTCATCTGAACCGGGGTTACGACCTCATACTTGGCCAGCGCTCACTTTCATCGGCAGTCCAACCTGACCAACGCCAGCAGACCAGCCTGACCGGTGCCAGCAGTCTCATCTGACCGGGGCAAGCAACCAACACCATGCCAGCAATTTGTGTCGTCTTGCGAAAGTGTAAGTGAAAAGAAAAAAAAAAGGAAAAGAAAAAGACAGGATTCGTGAATATTTAAGGATCCCCCAGCAGGAAAATGTAGTAGAAACTATTTATACCCTGGTTAGTTAATGTATGTTTTAGTAAATGATCTGTGAAGATCAGGAAAGAGAAGAATGTTTTATTTCATTTGATCCATATGCATTGATGATTTCGTTCTATGATCATGAGTAGTAAAGTTAGAGAATTACTAGTGTATTTATTGTACGAATGCCATGATATAAGAATGAGATTAGTAAGTAAGCAAGCTGTGAGTGTGTTTGGCTGTGCGCTAGCTCCCTACCTGCCCGGGCCGCCACTGACATCACCCGAGGTTGACAGATTTGCACAAAGGGAGGTGTGCGACCGGATTTTATTTCGATATTTATAAAAAGTGCCAACAAAAGAATTCCTGCAAAACGTTCACGAAGTTCAGACGTCAATTCAAATTTTTATCGATTTCCTCCTACTATTTGTTTATGACAACAGTTTTAATTTTCAGATAGTATTTATTTCGACTACAAAATCACTAAAATATTTAATGTCTGACCGGCCAAAGGACATGACCTGTTAGCTTGGTTATAATAAAACAAATTCAAGTGAATTATTTTAAATTATAAGAAACATTGCGACCAATCTCTTTAAAAAAATGGGTCATTAGGAAATGACAAGTGGCAAGCTGTTCAAGTGTAAGAAAATTTAGGAAATTATCTTTCCTACACACGCCTTCATTCTCATACATAATGAAATACATTTTAAAGACATGCAGATCGAGGTAGGGAAGGCACAAGGAGTGGACAATAGGTGGGCATTCCACCCTTGGGTGGGTAGTGTGTGTGTGTGTGTTGTGTGTGTGTGTGTGTGGTGTGTGTGTGTGTGGTGTGTGTGTGTGTGTGTGTGTGTGTGTGTGTGTAACATGTGCGTGAATTGTCATTTAAGATGTTACACAGTCAAATACATCAATCCGTGATGTATAGGGGCAGATCCAAGCTTAGGGACTATCAACTCACAAAGAAATTTATTCCTCATATAATCACCGAGACATGTAACGACTACTGGAACAGGCAGGTGTCCTCTTCTTGTGAATCCTTATACCATGTGTATCAAATTCGTGGCTAAGATGTGTTTGTGGATGAATAAAGGCATCTAAGAAATGCTTATAGCATGCTACAAAAATC
>CM031597.1:31922445-31934945 GCA_018398815.1 Conus ventricosus | reverse complement strand
GGGTTTACAGGCTGATAGGGTGCTTCCACGGGTGCTAGGGGGGATACAAGATTGATCGGGTGTTACCTACGGGCAGAAATGGGAGTTACAGGGGTGGATAGGGTGTATACAGTGTTTGAAAGGTGTTATAGGGGTTGACATGGTGTTACAAGGTTGGAAAGGGTTAACAGGGGTTTGACAGGGTGTATTTAAAGGGGCTTATAGGGTGTTACAGGGGTTGATAGGGTGTTCCAGAGATGAATAGTTGTTCCCGGGGTGTATAGGGAGTTGCAGGGGCTGATAGAGTAGTTACAGGGCTGATAGGGTGCTACCTGGGTTGATAGGGTGTTATCAGGGGTTGATAGGGATTTTACCATGGGATGATAGCCTGTTACAGGGGAGAGAGGGTGTTACAGGGGTTTTATCGGGTGTTACAGGGGTGATAAGGTGTTACAGGGCTTGATAGGGTGTTACAGGGAAGAGAGGGTGTTATCTGTTATGAGAGGGTGTACTGGTGTTTTTAGGGTGTAACAGGGAGGATAGGGTGACCCGGGTTTTGATAGGTGGAGTTACATGGGATAGAGGGTGTTACATGGGTTGAGAGGGTGTTTAACTGGGGTTTATAGGGGGTTACAGGTTTGATAGGGTAGATCCCTGAGAAAGACAGGAGCAGAACGAAGGAGAGGCCGGATAGGATATGGGGTGGGGGGATAGGGGTTCAAGTAGGGTTGGGCCGGGGGGTTGTGGGGCGGGGACAGGGAAAGAAAGGCAAAACATTCGCTATCGTTGCAGCAATAGGAATCTTGTGTTTTCCTTCCACACTCAGTGTCTTGTTGTCCGTGCCTCCACTTCCCCCCTCCTCCCGCTGACTGTCTGTCTGACTCTCTCTCTCTGTGACCTCTCTCTCAGTCCGACTTTCTGTCCATCTCTCCCTCTCTCTCTTCTCTCTCTCTCTTCTCTCTCCTCGCTCTCTTCTCCTCTCTCACCACACTCCCTCACTCACTCTTTCATTTCCATCTTCTTCTTCTCCTTCTCTTCTTCTTCTCTACTTCTCTCTCTCTCACTCTCTCATGCTCTCCCCTCTCCCTCACTCTCTCTCTCTCTCTCTCTCTCTCTCTCCTCACTGTCCAGGTCTCTCTTCTCTTCTGTTTCAAGGACTGTTTATCAACAGTATGATGGCAGATCTAGTTAACAAGTCAAGCAATGAAAACAATTTTCAATGTAGAAGAGGAGAGGGGGGGGGGGGGGGGGGGGGGGGGGGGGGGGGGGGTGTGGGGGGGGAAGAAGGGATAACTAGACAAAAATAAAATGGAGCGGGTAGTGGGTGGGTGGGTGGTAAGGTTGTTCCACTGTATGTACGAAAAATAGAGCGAACCAAGAGAGAAGAGGCCTGAAGAGGAGAGGAAGAGACTTAGGGGGAGAGAAGTGCGTCTGAAGACCGGATGGGTTGGGGTGAGGGGCTGGGTGATGAGAAGGGGTTGGGGAGGGGGGGGGGGGTAGGCGACATCAAAACTGGGTGTAATCACTGGAGATCAGAAGACCCTTGAACTACATTCTATCGCTCCGTTCCAGTTGTATTACTTCCCCCGCCCCCCCCCCCTAACACCCCCCAGCCCCCCCCACCACCTCTCACCACCCACCCCCACCGCCTACCCCATCATCGCCCAACCTCTCCATTCCCAAATCCCGCTCCCCCGACAGTTCCCACACATCAGAAGAATCCGGTGAGTCAACAGTAGACCATGGGAACTCATCTTTCACATTCCAGACAGTGGCTAGACTCAAGGTCAGAGGAGGGGGGACCCGGGAGAGAAAGTGGGGTGCGTGGGGGGGGGGGGATGTTGTGTGTGTGTGTTGTGTGTGTGTGGTGTTGTGTGTGTGAGAGAGTTGTAGTGAGTGTTGTGGGGGGGGGTGGGTGTACGTCGTCGTGCTGCTGCGTGGCGTGTGTGTGATGTGTGGTGTGTGTGTGTGCGTGTGTGTGGTGTGTGTGTGTGTGTTGAGTGTGTGTTGAGTGTGTGTGCGAGTCTGCAACGTGTTTGTGAGTGTGTGAGTGTGTGCATGCGTGCGAGCGTGCGTGCATTGCGACGTGCGGGTGTGTTGTGTGTGTGTGTGGTGTGTGTGTGTGTGTGTGTGTTTGTGTGATGTGTGTGTGGGATAGGGTGTGTGTGTGTTCAAGTGTGGCCGGTCGGTACATGAGTGTCATGTATATGTGTATGTGTTTCCACCTCTCTCCTCTCTCTCTCATCTCTCTCTCTCTCTCCCCACACCACCACCATCTTGTCCTCTCTCCCTGTTTCCGACTTACCCCCCCCCCCTCTCCATCCCCTCCCTCCCCATTCCATCTCCTCTACCCCTCACCGCATCCCCCTCCCCCTCCCCTCCCTTTATTAGTCTCCTCACGCTGTGCGAGAGTGGCTGAAGCAGTCCAACACACTAACTCAATACAAGTGTATGGTGGTTTGGTGAGTTTGAGCCACGTTCCAAAGATCTTACCTCCGCGGCAGGTCTGGCCTTCTGGCCACTTGGCTGCCCATGCACCATTACAGATCTGGCAACGCTTATGGCAAACGATCCCGAGACCTCAAAAGGACTGCAATGATTTTGTTTTCTTTCCTCTTTTAAGAAAAGAGTGATTAAGGGGATACTATCTTTATAAGTCCTCGTCTTTTGCACGGATTATTTAAAAAAAAATAATGAAAATAGTAGTACGTGTTTTACTCATCTTCTTGAAAAGGGAACAGGATCTTCACGAAGATAAATGGTAAATACAGGAAATCATTGGAGAATACTTTTTTTAGATATGTCTGATAATAATGTCAGCTAGAAAAGAATAATTTATTGTTTATGGGCGATTACTATCTTAGTATGTCGGCTAATAGTTTTCATCTAAAAAAGAATAATCATGTGGGATTAATCGATCTTAACTGAATGTCCGCGTGGATCTTTCATGAGAAAACAGTGATTGCGAGGAATTAAGAGAAATCATAATCTTGAACTATTTGCTGATATTCATTAGGCGAAAAAAAACCGGTTATGAGGATTGAAAAAATCGGATATAACTGCATGGATTTCATCAGAACATGAGTATTGGGAGATGAACATGAGAGAATACTAAGGCTGAAAATATCTGCAGATATTTAAATGAAGAAACTAGTAAATTACGATGGATTACAAAATCTTAAAACTTTATTGCTGGAATCTTAATCAAATAGGTGAATTATCGGAGATAAATACAAATCGCTAAATCTTAAACTGTCTACGTATTTTCTTCAAGGAGGCTAAAAATTTCACCTCACAAATATAGTTACAGAATACGGCATATGAAAAATCGAGAAAAATACAGGCACTACATAAAGGTAGTAATCACCAATTTTCGTAAAATTCGAAAACGTATACTAACTTTTTTTCGGAATGCGGGGGGGGGTGTGGGGTGGGGGGAGGGGATGAAAATGGAAGCTTTTGACTCAAGTTCACTTCCATACAGCTCTACTACATTCCCATTACAAGTCTGCAAAATGTGGTTTCTGTAAATGTTGTGCCATGTCTCTTAGTATATCTGAGAACTTTTAGACTTCACCACCACAATAGGGATAATGTCCACAGACAGGTCATCGAACACCCCCCCCCCCCCCCCCCCCCACACACACGACACACACACTTCCTCCTCATTTTGGCAACAGATATCCACTGTTTTGGCTATTATATAACGGCAATTATTTACTTCCAGCACTTTGGTCGAGTTACCTTACATTCTGGTTTCGCACCACGGGTGGCAGAGGAGCACTGTGATAACCATCCCAAGAGAATGTGAAAAGGTCTGATTGGCACCACCCCTGAACCACCAGAACGAAACGCTTAGACGTGATCCACAATGCAGGTTCTTAGGCTTGGCGCCACGGGGTTCAAACTCGCACCTCAGCTGCCAAATCAGTGCTTTACCACTGTAGCCACTCAGGCACCCCACAGTAACAATCAGCGCAGTTCTTCACATACTCATGTTAATTCGTGTGCATGCACTGAATCATAATTACGAAGATCTGAAGCAAGAGTCATCTTCCGGGCATCTTTTAGTGCCAACACAACACTGTACTGATTACGAAGCAAGATTGAAAAAAAAAATCATGTTGTAGCACGAAAAATTCTAATAATGCTGCGTTTTTTGCCGCACTTCGTGAATACAAGAAACTTGTAACGATTTAGAAAAATAATATAGATGTAAATCCGGCTGTGTTGAGATCTGAATTTACCATACATCCTGACAGCAGTTTCATGCAGACAGGTCTGTGCAAACTTGTCGACATCCTGCCCTATCGTCCCCTTTGGCCTCTTGGCACTGCACCTTCACAGACATCCTCCGCCCCCCGCACCTTCTCCTCCCCCCCCTCCCTCTCCTCCCCCCCTCCCCCTCCCCCCCCCCCCCGCCCCTCCGCCCCTTCTTTGTTTTGGGATTCAGTGTGGAAATCGATTTGTAGTCTGACTTCGCGTGTTTCAAAACCTGGCTTGCCTTCCGAGCAGAAAATCGCCGAGTTCGCTCCCCTACCCTATTACGTTGTTGTTTCTGGTGGTACGCGTAGAGTAAGATAGGTGCCCATACCCCGTCTCATCGTCCTGTTGATGATAAATCCCATCTGCCGTATACCCTTTGGTGGATAGAACTTTAAGACCGAAATACCACACTAACAGCCACCACATCCCTGAATTCGCAGATTGATGTTCCAAATTTAACAGCTCTGACACCTTGATATAAACATTGACGCTTTCTCTGTCGATTCGTACTGGTGCTAGGTAGCTGTATCTGAAACGGAAAAAACCCCAATCGACCCCCCACACCTATCCCCCGCCTCGTCCCCCCTCCAACTCCCACCCCCCCCCCACCCCCCCACCCCCAGCCCCCAACTCCCACTTCATTCTCCTGGGAATGGTATATCCCTGTCTGCTGTATCAACTTGTGGCATGTGTGTAGATGTTGAATCTGAATGCAGCTAACTTCATATCCATACCCGCCCCCGCTACGCCTCTCATCCGTTTTGTTTTTACCCATCTTTCCCCTCCCTCCCACCCCTCCGCCTCCCCCCCCCACTCACTTCATACCTGTACCTTCAATCTTCCCCACCCTCCTATACTACCTCCATGCTAGCAGACCCCTCTCCCTCCGTCCTGTGTACCCCTCTCTGCGTGCTTGCAATACTGGCGAGTTTGTTTAATTCCTTCTTTCTTTGTCCAAATTTACCCGCCCACTGAGATTTGTATGCGCTTCAGATGAACTTCCGCCTCGTGCTGATTCCCCTGGGTACTCCGCATTGCGCATTGGAGAGAGAGAGAGAGAGAGAGAGAGAGAGAGAGAGAGAGAGAGAGAGAGAGAGAGAGAGAGAGAGAGAGAGAGAGAGAGAGAACGAGAGAGAGAGAGAGAGAGAGAGAGAGAGAGAGAGAGAGAGAACGAGAGAGAGAGAGAGAACGAGAGAGAGAGAGGAGAGACAGACAGACAGACAGACAGACACACAGACAGACAGACAGACAGACAGACAGACACAGACAGACACACAGACACACAGACACACAGACACAGACACACAGACACAGACAGAAAGACACAGACAGACAGACACACAGACACAGACAGAAAGACAGATAGACAGACAGATAGACGAGCAGACAGAAAGACAGAGGAGACCAAAACAAAAAAAAACAAAAAACAAAAAAACTCGTGAAAAACAAACTTTAAAATGTTGAATAGAAAAAACCTTACTCATATTGCACAAATAAAGAGAATCGTTATGTTTCATTCTCAAGACTTTCAAACTGCGTTGAAACAGCAAAGGTGAAGTATAATTATGATAATAAATAACTTGCATGCCGTGCATTCTAAACTCCGCTTGATATAATGAATGTGCTTGGTGTTCTTTTCCTGTTCATTATCCTTTGAAATAGTGAACTTGCATGGTATGGCTTAAGTATTTCAGTCACATACAAACATCAACCTCGAAAACCCCATAGGTATCCCGGGCCAACTAAAGTAAAACGGAAACGAATAATAAATAACACGTATTACATCATATAATGATGAAAATGAATTTTGAATCTCTAAAAACTGATTAATGAGTAATGTCGTGCATCTTATCATATCAAACGCTTACTCAAGTCTTAATGAGTCTGTAATGAACATGGTACGTACATACTTCTATTAATTTTGTTCATGTTCTTGTTCTTGTTCTATCTCCTTCTTCTTCTTGTTCTTGTTCCTCTTGTTGTGTTGATTGTGTTGTTGTATGTGGTTGTGTTGTTGTTGTTGTTGTTGTTTCTTATTCTTGTTCTTCTTCTTCTTCTTCTTCTTCTCTTCTTCTTCTACTTTCTTCATCTTCTTCTTCTTCTCCTCCTCCTCCCTACCCACCTCCTCCTCCACCTCCTCCCTCCTCCTCCTCCTCCCCTTACCCTTTCCCTCTATAAAGCATGATCAATCCATCTCCTGTCCACTCCCAAAAACACAATCCACTACCTTTCCTCCCCTCCCCATGACATTAACCAACCACCTCCCCCTACCCCCCTCCCCTTGACATGAACTATCACCCTCTCCCTTCCCCCTCCCCATGACATGATCCACCACCACTCCCTCCCCCTCCCATTACATTACCACCACCTCTCCCTTCCCACTCACTATGACTATACCCACCACCACCTCCCTTCCCCCTCCCCATGACATGATCGGGCACCAACCTCCCCCCTATCCCCCGTCCTCACCCCATGACAAGAATCCACCACCTCTCCCATCCCCCAACCCCATGACATGATCCACCACCACTGCCCTTTCCCCCTCCCCAATACAAGATCCCACACACCTCTACCATTCCCCCTCCCACATTACATTAACCACCACCTCTTTTCTCCCTACCCCCACCCCCATGACATGATCCAACCACCCTCACTCCCTTACCCCCCCCTCCCCATGACATGATCCACCACCTCTTTTCTCTCTCCCCTTCCCCCTTCCCCATTACAAGGTCCAGCCACCATCACCACTCTCCTTTCCCCCATCCCTATGACATGATCCACCACCTCCTCCCGTCCCCCCATGACATGATCCCACCCCTCTCCCTTCCCCCACCCTTATACCAAGATCCGACAACACCTCTCTCCTTCCCCCTCCGCATGACATGATCCACCACCTCTCCTTCCCCCATCCCCATGACATGACCACCACCACTCTTCCTTCCCCCCATGACATGATCCACCACCAATCTCCCTTCCCCCTCCCCATACATATCCACCACCACCTCTCCCATTCCCCCCAATACATGATCCCACCACCCACTCCCCTTCCCCCCAATGACAATGATACCAGTCCACCCACCCTCCCTTCCGCCCCTTCCCCCTCCCAATGTCCATGATCCACCACCTCTCTCCCTTTCCCCCTCCCTATGACATGATCCACCATACCTCACCCCTTCCCCCACCCTAAGACCATGATCCACCACCTCCACCCTTCCCCCCTCCCCATACATTGACCCACCACCTCGTCCCCCATCCCCCTCCCCCACCTATGACATATCCACCACCTCACCCTTCCCCCCCTCCCTATGACAAGATCCACCACCTCTCCCTTCCCCCTCCCATGACAAGACCAACTCACCTCCCTCCTCGTCCCTTCCCCCTCCCATTACATTGATCCACCACTCTTCACTCCTTTTACCCTCTCCCTCATGACATGACATATCCACCACCTCTCCAACCCCCAAATGACATGATCCACCACCTTCTCCCTTCCCAATATCCCCCCATGAACAGATCACGCACCTCTCTCCCTCCCCTCCTCAAGTGACAAGATCAACCACCTCCCACTCCTTCCCCCTCCGCATGACATGATCCATCACCCTCCTTCCCTCCCCCTCCCTAAGACATGATCCGACACCTCTCTCTCTCCCATTCCCCCTCCGCATGACATAATCCACCACCCTTCTCCCCCTCCCCCCATGACAGATACCATTCACCAGATCCTACCTCTCCTCAACTCCCCCTCCCTATGACATGAATCCGACACCTTTCTCCCCTTCCCCCTCTCCGCATGACAATGATCCACCACCTCACCTATACTCCTCCACTCCCCTCCCCCCTCATGACAATGATCCACCCCACCTCTCCCTTTCCCCCTCCCCAAAGACATGATCCACCCACCTCTCTACCCTTCCCCTTCCCCCCTTCCTTCCCCACCCCCTCACCATGACATGATCCGCGCACCTCTCCCCTTCCCCGCCTCACAAAAGACATGAAGAACCACCTAGCCTCTCCCTTCCCCCTCCGCATGACATGATCCACCACCTCACCCACGCCCTTCCCTATGACAAGATCCACCCACCTCACCCTTTTCCCTCTCACATGACCTGATCCACCACCTGCTCAACCTTCCCACTCCCCATGACAAGATCCACCCACCACCTCTCCTTCCCTCTCACTAAGACATGATCCACACCACCTCTCCCCACCCTTCCCTCTCACTATGACATTAACCACCACCACACTCCCTTCCTCTCCCCCTCCCCATGACATGATCCACCACCTCTCCCATCCCTCTTCACTATGACATGATCCACACACCTCTCCCTCCCTCCCTTTTCCTCCCCCCCATCACTATGACAAGATCCCCCCACTTCCTCCCTAAGAACCCCCCCGCCCCCACACTTCTCCATCACTATCTTTCTCCCTCTCTCCCCATCCCCCTCCCCAATGACATGATCCACTCCCCCTCTTCCCTTCCCCTCCCCATGACCAAAGATCCACCACTTCACCACTTCCCGCAGGCCCCTTGACAAGATCCACCACCTCTCCCTTCCCCCTGACTAAGACAGATCCCACCACCTCCTCTCCCCTCCCCCTAACCCCCATGACAATGAACCACCACCTCTCCCTTCCCCCTCTCGCATTGACAATGATCCGACCACCTCTCCCCTATCCTCTCCCTACCCCCTCCCCATGAACAAGATCCTAGACCACCTCTCCTTTCCCTCTCCGCCCTACCCCATGACTAGATCCACCACCCTCTTCCCTTCCCCCTCCACTCTCCCTTCTCCCCCTCCGCATGACATGATCCACCACCTCTCCCTTCCCCCCTCCCTCCCCCATGACATGATCCAACCACCACTCCCATTTTCACCCCCCCATCCCTCTCGCCCATACATTATCCACCTACCTCCTCTCTCCCTTCCATTCTCCCCCCTCCTAAGACAAGATCCACCACCTCTACCTCTCCCATCCCCCCCTGAAGACATGATCCACCACCTCTCCCTTCCCCCTTCCATTACATGATCCACCACCTCTCGCTCCCTTCCCGCCTCCCCCATTACATGACAAACCACCACCTCTCCCTTCCATTTTTCCCCCTACCCCATTTACATTACATGATCCACCACCTCTTCCTTCCCCCTCAAACCCCAATTACATGACATGATCCACCACCTCATCCTTCCCCATTACAATGACATGATCCAACCACCTCTTCGCTTTCCTGCTCCCCAATACATGACATGATCCACCACCCTTCCTTACCCCTCCCCATTACATGACATGAACCACACACCTCACCCCTCCCCATTGCATTGACATGATCCACCACCTCTTCCTTCCCCATAACATGACAAGATCCACCACCTCTCCCCTCCCCATTACATGACATTAACCCACCACCTCTTTCCTTCCCCCTATCCCCCATTACATGACATGATTCCACACCACCTCTCCGTCTCACGTCTCACTCCACCTCCCCCTCCCCATTAACATACAAGTTCAACCACCCCTCTCCCCTCTCCCATTACATGACAATTAACCACCAACCGACTTTTGTTCCTTTCCCACCTGTCCCCATTACAATTATCTTCATGACATATCCACACAGCCTTTCTCACACCCTCCCCCAATACATGACATGTCCACCACCCTTTATTTCCCATCCCTCCTCTCCAACTCACGCACGACGCCTTGATCCACTACGTTTTTATGACATTCCCCTTCACAACATGAGCTCTAACTATGTGTTCTTTTACATAGACGTTTGCGCGAAACCCCATCTTCAAAGCAGCACGTTCCTCCTTCAAACAAAACTATCTAAAAAAACTCACTCTCTATCAAAACCGTAAACGTTCTCATGAGAAATCTGTCTGCATGTCTGTCTCTTGTTCCTGTTCTCTCACTCTCTCCTATCTCGTCTCAGCGTCTCTCTCTCGTTTTCCCTACATTATCACCCTCAATCGATCTCGTCCTCTCTCGATACTCCACATCCTCTCCCGCGCTCTCTATCTCTCCACATCATCTCCCTCATCCTCACTCTCGCCCTCCTCCCGCCACTCTCTCCCCTCTCCTCTTCCTTCTTTTCTGTCCTCTCTCCTCCCTCCTCTCCCCACTCTGCCTCTCTCTCCTCTTCTTTCTTTCACACACACACACACACACAACACACACACAACACACCAACACACTAACACACAACACCACAACAACGAAACACGCAGCAGCGCGCGCCGCGCACACACACACACACACACAAGACAGAGAATACACACACACAGGAAAAGACACACACACACAACACACACACACACACACCACACAACACACATACACACACACACACAAACGCACGCAACGCACTGCACGCACGCACGCACGCAGCACGCACACCCACTCACCGCAACGCACCACGCAACGCTCACGCAAACGCACGCACGCAACGCACGCACACCATCACACACACACACACACACGCACACACACACACAACACCCACGCACAGCACAGCACACACACACACTCTCTCTCCACCCACTACGACAACACCACACACACACACACCACACACACACACACACACACACACACACGCGCGGCGCGCGGCGCGCGCGCGCGCGCAGCGCAACAACACACACTCACACTCCACACACCGCGCGCGCGCGCGCGCGCACATCACACACTACCACACACACGGGACGCACACGCACACACACACACACACACACACACTACACACAACACACAACACACACACACGCACACACACATCACACTCAACAACACACACACACCACACACACACACACACACAAACGGCATTGCGCATTGAACTAGAGAAGAAGACCCACCTATACACATCCCCTTCGCACTCGCTCATTTATCCCCGGCTCCCAAGCCTGCAAACGCACACACCTGTCTAAAATTACCAGACATCCCACCTACCACCACGAGCACTCTTAAGTCTTTAAACCTTGCCTCCCCCCCCCCCCCCCCCCCACACACACACAACCTTTCCCTCTCTTTATGGCCCCTGCCCCATCACTCTCCCCCCACCTGTCCATCTCACTCTCTCCCCCCCCCCCCCCCGCCCCCTCTCCCACAACAGAAAACTCGGCTCCCAGTCATTTCATTCTCCCGCCCCCCCCCCCCCCTCCACCCTCCCGCCGCTTCTCCTCAATGACCATACCCAGTTCTTTATGCTGTTTAAATTGTCTACAAGTCGGCTCTCCTTGCTCAAACCTTGCCCCCCCCCCCCCCCCCGCTCCCCGCCCCCACCCACGCCCCCCGCCCCCCCCCCCCCCCGCCCCCGCTCCCGCCCCTTCATTCGAAAAACCTCCACCTTCAAACCCCTAATCTCATAATCCTCTCCATGATCAACCCTTCTCTCATCGTGACCTGTCCGCCCTCCCTCTCCCCCTCTCCATCCTTACTCCGCCCTCCCAGCCCCCTACCGCCCACCCCCTACTCCCCCTCCTCTGCATCATCACACGCATCACGTTCTAAGCTTCTCGTAACCGCACAGTCAGATTTGGCACCAGACAGACTCGGCTTCTCTCTTTCAAGGCTTATAAATAAAACTGAGTGTGTGTGTAGTTGTGTGTGTGAGTGTGTTGTGTGTGTGTGTGTGTGTGTGTGGTGTGGTGTGTGTAGTGTATGTAGTGTTGATGTGTGTGTTGTGTGTTGTGAGTGTCGTGTGTGTGTGTGTGTGTGTGGTGTTTGTGTATGCGCGGGGAACACACCACAACACACACACACCACACACCACACTCATCACACACACACACACAGCACACACACACACACACACACACACAGTCAGCAAGCTAGCTAGTTAGCTCTGTGTTGTGTGTGTGAGTGTGTGTGTTGTGTGTTGTGTGTGTGTGAGTTGTGTGTGTGTGTGTTGTGTGTGTGTCTGTCTTCTTCCTGTCTGTTCTGTTTTTGACATACACCATGAATTAATCTGACGATAAAGTTTTTCAGTCAGTGTCAGTCTGTCTGTCTGTCTGTCTTTTTTTCGCGGGGAACTGGTTGACACATGTCCATGCATCGACTTTGCCATCAAAAACGTTGCGATTCCAAATCCTATTTTAAGGCCCCCCCCCCCCTCCACCCCCTCTCATCCTGCCTTATATCTCTCTTCACACACCATCCTACATCTCCAAGCGACGACTTGAAAAAAAGAAGAGAATTTACGGTTTCGCGCCAGCTACCCTTAGCCTGCTAACTAATAAACTAATTGATGAACTGACTAC
>CM031597.1:31914945-31917445 GCA_018398815.1 Conus ventricosus | reverse complement strand
CGTTGTCGCAGTGGGTCTAATGCAAAGTCGTAAACTGAGGGAATACTAAACCACCATACACAGCCGTCCGAGGGCCAACCTGGCAGCAACGTCGACGGCAAGAAGAAGAAAAAGAAGAGGAGAAACAAGAAGATGAACAAGCATGAGGAGATCAGGAAGAACAAGTACCTGAAGAAGAAAAGGAAGATGCGGAAGAACACTAATTCGCTATAACATTAAAAACATTAAAAACGTTTACTTTGGGCGATGAACTGGTGCACCGTTTTGATTTTTTTTCGTTTTCTTCCCTAGTTAATGTTTGGTCACCAAAAAGAAGTGTGTGAGTATCAATACAGTTAGGATTGAGAGTGAATAACGTATTCGTTCTTATCTGTATGTAGTTTGAACAATCTAACAGGTAGTGCACTGTGTTTTCTGTGTGATGGCCACACGCACATTTTGGATCAGCCAGTAAATGTCTGTTGTGTAAGTCTTGATTGATATTACTCATTCCTAAGCGTAATCTGCAATGGTTTATTTGATCCTGCCTCGATCCAATGTAATAGTAGGAGGGAACAGTGGTGTCTGACGTGGTCAGAAAACGTTTAAATTGGCTGATAGAGTTTGTTGACTTAATGTCGTCTGGAAGGTTGTTCCACAAAATGACTGTACTAGGTAAAAATGATTTTTTATATAATTCAGTTCTAAATCGTGGCACTGTTCTTTCTAGTGGCCGACGCCTATGGTAACGATTTTGGTCAGAGACTAGAGAAGGGAGAAGATCAGCTAAATAGTTTGGACAGACGCCATTAACCATTTTATGAAATTTATCAGCTTGTGTCTTTTCCGTCTTTCTTGTAATGAACAAAAGCCAGACTCTTCGTATAATTTCTGGTGACTTGTTCCCTTAACCCCACCAATGATGGTACGAATTGCTTCTAGGTGTAGCTTTTCTAACATAATTGACTGAGTATCTGTGCAGTTATCCCACAAAATGTCTGCGTAGTCAAAATGGGGCAAAATAAAGGATTTGTACATCGTCTCCAAAGTATTTCTGGTTAGTCTGTATTTGTATTTTTTAAGACACGCAATTAACATATTCACTTTGTTGGCTATGAATTGGATGTGTTCGTCCCATTTGCAGTTGTCTTGAAAAGTTACTCCTAAATGTTTATGAGATTTTGACGGTTCTAAGGTCTTCCTTCCAAATGTGAGTGGTAAAATGTGGCACTGATCACGGGTAATATTGACAAGTTCGGTTTTATTCTCGTTGAAGTTAATTTTCCAAAGTTTGGCCCAACGGGCAACTTTCTGAAGGTCAGAATTTAAGATTTCTTCTCTGATGTGTGGATTATTTAAGGCAAGCGATAAACTAGTATCATCGGCAAACAATTTAATTGTTGCCTGAATTCCATTTACAATGTCGACGTTAATGTATAACAAAAACAGTAAAGGACCAAGGACAGATCCTTCTTCTTCTTCTTCTTCCTAAAATACTGGTTCACTCAAAAACGAGTAGGTCACCAGCGCGCATGTTAAAAAGTAAAATAAAATAACATAAAACATAAAACAGTGCAACTCAAGACTGTTGGCCCCTGGAGCAAATTTGGCAACAAGGGGTCGCACTCGATTCAAGAAGTTAAAAGCAATGGCCAAATTCAGGCCCAGGTAAAAGTAAAATATCTGGGGAAGTAAAATAGAAAATCGTAAATATGCAGATCTCAAAACTGTCGAATCAACTTGTCCCCTAAATGAGACTGCACTTGTGGCAATCTTGATGGTACCCGGCAGTGAGTTCCACAGCCGTACAGAACTGGGATAAAAGAATGTAAGTGGCTGTCAATATTTGATGCAGGTATGGTATAACATTGACCGCCACTCCTGGTGCTACTTTTATTCAATACCAGTTGTTCCATTGGAATATCGATTACTTTAGCTCTGCCTTTGAAGAAGATGTTAAGTTTGATAAAAGCTCTTCTCTCTTCTAAGGGTTTCCATTCTAATTTCCTCATGTTCTTCCTAGTATTCCCCTTTTCTCTGATGTGGTTCACTGTTACAAACCGTGCTGCTCTCTTCTGAATCTTTTCGAGGTTATCAATGTCCTTTAGATGGTAAGGATCCCAAACTGAGCAACCATATTCCAGTACTGGTCTAACCAGTGTTTTGTAGCAGTCGTCTTTAACCTTTTGGGGGCAGTCATTGATATTCCTGTATAAGAAAGCTAAGATGTTATTTGCTTTCTTACATACTAAATTGTAATGTTCTTTCCATTTGAGACGACTATCTATAATCACGCCTAAATATTTTGCAGCATTAGTTTCTTTAAGAATAGTATTATGGATAGAATAATCTGATCTAATTGGTGAGCGTTTGTTACATATACGCAACACTTGGCACTTTTGGGATGAAATTCCATTTTCCAAGTACTTTCCCACTCTTGTAAAGCGTTTAGATCTTCTTGTAGAATGCGTGTATCATTCTTGCTTCTGATTGTTCTATATACTAAGCTGTCATCTGCAAA
>CM031597.1:31882445-31894945 GCA_018398815.1 Conus ventricosus | reverse complement strand
GTCTGTGGTGTGGGTCTGTGGTGTGGGTCTATGGTGTGGGTCTGTGGTGTGGATCTGTGGTGTGGGTTTGTGATGTGGGTCTGTAGTGTGGACCTGTGGTGTGGATCTGTGGTGTGGATCTGCGGTGTGGGTCTGTGGTGTGGATCTGTGGTGTGGGTCTGTGGTGTGGATCTGTGGTGTGGGTCTGTGGTGTGGATCTGAGGTGCAGGTCTGTGGTGTGGGTTTGTGGCGTGGGTCTGTGGTGTGGATCTGTGGTGCAGGTCTGTGGCGTGGGTCTGTGGTGTGGGTCTGTGGCGTGTGTCTGTGGTGCGGATCTGTGGTGTGGATCTGTGGTGTGGATCTGTGGTGTGCATCTGTGGTGTGGATCTGTGGTGTGGGTCTGTGGTGTGGGTGTGTGGTGTGGACCTGTGGTATGAGTCTGTGGTGTTGGTCTGTGCTGTGGATCTGTGGTGTGGGTCTGTGGTGTGGATCTGTGCTGTGGGTCTGTGCTGTGGGTCTGTGGTGTGGGTCTGTGGCGTGGGTCTGTGGTGTGGATCTGTGGTTTGGATCTGTGGCGTGGATCTGTGGTGTGGGTCTATCGTGTGGATCTGTGGTGTGGGTCTGTGGTGTGGGTCTGTGGTGTGGGTCTGTGGCGTGGGTCTGTGGTGTGGGTCTGTGCTGTGGGTCTGTGCTTGTGGTCTATCGTGTGAATCTGTGGTGTGGGTCTGTGCTGTGGGTCTGTGCTGTGGGTCTATCGTGTGGATCTGTGGCGTGGGTCTGTGATGTGGGTCTGTGGTGTGGGTCTGTGATGTGGGTCTGTGGTGTGGATCTGTGGTGTGGGTCTGTGGCGTGGATCTATGGTGTGGGTCTGTGGTGTGGATATGGTGTTAACCTGTGGTATGAGTCTGATGTGTGGGTCTGTAGTAGTGTGTGTGTGTGTGTGTGTGTGCGTGTGTGTGTGTGTGTGTGTGTGTGTGTGTGTGTGTGTGTGTGTGTGTGTGTGTGTGTGTGTGTGTGTGTGTGTGTGTGTGCAGCCTCTGACTAAAAGCAATCAGCTGACTTGAAGGTGCTGCCCTGGATGCACAGATCAGTATCAAAAAGAATGAGACAGCCGACCCACTGTCTTGCGAGGCAGTTGTAAGAAGAAGATTACAGCTAGGACTCTCTGAATCGGCAACAAAAGCAAAACAACAATAACAACAACACCTGACATAAAAAATGTCTTAAACACTGAGAATGAGGGCACCGTATCACCAGTACTCTCGCACAACAAAAGCTTGAAGAGAGGAAGCAGCCGCACATCTAGATTAAAATAAGCGCAAGAGCTGTCACTGACCAGCATTGCAAAGACTAGTACAAAATGATCGTGCATGCGTGCAAATACGGGTGTGTACGGCAAGAATGAATGGGTTGGGGGGGGGGGGGGGGAGGAGGGGGTTGCGCGAGGCTGGGTAGGTGGGTGGGTGTGGATGAGCGTATGTGAGTTCCCTGTAAATATATGGACTAAGCTGGTTTCCTTGTACATAGAGGTGATGTGCATGAGGTCGTTTTAAGGCATTAATATTTTCAATGTCAGGCATTCAGTGACATGTACTGGATCATAACGACGAACAAAACGCTCGAGTCAGACTGTGATGACCATTCTGTTTGCTTCCTGCCGTTTGGGAGTGTGTTTTTGTTTGGTATAATAATATTCATAAGCCTATAAAAGGCACACCTACTTCACACTAAATTGTACGCTTAAAGTTTAATTTAAAAGCAATGGCAGAAGCAGCAGAAAATAGTTCCAGCGGGATTGTCGAGGAGGAAGAAAAAAAACGAACGTCATTAGAAGAAAAAAATCTTAAATAAATGTAAGCGGATTTGTTTAGATTTCCGCCTGCAGTCGTCTCACTTCGCAACTAGAACGGCATTAGCTTAAATTCGCAACTTAGAACAGGTGTATCTTAGCGATATGAATCAGACATCCATCCAAAATGGGCAACGCCTTGAGGCGTCCACCCATCCAGGTGTCGGTTCAAATCCAGGGTCGGCAGCACCAAAACTATCACTGACAGCAGAAGGACATCTAGGGGTCATGACCTGGACGCGGCCCCCTCACAGTGTAGGGAGTTCAGGGCCAAAGCACTTGTCTGAGGAGAGGAGAGGAGGGGACTTCGTCTCTATGGACCTTCTGTTGCCAAGCTATTTAAGGAACCTCTGTTTACTGCGCTTGTGTCAGTCAATTATGATTTTTGTGGCTAGTGTGTGTGAGTGGGCACACGCGCGCGTATACGTTGCATGTATTGGTGTATGAGCGAATACGCCAGCTCACACGCATGCACATTTGTGTGCATCATTCTGTAGGCGTGCGTGCGTGCGTGCGTGCGTGCGTGTGTGCGTGCGTGCGTGCGTGCGTGCGTGTGTGTGTGTGAAAATATGATTTTTTTTCCAGATCAGTGTCACAGTGTGCCGGTGAAGCATATTTGTTTCCGAGCTAAAAACATGAAGATGTATTGACATCGGCCTTGCTATTTCGGATATTTGAATACACACACAAACACACACATGCACACATGCGCGCTCGCACGCACATACATACGCGCGCGTTCCCCCACCCCCACCCCCACCCCCACCACCCACAACACACATACATGTCCAATACACAAAACTATTGACATGAAATATGATAATAGTTAAGGAAAGTCATATTGCTCAAATTAAAAATCAAGTCCACGAAGTTCAAGATTTCTGGGAAAGAATTCCAGTTCACGAGAGCAATGTTTGAGTCATGTATGACAACCATTGTGGCAATATCCAAGGTGTGATGTTTTATTCTCAGCAACATTCTTGACACCTGTTACAGCGATGTTCAAGGTGTGTTGTACAATTCTCAACATTATGTGAAGTTAGTTAAAACAATGTTCAAAACGTATTGTACGATTCTCAATAGTGTGTGATACGTGCAACAATGTTCACAAACACAGTCTGATAATTAGCAGTACGTGACACCAGTTACATCAATACTAAAGGTGGAGTGTATGATTTCCAACAGTGTGTGACATCGAGTACAACGATTTTCAAGATGTACTGTATGCTTCTGAGTACAATGTGACATCAGTTAGAGCAAAGTTCAAGATGACTGTACAATTTTCAACCGCGTGTGACATCTGTCACAGTGATGTCAAAGGTGGACTGCATATTTCGCAAAATATGTATGACAAGAGTTACAATGATGTTCAAGGTGGACTGTATGATTCTCAAAAGTGTATGACAACAGTTACAGTTGTGTTCAATGTGGACTGTATATTTCTCAAAAGCGTATGACGTCACTTACAGCGATATTCAAGGTACAGGTGGACTGTATGGTTCTCAAAGGTGTATGACAACAGGTGGACTGTATGGTTCTCAAAAGTGTATGACAACAGGTGGACTGTATGGTTCTCAAAAGTGTATGACAACAGGTGGACTGTATGGTTCTCAAAAATGTATGACAACAGGTGGACTGTATGGTTCTCAAAAGTGTATGACAACAGGTGGACTGTAATGGTTCTCAAAATGTGTATGACAACAGTGTGACGGTGTATGGTTCTCAAAGGTGTATGACAACAGGTGGACTGTATGGTTCTCAAAGGTGTATGACAACAGGTGGACTGTATGGTTCTCAAAGGTGTATGACAACAGGTGGACTGTATGGTTCTCAAAGGTGTATGACAACAGTTATAGCAATGAAAAGCATATGATATCAGTTACAACAATGTTCAAGGTGGACTGTACAGTTCTGAAAACAAATTGACATCACATACAAGGATGTATAAGGTGGACTGTATGAGTTTCACAAGTGTATGACATCAGCTACATTGACGTTCAAGGTGAACTGTATGGCTCTCAAAAGTGTATGACATCGGATATTGCGATATTTACAGTTGACTGTATGATTATCAACCAATATGTGACATCAGAAATTGGAATGTCTAAGGCGGACTGCATGATTCTCAACAGTGTGTAACATTAGCTACAGCGATGTACAAGGTAGACTGTTGGATTCTCACACAAGTATATTACTCATTTACAGCAATATTCAAGGTGGGCCGTATGGCTTCCAATAGTGTATGCCATCGGTGACCTCAGTGTTCAAGGTGGGCTGTATGGCTTCCAATAATGTATGCCATCGGTGACCTCAGTGTTCAAGGGGGGCTGTATGGCTTTCAATAATGTATGCCATCGATGACCTCAGTGTTCAAGGTGGGCTGTATGGCTTCAATAATGTATGCCATCGGTGACCTCAGTGTTCAGGTGGGCTGTATGGCTTTCAATAATGTATGCCATCGGTGACCTCAGTGTTCAAGGTAGGCTGTATGGCTTTCAATAGTAGAAAGAAACTCGTGGAGAGCGTGGCAGCAGAGAGTCCTCAGAAGAGAAGCCCCCTTCAAGCAAGTGTTTCGGCCCTTATCTCCTGACACTCTAGGGGGGTTGGGCCACACCCGGTTCATGACTCCGGATGTCCCTCTGCTGCCCTTTTTTTCCCCCATCTTAGGGCGAGCCATGGCTGGGATTCGAACCCATGACCCTCTGGACATGCTCATTTTCTACTTAATGACTCGCGCTTTAACCACTGAGCCACAGGGACACCTGATATTTGTAGGGAAATTAAGCCTTATGAAGTTCACTTTTGTTCCTTCTTGACCAGATCCAGCTTGAACACCTCTCTGCCGCTTCTGCCATTGCTTTCAGGGCTCTGGTTTTTTCCTTCCCTGCAACTGAGAGCTGTTTCATGAGGCTGTATGCAGACGTTCCTATAAATCCCCTAGCTCCAATTTCTGCAGTGAGGACTTTGACCTGATAGCCTTCTCTCCTCAGGCTGTTTGCCAGATCAGCATACTTTTCAGTCTTGTAGATTTGAGCTGCCTCCATTCTGTTCTCATATGGCACCGTGAGCTCGATCATGATCAGCTGCTTGGTTGACTTAGAGTGGACTACTATGTCTGGTCTCATGCCACTCTTGCTGATGATCTCTGGGTGACTCTTCCATTCTGGGAGGTCTGCAGTGCACTCCCAGTCATCTGCCCCATCCAGCAGACTCTGCCTGCATGTTTCGAGTGGCACTGTTGTTCTTGGCCATGATTTGCTGCCCCCTGCCGTGAAGAATGTTGCGGGTGCTTTTGGAGTCCTGATTCTCCTTTTGTGGTGTTGGTACTAGCCCAGACTACTTGTACAATCTCTTTGAGCACTTGGTTGTGCCTCCATGTGTACCTTCCTTGAGCCAGGGCTACTTTACATGAGCTTAGAACATGCTCCACTGTTTGTTTTTCATGGCAGAGGGGGCATGCAGGATCGTCTGTTTTCCCCACTTCACCAGGTTTGCATTTGAGGGCAGAAGGTCATATGCAGATCTGAGAATGAAGCTGATCCTGAGAGGGGCCATGTGCCAAATGTCATTCCAAGTTAGACTTCTTTGGAGTGCATTCTCCCACGTTGTCCATTGCCCTTGCTGGCTCTGCTGGACTGCTTTTTGGAGTCTTTTTTGGTCTTCTTCTTTTCTCATCTCCTGAATCATCATGTCTCTTTTGGCTTTTCCTTTGGCCTTTGACCACCATTCAGTTTTGGTCACCCAGTCCTTGTCTGTTGGTCTGTGTGTGTCTGTTATTTCTCTGATCTTGAGACTTCTTGGTGTTCAAGGTGGGCTGTATGGCTTTCAATGTGTATGCCATCGGTGACCTCAGTGTTCAAGGTGGGCTGTATGGCTTTCAATAATGTATGCCATCGGTGACCTCAGTGTTCAAGGTGGACTGTATGGCTTTCAATAGTGTATGCCATCGGTGACCTCAGTGTTCAAGGTGGACTGTATGGCTTTCAATAATGTATGCCATCGGTGACCTCAGTGTTCAAGGTGGGCCATATGATTTTCAACTGCATGGGACTTCAGTTACAGAAATCTGAAAGTTGAACTGTGATTCTCAACAGTGTGTAAGGTCAGTTACAGCAATGTTCAAGGTGGACTGTAACATTCTCAGCAATGCATAACATCAGTTACAGCAATGTCTTAAGTGGACTGTATTATTCTCAACAATGTGTAACGTCAGTTACAGCAATGTCTTAAGTGGACTGTATTATTCTCGACAATGTGTAACATCAGTGACAGCAATGTCTTAAGTGGACTGTATTATTCTCAACAATGCATAATATCAGTTACAGCAATGTCTTAGGTGGACTGTATAATTGTCAACAATGCATAACGTCAGTTGCAGTATTATTCAAGATACACCAGGTCGTGTGTTCAATTCCCGTTAAAGACATTCATTTTGTGGGGGGTTTTCTCGGCCCCAGCCGGCTCATACCCAAAGCTGAGTGTGCCAGTGGACAAACTGGAGAGTCTGGAAGTCTCAAAGTTCGTGGCCCTTCATGCCCTGCTCTCATGGTCACCTCAATTCCTATTTCTTTTCCGTGACCAGGCTTATGTGAAGTTCATGTCAAAGTCATCAGTGTCGGCGAGTTCGTGGGCACATCAGTGCATGGACGTGATCATGCTCCCAAACACCGTATACAGACTCTGTACATAGAATCTTTGGTGCTCCCACAGATGGATGGGGACGCTCATTCACGCTGGTTCTAAGACAAGCATTTTGCATCAGAACAGACACCTCCGAAACACCGCTGAAGAGACTCAGAGGAAGAGCAGTGTCTCGTCTGCTGAGGTGCCTGAAATCGAACTGATACTGATTGATCCAGAGGACAGCTTATGCTGAGGAGGACGACCTGGGTATGGCTGTGCACGTGGAGCCAGAATGACCGAAGTGGGAGAAATGGCACTCACAGGCCCTAAGAAAAAGAAAAGCGCCAACTGTCACAAATATACCATTGTAATTATCACAGCATTTGCACTTTTTTCCCCTCAAAATCATAGACCTGAAAGAATACGTCCGCTAGTTTCGGTCTTAACAAAATATTTCTTTCGTTAAAGTGGGCTTCGTACCCTCCCCCCCCCCCCCCCCCCCCCCCCCCCCCCCCCCCCCCCCCCCCCCCCCCCCCTTCCCCATTGCGTGTCTTCCCGTCCCATCCTCAGAATAAACATGCTGAATCTGCGCGCAAATACCATGATGCTTGTTTCATAAACCACCAGGCAAGTGGACAATTCAGGAGCTCTAAGTTCTAAGGATTCATTTCGATGAGTAATTATTGCCTGTTCCTTAACATTTGTTTCAGTGCTGGGTGAGTTTTCAGTAAATGAATGAAAACTAATGTTGTTCTAAAAGTCTGATGGACGTGTGTGTATGCAATGAGGATGTGTATTCCATAAAGTTTTCATGTGAACACTAGGGAGGGGGGGGGGGACGGGAGAGAGAGAGAGAGAGAGAGAGAGAAGAGAGAGAGAGAGAGAGAGAGAGAGAGAGAGAGAGACAGAGAGAGAGAGAGACAGAGACAGAGACAGAGACAGAGAGACAGAGACAGAGAGAGAGACAGACAGAAGAAGAAGATGAAAAGAAAGTGGAGGAGCAGGAGGAAAGAGGAGGCGGAGGAGGAGGAGGAGGAGGAGGAGGAGGAGGAGAGGAGGAGGAGGAGAAGGAAAAGGGAAATAAATCAGTTACAA
This sequence comes from Conus ventricosus, assembly GCA_018398815.1. Lineage (NCBI taxonomy): Eukaryota > Metazoa > Mollusca > Gastropoda > Neogastropoda > Conidae > Conus > Conus ventricosus. The sequence continues at coordinate 31,887,399 of CM031597.1, read as the reverse complement.
ACAGAAATGCAGACAGTGGTGGGTTGTTTCCCCTCAAGATGAACTCTCGTTCAATGCAAGGTCAGCCGCTCACATTAAATACAATAATATAGAAAACGATACTGCAGACATTTTCAAATCCGGCACAGTGCGCTACGTATTTTCTCAGTTTTCCCTCGTGGTTTGAGATAAGATGCCTTATCATCTTCAAATTTGTGAATGTATTTGTTGAGAATTCACTGTGAGTGGGGGACCTGTCTGAAACGACCCCCAAAAATCCCGAAAAACGCATCAACAGCAACCTCGGTTTCAAACAGGAGGAAGGCTTCGTTGGAAAGTGAATTTAATACAAAGAGACAATATTTCAGAAGTGGATTAATCTATAAAAATAAAAATAAAAATGCCGGGGGGGGGGGGGGGGCTGGGGGGGGGGGGGGGGGAGTCTCAATTCACTGGGATAGTCTTTACTTGATTCCTTCACTGCGTACGTGCAAAGATGTGTTTCTTTCTAAAGATGGGAGAACGGAGAGGGAGATGAAGGGGGACAAGTTAGTGGATGGATGGAGAGGGCGGGGGGTAAGGGGCGTAGGGGAGAGGAGAGAGAGAGGGTCGTGACGGAGCGCTGAATACGTTTTGGCTCGTACGTTAACGGTTTTGTGATTTTCACAACACCTGAAAAATACACATGGTATAGAAGTGTCGTTTTTCTGTCAAGGGTGGAAATCAGGAATTCAAAAATCGACGGTAACCACACATGTACATACATGTGTGTGTGTGTGTGTGTGTGTGTGTGTGTGTGTGTGTGTGTGTGTGTGTGTGTGTGTGTGTGGTGTGTGTGTGTGTGTGTGTGTGTGTGTGTGTGTGTGTGTGTGTGTGTGTGTGTGTGTGTCAAATGCATCAAAATACAAGTGTTTCACAAACATCGCATCAGTTCTTAAATCACCCCCTCCCACCCCATCCCTCCACACTTTTATTAGTTGTTGCACTACTTTAGCATTGATGTCAGATGAAATGGAATGTACGATGTTTGAATCTCTCTCTCTCTCTCTCTCTCTCTCTCTCTCTCTCTCTCTCTCTCTCTCTCTCTCTCTCTCTTGCTTTTTTCTCCCTTTCTTTCTTTTGTCCTTCGTTCTTTTCTTCCAATCCCACCGCCCAACCACCACCAACCTTTACTATGGGAGCAGACAAACTTTAGAAGCCGATAACACCCAGGATCCTTCAGAAAAGAAAAAAAAAAACAGGACTTCGCTGCTGTCCGTGAGGATCACTTCTTTGTTTTTTTTTAACCACAGGATAATAACTGTTTTCCCGAAGGATCATGGGTGCTTTCATTATTTTCTTGATGGAGACAGTTACTATCAGTGTTGTCCCTACCGTTCACAATTGTTCTCCCTATTTTGGCGGGGAAAAGAGTTATCGTCTGTAAGCAAAACAACAACAAAACAAACAAACAAACAAACGAACGAACAAGCAATCAAAACAAAACGCTAAGAGTTATGATCTTCGGGATCACAGCTGCTTTCCCTATTTTGCTGACTCCATCTGCGCTTGTCATGGTACGCAGAGTTTACAGCTGTTTTCCCTGTAAACAACGTTTTCCCCTCGATAATATTGGTTTTCTTCAGGAAAACTAGGATAACAGTTATCATTCCAAGGAAATAAGGAAAATTATTATTATCGTCAGTGAAAATAATTACTATCCTCAAGGAAAAAACAGTTGTGATCCAAAGGAAAATAGTTGTAATTTCTCAGGATGGTACCAGTTTTTCTCTTCTTTTTTTCCCCACAATTTTGGTCGAAGATGACAGCTGTTTTCCCGAGCAGAATAGCTATTATTGCCTGTAGACCCTAGCATTCTCTCATATCCCTCCCCTACCTCTACTCTACCCGTCACCCCACCACCACCACCACCACCATCTGCCCTTTCCCTAAACTTTAAACGCTGGTTCATCCCCACGCAGATTATGTTTCTTCTTTACTGTCTTTTCGTCCCCGTCTCCACCATTCCATGTCACAAAGCGAGTTGCCATCATCTTCAGTGTTCCTTTTCCCACATCTGATCAACAGCCAACAGCGGTACCGAGGGAGAACAAGGTTCAAAATATCTGCTGTGCTTCAATTCCAATGATCTCTTCACTCCGTCACTTCAATTTACTTTATGATCTGGATCCTGCAGTCACAACTTTTTTTTTTCCATTTCTGTATACAGCAGTGACATAGATGGTGGCTATATCTGGTGGACTCTACCAGAGCAAGTAACATGTTCCTGTGTATACCAATAAACTCGTACCAAACGTGATGCGCAGGGGCCTACGTTCTCTGACGGGTATTTTGAAGAGACAAAGGCTCTGGACAGGTTGAAAACTTCAGATCAACGTGATCCTGCCTCTGCTGCCATGTTCCTGAACAGAAGCCATACCTCAACTCCGACGTTGGTGATCGAGAGCTGCTGGTATGACTAACCAATGCACCGTCACGTCCATCTGTATTTCACGAGGAAGGCTGAAGTTGTAAATGACAGGGGGTGGAGCTGAAGCAAAAAATTCAAGAGGAGGTGGTAGATCACCAAACGAAGGGGACGATCACGTGACAAAACAGAGGCGACGCGTTTCGACCTGGTTTCTTGTTCGTTGTTCCATTGGTTTGGTGGCTGAATTATCTTCCCTCTGTTTCAAGTTTGTAACCTGCCCTTGGTTTGCATCTGTCATGGCTGACACCGATGTAAAGCCAGCAAGGATGGCCAGGCGAAAAGTAGCATGCTTCAGTGAATACTGCAGATGAATTCCATTGGTTTTAGAAAAAAAAATAGCAGATTTAGAATTCAAAGCGAAGTAAAGTAAATAAATAAATGAATAAAATGCATAGATAGATAGACAGGCAAACAGACAGATAGATAGACAGACAGATAGATAGATAGATAGATAGATAGATAGATACATAGATAGATAGATACATAGATAGATACATACATACATAATCATACATACATACATACATACATACATACATACATACATACATACATACATACATATTAGTCTTTGATGGTAAGAAATGGAATGGCCGCAAATATTCTTCAAGAGGATACAAAAGGAAGTATCAGTGGTGACGGCAGTTGCTGGATTGAAAAGAAAAATTTGTTGTTCCTCCTGACCGCTTTATTTACTGTGATGAATTCAATATTCCGAAGTGAAATATCAAAAAACAAACAAACAAAAAATACACACCAAAAAAATCTACTCCCGTCTACCCCTTATTCCCCCAACCCTCCATGGGAGATTACAGGCGCGCGCGCACGCACGCACGCATTCACGAACGCGTGCACACACACACACACACACACACACACACACACACACACACACACACACACACACACACACACACACGCGCGCGCGCATGCACGCACGTACGCACGCACGCATGCACACACCGCGGAAAAAACCCTGGCGAATTCTCGTAAACATAAGCCTACAGTCACCAAAGGCACTCTTTCCAGCGAAAAAAAAAGAAAGAAAAAAAAGACGACTGGTTGATTGTCCACTGCGTGGGATGTCTTTGACTTGTGCAGCAAAGCATCTTCAAACATGTTCTACTCCCAGACAGCGGCTGACAGGTACATAATTGACTTTCAGGGACTATGTGCGGAGGTGGAGACGGTAAACCATTCGGTATTTCAAAGCCTGTGGGTGTATGAAGTGGACTACAGATACTGAGGAAGCTCTTTGTTGTGTACCTGCGCATATGCACATGTGTGTGTGTGTGTGTGTGTGTGTGTGTGTGTGTGTGTGTGTGTGTGTGTGTGTGTGTGTGTGTGTGTGTGTGAGCGTTTGTTTCTTTGTATTTGCGTGTGTGTCAGTGTGCGGGTGCGCGTGCACGCACGCGCGCGCGCACACACACACACACGCACGCACACACGCACGCACGCACGCACGCACACACACCATACACACACACGCACGCACACACGCACGCATGCACGCACGCATGCACGCACGCACGCACACACACATATTCACACACTGTATCGGATCACTAGACAAAACAATACTAATTATAAAAACCCCAAGTACAAAGCTCTCACGATTAACTGTATCTTTGTGCAGACGGCTTCAGTGACTAGGTGGACATGACAGTACGTGCTGAATCTGCTGCTTGGAATCAGTAATTTATGTCGCTCAGGATGGTGAGAAGATCACAGAACACAATAGATCTCTCATCCGCCGCGCTTTTTAACTTGAAAGACAGCGAGAAGGAGGGAGGGAAAGAGAGAATGAAAGACAGAGTGAAAAGGACACACACACACACACACACACACACACACACACACACACACACACACACCACACACACACACTCTCACTCGCTTCTCTCTCTCTCTCTCTCTCTCTCTCTCTCTCTCTCTCCTCTCTCTCTCTCCACACACACACACACACACACACACACACACACACACACACACACACACACACACACACACACACACACACATGTTACTCATAGTTTCCTGACCAACTTCGCGGGTGTCTGTATCTCTCGGGCCTGATTGACGCCGGGATGTAGTATGAAAGGAAGCGCAGAGTACAGCCCTGTCATGTAGGCCCCTGACCTCTGACCAGAGTGAAACTCCATAGCATCATTTTCATCATCTGCACTGATCGTTATGAGAAAGTCAACAGACTGAACTTTGCCTCAAATCGTAAAGCAAACATTTCGTGAGGAGGTGAGACAAATAATAAATAATAAACAAGAAAGAAAACTTTTGGTCAGGCGAATGCATGTTCATCAGTAATTGGGTGTATTTGGGTGTATTCACCAAGTGAGGGAAAGTCGCCTTCCTTGTTTATTATATATCATTATCTAATCACACGGAAGGGAGGGGAACAGAGGGGGGAGGGGGGGGGGGGGGGAAGAAGAAAAAAATCAGAAATATATCGCGAGATATCGGAAGGATGTAAATGAATAGAAATGAATG
>CM031597.1:31842445-31877445 GCA_018398815.1 Conus ventricosus | reverse complement strand
GCAAGATACAAAGATGCAGAACCATTAACACAAAAGAGTGCTTCTGCTGTTGCTGTCGCTATACAACTGATATATCAACTTATCCTCGCATGATTCAAGTTGATGAAGGAAAAGAATTTCAAGGTCAAGTGAATCAATTATTGTTAAAACATAGAGTTGCCAGTTCACAGATCACAGGCTTTGGTTGAAAACTTTAACAAACAGTTATCTGAAAGACTTTTCTCCTACCAGTATCACAGAGAGCTGATTGACAATTCTGACAGATCCAGTTTGGAGTGTTGATCCATATGAAATAAAAAGAATTGTAAAAATGAATCCACCTGTGTATTATTTACGAGAAACTGACACAAGAAAACGACCAGCCCCTCAAAGATCTTTTGTGAAGGAAGAACTGCAGATAATCCCACCAGACACAGTTCCGCTTAACTGATTTACGTAAATATATTTGAGTTTAAAATGGAAGCTCAGAAGAAAGAATCCTTACATGAAACTAGAATGGAAGCACAGAAGGAAGCAAGAATGGTGAAGGAAGAGGCCTTGGAATTAATACGAGAATTATTTCATTATAATCTTATTATTATACAAGTATTTAAGAAGACTGATCATTTTATGCTAGAACAGCCAGACATTGCGTACAACCTAAAACCCAAATTTTGGTTTTCAGATATGGGAAAAAGAATATCTTGAAATGATAAAAAAAATTCGAGCACATTTGGCTGAATTGTATGAAGATATAGAAGCGCTCGCGTTAAAAGTTGGGGGAAAATATAAACTCCCAGATGAAGATATATAATTATACTGTTCTCCAGTGCCCAATTGCATATGAAAACTCTGGATTAACAAATACTCGTTTAGTGTTTGTACTATCCAATGACTTCTTTGTTACAACAGTTGTGCTGATCTCATGTAGATTAGATCGTAGTTTTACGTTGTCATGATGAAAAGCCTTTTTCTTGAACAATGCTTCTCTATAGTTGTCATGTGATATGCTTGACTGCACAACACTGCGAGATATCCCCTTTGCTTTTTTGATGGTTTTTTCTTGACACGAAATACTGTACATTTTTTACCTTAAACCAACAAACTCCTTGATCACCCCTCCAGATAATTCATCCTTCATCTTTCCTAAAACCTTTTATTAACAGTTGAATGCAAAGGTGAATCTTTAGGATAATCAGATGTGTCGTACCATCCTGCATGCCCTTTAGCTACTTCTAATTCCATGTCTTTATAGATGTCTTCAGTACAGATATCTATAACAAAACTGTCTGTATCTGTGTAAAGTACTCTGGACTCTGGATACAAGGTTTCAAGTAGTCATAAAGAAATTCTAACATTAAAAGCTTTGATAATTCTAAAACAGTAAACCCAATAAAAACAGGTTTGTCCAATTTAACTTTCATTTTCATTATACCAAAAAGCTGATCATGAAATCTTCTAAAGTCCTGATAATTAGGTTTTGAAGTCAGCTTAATTGCATCGTTCTCTCTGGTGACCAATCTGACATCTTTACGCTTGTGCGGATTCTCCATAGTCTTTCCAAAACAGCTGTTGTTCATCAACTTGAAAAAGTCTTTTTCTGAAGCATCTGTGGATTTAGTTCTGAGATCAGTGTTCTTCATGATGTATGGTTTCATGAACCGTTCTTGATCAAAAGCAATTATACGATGAACAGCTGTCAACTTCAAACCATGCCTTAAATAAAATTGTAGAAGTCTGTAATGACATACATATTTTTTTTTGCCTCGAAGATTAGGCACCAGCTTAGGCGGTTCTGTTTTTGTCATCTTTAGGCTTTCTGCTGCTAATGGATAGTCATTATGCAGGTCATGGAGTTCATGAGGATATTCTAAATCAACTTATAGAATGAGACCTCTTTTACGATCAGCTGTAAGAGTATGCAGTTGTTCTACAAATCCTTGTATGTTTTCTACACCGCCTGTGTACATTTAAAGTTACGTAATGGAAATGATTGCGCCATTGCCCAACCATACAGATTGTTTGCATCTAAATACATGAGATAGTTAGACCTTTTACTTGAATCATAGTCGTCCAAATATTTGTTGTTTGCTTTACAGTAATGGTGCGACGCCATACTAATTCCTCCACGCAATCCGTTTTCAATCATCTGAAGCATTGGCAAGTCAGACAACAGATCAATCTGTACTCCAGTAAATTTTAAGAAAGCGTCCCAACTCATCCCGGGCGCGGAAATATAATGCGCAGGATCTAGACTGTAATGTTTCATACAGGTCTTTCTATAATTTTCAAAGACGTCGCCAACAAACATACATCTGCCATTAAGTATGAATCATGATAGTCTCCCATTGTTTTACACTCCAGCTTCTGCCATGCTTCTTGTGCGTGCTGATATTCGTCGTCACTTATTTCCTTTCCTCTAAGACTAGAAAAGAAAGCACCTTCAGGAGGAAGTGAGTCTTCATCAAACCTTTCCCAACTGTTCATGTACTCATAAGGGTAAACGCCCTTTCTAACTAACGATGGGTCAAAATGTTCTTCTGTTATTGGGCAGGACTTTAAGGACATAGCCAGTGACTCTAATGATCCCATCAGGTGTTGCATAGAGTCATAAAAAGACAGGTTATTTAAAGTGAAACACATGTACTTTTCTGATGACTGTGCAATGCATGACACCCTAAAGGCGCTGGTTACTGCTTGCAATATAAGATGAGAGTCGTAACCTCGCAAGTTATGAAAGAATATAGGTAATTTCCATCTCTTAGGTTCATACTTTAGTTGAAGATTGCATTTACTGTGTGCTACCCCTCTGAACTTTCCACTAATGTGATCATGGTCTCTTACTGTTGGATTCGTTGCGTCTGATGAGAGGTCTAAACCACAAATCCAACAACGTGTGGCTGACTCGTACTGTTCTTGGTCTTCAGGTGTCATCTTGATTTCAGATACGTTTAGATTATTAGAACAGGCATTACGCACTTGCTGCATGCGTTTTTAAGAAGTATTCTGCTGCATTAGGACCTCTGTATAATTCTGGCTTTGAATGGGCGCCATCCGACCTAACAATGATGAAAGCAAATGAACAAATCTGATGATTACTCACTAAGGCTGTTTTTGGAAGTTTTTGTGGGGTTGGTCCTTCATAAGGAACAATAAGCGACTCGAAGTCTGCGTAAACAACATATGGACTCGTTTGCATTCGTTTCCAGTTCTTAAAACAAACCTTACTGCCTTCTCTCGGCGTAATTAGTTCTGTATTACAGTCAACTGGGCTGATACAATGTTTTATATGTTCGCTTGCGGCTTGAACAGATGGAATTCTTGTTAAACATTTTCTGCAGAATTCTTGTTTATGACCATGCTTTGAAGTATGCACCAAAAATCTACTCATTGTTCGCATCAATGTGTAATGGTGAGGCAACCCTGTTGGCGAATACATCAGGAGTAAGTCCACATGATCTTTGGTTGGTTTGCCTATTGTTGGACTGTTCTTAGACACTCTGATGGGCAAAAGGTTGGTTTCCTCATCCCATTTGTATACGTTAACAGTTATTGGAGGATTCTGTTCTTCAAACTGATCAATTTTGTCTAAGCTAACAGGAAAGGATATTCCACTGAAGTTAAGTTCATTGATGTAAGGTTGATAGTTAGACACTCTCTCTGCGTTTTTAGAAACTTGATGCAGCCTAGCAAGAACGCACCACATGAAACATTTGTTGTCTGTATTCTTATGTTTAGAACTGCTCTTTTTGCAACCAATGCTGGGGGTAGCGGGATGTAAGAATTGCCTACAATCGGCTCATACTTAGACTGTTTTAATCTGATCTCTAAGACTTCATCCTCTGTCCAACCAGAGCCTTTCATTTTAGCTTCTTCAGAGGCTACATTAAACTGTGTAAGCAGTTGGTCTGCCCAACCAGGTGTAAAGTGATTATAGGAGAGAATATTCTGTTGTTTAGTTGAGACACAGGCAACCATATTTTCATCATGTATTGTTATATAGTCGATTAAAACCTTTAACATTACTTTAACTGGCGGTTCTTTTGTTAGTTTACCTGGAACTTGAGAAATAGCATGTACAACGCTTGCCCTCACGTTTGTTGGATCAATAACTTCTAAAACAATCTCATTTAAAGCTTTTGACAAAGGCTCTTCCTTAAAAGCTCTTGACAAACGCTCTTTCTTTAAATGTTCATCTAACCAAGCGTCAGGACTTTCATATATCTTAGCCATGTTGAGTTTCTTTTCTAACTCAAAATATTTACTTAAATAAAAAAAAATACTCGGTCAGAATCAATATCAACGGTCTTTTTGTGCTTGGACTCATAAACTAAAGTATAAACGCCCTTTGGCGTTGTTAATGTGAGCTGTTTAGAACAGAGTTTAATGTCTCGTTTACTTTTTTTTAAACATTCCTTTTTTTATCTGATCGGTGTCTGGTTGTTGAGAAAAAGTTGAAGATCAAACTTTTGTCTTTTATAGTCCTCAAAATCAGCCTAAATTCTTCATCCGTGATGTTCGAGTCAACTAGTGCTTTATTTATTATCAGTTTAAACGAACTAAGTTTAGCTGTTATTAGTTGAACTATAGCTGTGTGCTTTTGGAGTTTAGTTTTTATTTTTTTGTTTGCAGCACTTAAAGCTAATGAACAAAGGCCAAGAGTTAAAGACAAACCACCTAGAGGTAAAGCTGCTGGTGCACCTACGCCTGTTGCTAAGAGACCTACACTTGTTCCTGCTGATAAAGCACTTATAGGTGATGTTCCAGTATTAACATATATAACAGCATTAAAGACAGCAGAATACCTTCGTTTGGTTTTGCTGTATTTTGAAAGGTCCTGCTCTAGTTTTTGTTGCACTTGTGTCATGTTTGTTAATCTGAAGGTTTTTATGTCAGGGCTTTCTACAGCAACAGAGTTGCCTACTATCTCTTCTTTAGGCACTTTTGGATAAACGTGAACAGACATGCTTTTTTATATAAAAAATAATTTAGTATTGTACATCTTTTAATCTGTTATTTTGAATATTCAGCTGCGCATCATATATTAAAAACAAATAAACATTAAGTGGTTTATCACCATCTTTTTCTTTATCAATTTGAATGTTTATTACGTCTTTAACAGTTCTCCCACTTCCATGCAACTGATTATCCTCTGTTGTCCTTAGGTCAATCCATAAACCATATTTTGTTGTTAAATAATCATCAAGTCTAACACTGTGAAGATGTAGATCTTTAGACACAAGGTCAACTGTTGGGTTTCTACACCTCCCGCCTACAAACAATTTTCTTATTTCATCAAAATGATGATAAGGTTTAAGCCCGCTAGCGTAGATTTGGTTAGGACTACCCTCAATTGTACATTGTACTTTCGTTATTTTAGGATTAATAAACTTTTCAGTTTGTCTTTTGAATGGTTCTTCACCTTCACACAGCAATAAAATACCTTTAAGTGATCTTGCTGTGGCACTGAAACTAAAATTCCATATAGTGTCTTCCTTACTTTTGGGATATTTAGTATGAAAAATCACTCTTTCGTAATATATTGCTAATTTTGACAGATATTGTTGCTCAATCAGCCTTGATAAGTTAGGGTGGCTAACAGTGTCAAACTCTAACGAGATGTCATTAATGCTGTACTTTGCTTCGGTGTCTGTAGATTTAATAACACGTTTGTATTCATTAAAAGTTAGTTCATATGACAATCTGTCTTTTAATGCTCCTTGAAAGTATGGAGCATGCGCTTTTAACAACTCAAAATCTAAGGGTATGGAAAAGCGATTACCATACGCAAAACTTACAGCTTCAGGCCTGTTACCGGCTTTAGCATCTTCAGCGCCTATTCTATGTTTCAGTGCATCATTATTTTCAATTCCTTGAAACGCAAGATCAGCCCTTTCATTCTCGGTTAGCCATAGATCAGAATAGATTAAAAATATGTCTGCATTGTGTAAAGAAAATATTTCTTGCCCCTCAAGTTTTATAGAAATTTTCCTAACGATTGCCCGCCCCAGATTCTGTACAACTGTCCTGTTTGGGTCTGTTTCTGATTTGAGTTCTATTTGAAAGTAAGTCGTGCAGAGCCTGGCACAATCACTTCATCTGCTCCTAGGTCTGGAAATTTGACAGTAAGAATTTGATCTGAATCAATAGTAGATGGATTATTTTGAACAGTAATATTCCGCTTATTTCCCTTCACGCCAAAGGGCTCTTTCAGTCTTCTATGTGGGTCAAGAATTGAGCCATATGCTTGTGACATTTTTTTTTATAAAACAAAATGAAAAGTTAATTATTTTAAAACATGGCAGGCATTGAAGGTGAAGATTACGATGTTATTGCTCTAGACGACATGAGTGAAATGGCCCCTTTGACGCGGCATCGCTCGGCGCTCACATTATGGCGTGAATTAACAGAAAGTACGGTTGAATCATTTTACAAAAGTTTAGGCCTAGAACCTCCCCAATTTATAGACCCTGATTTTGTAGTAAAAGATGGCCATTTGTTTGTAAAAAACAAACAAGAACAACTTGTTCAGCTTACAGATAAACGAGACCCATCAAAGTTTATAGGCATGAATACAGACAGACTCAGGTGAGCGAACGAAATCGCCTTGGCATTACTAAACCAAAATTAGATGGGGAGGCTGTTGCTAAACTTCAAAACACACTACAAGAACTCCCAACAGATAACCAAATACAAAACATGGAACTTCAAGATTTAAATCAAACAGCAGATAAAATAATACAAGCAGAAACCAGTTTTTTTTTCCGAAAAACGGCAATAAAAACTATACACGCATCCACCGCTACCTCAGGCGCGTAGGAAGATTTTCAGAGGAGGGGGGGCACACGCTTCGCGCGAAGCCGACGGCGCGAAGCGTCTAGCTTGCTAGGGGGGTCCGGGGGCATGCCCCCCCCCCCCCCCCCCCCGGAAAATATTTGAAAAAAGAGAAGCAAAATGGTGCAATCTGGTGCAATCTGAGTAAGTAAACTGTCACTTTCTGGTAGTAGATTTTGTCACTGATCGATGAGGAAAAATCATCTGCTTAAGTCTAAAACCGCTCGATTCGTGTCATAAATCCTAACCCCTATTGGTGTCAACTGTGCCATATTTTCATTGTAAGTTTCTAATGAACTCAAAAATTGATAAAAACAAAACAGAACTCACCGATAAAGTGCTGGCACAAAAGCCTTGATTATCACCGTCGGCCGCAGCCATGCTTTCCAAGGGAGGTGACTCAATCTGGAAGCATTGGCTGAAGTGAAAATAGATCTATTCTGATGCCACTCTCCGTCGCAGAAAAAAACGCCAAGAGGGATAAGTCTTAGTGCTGTCTTTGAGATCAGCTGCCACATTATGATGTCTACTGAACGAATGACGCTGACAGGAGTCGATGCGTGTGAGGAAAAGACTCAAATAAAGCAGATCGTCTTCAATATATATTTTTTATTCCTCAGGAGGAGGGGGGGCACAGGTATACTTGTGCCCCCCCCCCCTCCAAAATCGGAGGGGGGGGGCACGTGCCCCCCCGTGCCCCCCCCCCCCCCCCCCCCCGTTCCTACGCCCCTGTACCTATGAGAGAAATAACGGCCCTTGATCATGCTTTAAGAACCATCAGAGGTGAATTAACAAACAATTTAGCAAAACTGGGTGAACTAGATGAGCATATAAAAAGAGAAAAAGAAAACCTCGTTGAGGCTGACGACTCCAACTTAGGACATGATATTAAAGAAAGAATAACCCGAAGACTAAATGATCCTGAACAAGAGAGATCAGCAAGACTAGAAGTGTTGTCTGCTAACCGAGAACAATTACGAACTCAAGTGAACAGAATAACAGAAACTATCCAAAGAATTTTATATGAAGACACAACACTAGCAGAACGAATAAGAACACTGTTTAGAGAGCAAGGTGTCACATTAGCAAGCGTTATAGCAGCCTTAGGATGTGCAATAAGTACACTGGTGTTGGCTATTACAGGCGGTGGTGATCAAAGTTCAGTGCCTCCACCACCATCTCCTCCATCACCGCCTGATAAATCATGGGTAAAAAAATCAACTTGATCATCTTTGGTTTATTGAAAAAAATTAGCCAGTAAAGCCATAGACTCTTTCCCTGGTATATAGGGAGTGTCGTTAGCTGGCTTTTGTCTACGCAAGCAAAGTAGTTGGCTTTATGGCTGAGCACTTATGGACATTAGTTATCTTAATAGTTGGGTTACTTTTAAGTAAGGATAAAGAAGGATAATCCTAAGCCAGTTAAGCCATAACAAGTGCGTCTTTTCACTTCATGTCATTTATTTCTCTTGTCATCGCAACAGCGTTCGCGTCTCAGACGACCTTTGGCTTTTGGCTTGGGGATTGGATGACTTATTCTTTGGGGGGGGGTCACTTGTTTTTTATTGTTTGTAAAATTACTGCTCAGAATTATGTCGTTTTTTCCGACCTTCTGTTCATTGCCTGCCACAAGATTTCATTGTTGTAGTTTATTATTGTTCCTACCTGGAGTCTGAGTCAGAAGGCATGTCATTATAAACCATGCCACACAAAGTCTACTTTCGATCTTGCGAATAAGGGGGCCGGATAGCTCAGTTGTAGACGCCGGACTCGTGATCCTGGGGTTGCGGTTCGAATTTCGGTATAGGGGGATTTTTTCCCTCGGATAACATTGGTTCTGACTCCATTTTCCCCAGAAAGGCCTTCGAATGAGACTATAAACTCGAGGTTCCTGTGTGAACGCACGCATTAACATCTGCACACACGTAAAAATCCCATCAACACCTTTCGGATAGAAAGGCCAGTTTGGCCGTTGGTAGGATGACACGTGACCATAGCATGCACCTTCCCCGAAGATGAGTATGGCTGCTTAATGGCGGGATAAAAAAGGGCATAACACGACAAAACTCCCTGCTGGCTATAACAGGGAGTGTCCGCAGGAATATCATCCTGCGTACCAGAAAGATAGAAAAAAAAGATCTTGCGAAATTGTAACACATTTTGGTACCTTTTATACTTGAAGGCAAATCAAACTGTAAATTTAATGGCGTCCCTCTAAATTTGCCAATTGCTGCTTTATGTGCATCAAAGCCAGTAAAGGATCATTATGTTCGATCTTGCGTTGTGCTTGTGAAACTAACAAACACCAAAACATAAGTAACGAATGGATCGTTTATTCGTTCTATTCCGCTCTAGTTAGCCCATAGAAGTGTCCTAAAGAAATGTTGTCCCACGCTGTTTATGCTCTTGCTCTATGAACCCAAGATGAAACAGCTGTGTCCCTGAAAGAAAGATTGTAAGGAGGATTCCAATCATAGTTAATACTTTCGTGCACGCCCCAAACATAGGGTTCTAAACCATGATTGCGGTCCAACTTTTGTCTAAAGTCTGTCTTAACATTGATACTGAATTCGTACAGATCCTTTCAAAAGCCTTCATGTCTATTCTGTTGCTGAATGGATTAAACGGTTTGTCATTTGGTATTGGCGCTTGCAGTTCAGACAAAATACGTCTAAAGGTATAATAGAAATGAAATCTATATACTAACCTCACCAAAGGATCAGGGTGATTTAAATGATCAGCATACGACACTCCACACCCAGTTGATGCCAAAACAGCAAAGTTTAACTGGTTCTGATAAAACTGCATCGGATGACTGAAACCACACTTTCGGGATGTGGTCGTTTTTAATAGGGGGATTAAGATAGCTGTTCAATGGAGTACTAACCTTACTTGAAAGGTGTCAGACTGAGTCACAGAAATGTCAATGGTGTCAGTTATATTTTTAAGATTGTAGTGCGGTCCAACAGAATATTTTGCATTAGTATATTTAAATGCACTCATTTTTAATTTGTTTAAAAAATGTTTTGTAACAATAACTCAAGACAGTCCTTCGTTTTTAGAATATGCTATTGATAACGAATGCGGAACCCGAAGGGTTGCACTCCATGAAAATTTTTACAAAGTCGTATGGTTATATATACTGAATCCAAGAAGAATAATAAGATTCAAAAATTGACAATAGAGGAAACTTAGTTAGCCAGTTAACCAACCTGATGGTTTATTACGGGTTTTGCTCACTAAAACAAGCATGAGTAACTTCAACATTACTCTCAAACTTAACAATGCAAATCTAAAAACAATGTTGACATTCAAACCTGAAAAAGAAGAAGTAGGTCACTATTTTGATAGAGAGCTAGCTAAAATGTTAGGCTTTACAACTGCCAATCGAGACATTCATAGTTTTAGAGTTACACCAGACAAAACTACTTATGAGGGGAAAGTTCGCTCGATCTTGCATTACATTCATTACTCTATGTTCATTTAGATGAGCTGAGCACTGATGAAAACTTATATGATGGAAGGCCCTCAACTGTTTTAAGAGCTCTTCCATCAGGAAAGCTGCATATTGCGATTATGAAATTATACAATTCCCTAATTTACAGTTTAAAGATTAGCTTGTGGGAAGGTCAGATCATTTAATATGAAAATCACAGACAAAACAGGAAAGTCGTAAAAATGTTTAACCTGCACTTTTTTTAGAAAAAAAATAAAAAGAGTACTAAAAAATAATGTCGCGTGGGCCAGAAAAAATCGGATTTACTTAGCGCCTGTGAGTGTAAACTTAAAAATTAAAAGACCTTGCAGACGTTGGGGACTTTGAAACGAACGGTGAGATAGGCGCTTTGTAGGGTTTTGAGTACACAAAGAGGAAAATTATAAAGAAAAAGGGTTAGCGACAACAAAAAGTTTCCAAAACAACAACAGCAATCTAGTAGAAAAATATTGCTGGTCAGTATAATTTAAAAAAATAGTTCGAAAAACAAACCCACAAATGGCACTTAAACCATTTTTTAAATAGGACATAAAATTTGAATTTTTAACCCCATTTACATTTTTTTAACCCGCCAAAAAATTTCAGAAAGCATTCAATCTGGGCCTTTTCATATAAGTCTTATCCAGAGGGCAAATCGGGAAAAAATTTTAAAAAAAGCCGTTTGGGAACAAACGACATCCTCCACAGAAAAATCGGTTTTAAAAAAGGGAAACTTTTCAAAATTACAGTTTTTTCCGCGCATGAAATTAGGAGACACGTTCACAAAATTTTGAAATTTCGTCTTAAAAAAGAGGCGAGGAAGGAGCTTTGGGCGTCAGTGACATACTTTTGAAAGGGAATTAAATTTGCTGGCAAAACTTAACGTTAAAAAAAAGTTCCTCGCGTTTTTCACAATGGTAGGAATTTAAGGGCATAACAACAAGCAAAAAAACAAATTGCTAAAAAAAACAAACTTACAGAACTAAAAATTTGGGTTAATCTTCACTTTAGGGCCCTTATAGGGGGTTTTTTAGCTGAAAAGTTTTGACAGAGAGTATATAAAAATAATAACTGGATTAATTTTAAAATTTTGTTATAAAACTATGGAGCATTAAACTTTTTGACAAAAACCCCCATTGTTTATTGATTTGTGGGGGATGGTTTTGAAAAACAATATTTGTCCTCGACCTATTACAAACAGTTTATCGTTATAATTTTAATTATTATATATATAGTAATTTTCTGCCCAACTTTAAAATGGAACAAAGCAATAATAATGATAGAAGGTTATATGGACGGATGATGACATATTTTTAGTTGATCCCAGCAATAAACTGAGTGAGTGGTTAGAACAACTTTTATAAATTTTTTGAGGAACGCAGACACTATTTATTATAGATGACTGTTCGGCAGAAAGAGACATAGTTAAAAAAAGAATAACTTTGTCAAAACTAGCTTTCAGTGGAAGACACGCTGGGTAAGCGTGTGGATTTTATGTCAAAAATATAACTCAGTTTTTAAAAGACTTTAGAGAACAGTTAAAGACTGTTGTTTTATTTCACACGAAAGACAGAGACGCATTGATGAATGTATGCGTGAAAATGATGTTATTGAAAACGAACAAGAAAAACATAGGATTAAGCAAAAACTAAAATCTCAAAAGTTTGTACAATTAGTATTGAAAACAGATAATCCTACACAGTATGTATGTTTGTAGATAATTGTATGAATATATGCCTTGTAACAAGCTGCCGTATTTTTTAGTTATTGAAAAAGAACGTGTGATTGATTATCATTTTTTTAATTCATTGTTGAAGTCTTACTGTCAGAGAACGAGGAAATGCCGATTCTAGGGCAACCGCCCGAAAATGGTTGAGGGCGTTGTGAGCTAGAATCGGCATTTCCTCGTTCTCAGCTGTAATCCTCTAGCTTCTTTCTGAGGTGCTTCCAACACGCATTCTGTAATAACCTATAACCCTCTAGCTTCTTTCTGAGGTGCTTCCAACACGCATTCTGTAATAACCTATAATCCTCTAGCTTCTTTCTGAGGTGTTTTCCAACACGCATTCTGTAATACCTATAATCCTCTAGCTTCTTTCTGAGGTGCTTCCACACGCATTCTGTAATAACCTATAACCCTCTAGCTTCTTTCTGAGGTGCTTCCAACACGCATTCTGTAATAACCTAAATCCACTAGCTCTTTCTGAGGTGCTTCCATCACGCAATTCTGTAATAACCTATAATCCTCTAGCTTCTTTCTGAGTGCTTCCAACACGCATTCTGAAAATAACCTATAATCCTCTAGCTTCTTTCTGAGGTGCTTCCAACACGCATTCTGTAATAACCTATAATCCTCTAGAACAGACAGAGGAATATTCAAACTGCATGCACTGTCAGCACGTTTTTACTCCACTTTTTGCCAGTCTATCAACTATTTCGTTACACAATGTGATGGAATACAGCAGAACGTAACACGACTACCTTTCAAAAGTAGAGATGTATGTCTGATTTCAACATAAGGTGTTGTTTAACTGCAGAGTTTGATTTGCTTAGAGCATATAAAACTGACTTTGAATCAACCCAGAAAAGAATTTGAAATACACGTTTAGGGAAATCAAGTAGGTAATGTAGGGCCATAAGAACAGCAGTGAGCTCTGCCTTGAATAAGGATCTGTATTTTCCGACAAAAAACGATCTTTCACTTTTAAAGAAGGAATAGTGAAAGCTGCTCCAGCTTCCTGGTTGTCCAACAGAGGCCCATCCGTGCAAACTTTTGCATGATCAGGGTCATGATTGTTTATATGATATTTTACTGATGCACCAAGAATTTATCATTGTTATTTTTTCGTAAGGAAGAATGATTGATGTCAAATTTGCTAACTGAAGTTCTCATGTGGGCAAGGGATAAATTTAGTTTCTGACTTTACCATTTTCTTCAAATCCGTTTCTGATCGTTGAGTATCACCCGGATGTCAACGTTCCAATCGTAGCAAGGGAAGCTATATTTTTTGCCCCGTTTGGAAAATCTGTATCCGAACGTAAGCTAACTTCATTTCGACATTATGGATGTTTACTGAACTATGTAGAACATACTTTGCAAGAGCAAGTCATAGGTAGAACTCTTACTTCCCTATATGTACCCATAGTGGATGCATGTAAGGGTACACTCAGGGCAAGTCTGAATGCCTTACAATCTAAACTTTGCGGTTTTGTTTCTCAATAAATATTTTGGAGTACTAAAAACACCCCTTGGCCATGCGTCAGCTTGGAGCGTACAAGACAACAAGAAAGTTGTTTTAATACTTAAACTCTTGGCTCCAATGTTGTTTGTTTATGTTTTGAAAAATGAAAATTTCCAGCTTTTCGTTAGTATATATTCAACATAATTCCACGTCAGTTTTGATGCAAGTACAGTCGAAGACGGTTACGCGAAAGTGCCAGGGGAGACAAATTTTTGACTTTCAGGTATCCGTCAGTTTCGCTTATCCGTTTGCAACGTTTAAGCGAAATTTTTCTAGATCCCACTTTCGCTTAACCGAAGTTACCATTGCCAAACTGAAATGATCAACCGACGTTTGTTAATCTGTAACAGAGACACGTTCCTATCATTAAATGCAATCATTTTTAACAGTTTAAAGCCATTTAAGGCATCTGGCACCATCCGATGTGTCAGGCTGATCAGGGAAAATCTGGGGTTTTCTTCATTTTGAATATACATTACTGTAATTCATAGATTCTTGGGAAGAAATCACAACGCAAAATTTAGTAGAATGAATCCTTCAATCTGGTCAGAGAAGAATTTGTGCGACTGTTTTATTTACTTCAACTCGCCCTCACTTAAGCCAGTCATGGGATTGGCTACTTGCTCGCGCGCGTGTGTGTTATACGTGTGTTTTTTTGTGTAATGTCTCAATTAACACATGCAAAGCTATACAACACACGCACACACATACACATATTCACTAACACACACACATATATCAAGAAACAGCACCTTTAATTCCAGTGGCAGCGTCCAGCTGTTCCAACTAAGTTAACCTTTAGAGGGGAGATGGCAGATGGTTTGTGGAAGATAAACAAAAACAAAAAGCTGCATTATTTTAAGGTAAATCAAGTTGAGATCACCATTATTTTGGCTTTGAATCTTAGTGATGCGTGAAACTGAAATAGCAATTCTAGGCCCGTTCGTTGAATTGACTTATTTGTTTATCCAACTTTGAATGGAAACAAAAGGTAGAAGAGTGGAAAAAGGACCATTGTTTGCCAATAACATTTCAACCTAAGGTGAGTGTGTCCACGCGCATGTGTGTGTGTGTGTGTGTGTGTGTGTGTGTGTGTGTGTGTGTGGTGTGTGTGTGTGTGTGTGCGCGCGCGCGCGCACATTAGTGTGTGAGGTGGTTGAGTCAAGTGAAGATGCACATTGTGTTAGAAAGGCTTTTTGCACGTAAATCCGTCTATACACGTGATTAAGCAAAACAAAAGGAAAGAAAAGAAAAAGCAAACAGACGGGTGAACATTAAAAATTTTTGCTACTCAAAATGAAATGTACACAGAAAAAAAAGAAGGTTTGTTTCAGTCTCAAAGAAGAGGTGATTGGCAGTGGAGGGGGGTGGGGAGGGAGCTGATGAAGCATCATTTACAATAATAACACTTCAAACGACAAAAAGAAATCTTAAGCCACAATTAAAGTACACATGCAACACACAATAAACAACTGCAATGAAGGGGACTGAACGTTCACTTAAAAAGCATATGAAAGGGAAAATAAACCGAATCCTTGGAAGTGGAGCAACATCAACAAACAAATCGACACAATGACAGCACAGACAATAACTATCATGTAATGTAATGCTGTCAGTTCACAAGATATGAGTGATTTTAGCCTATTTTTATTTTCTTTACCATTCTGAACTGCCTAAAAAAACAACAACAACAAATAAACAACAACAAAAAAAGAAACAAACATACAACCAAAACCCAACCAGGGGCAGGATCTTCTAAGAATAGGCTATAAACCACATCTTTCTGATAGTCCATCTTCAGAAACCATCCTAAATCTTGACACTGACCACTCCTCGAAATGGGCGCAGAGGTTGCGTAGGTAAATCCTCTCCTGGCTTCCGCCGTACCAGGTACAGGGAAGAGAGGATTGTATGCCAGCCACTTCCTAGAGGTCGGCGAGCACACTGTGAAGACAACGATGGTTGTTTGCAAGAGAGTGGCAGCTGCAAGGATCTCAGTCTCAGTTCCCCATGTTTTCATGTACAGAGTGAACCTCTTTCATTTAGGTATTCTCCCAGATCTTTTCCCACGTGTCTGGAAAAAGTGTTGGCATGTTTTAACATGAAATCAACAATTTTTTCACGAATCAGTTTGTGGGCATTTTGAGTGCCACAAATATCTGCACTCAAAGCTCTGTACAGGCTGTTTCTGTCGCCTATGATGGTATTCATCTGATCAGGCTCCCGAGAGGTTGCAGGGTTCTTTCAGGCAGCAAATGTGGTGTGGGCAGTCCTAAGTTTTTGCATGTTTTGTTCCTCCAAGTTTCGTTGGTCGCGAACAAACATTTCTTCAGGCGCTTCTTCACATGCATCGATCTTAACATCAAAGTCATCTCCTTCAACATTATCTTTTGTCTCCTTTGTCTCTTCTTCTTCTTTCCAAGAATAGTATCATCCTTGACCTTATCTGGACCCACTGACTCTTTTGCCTTTTACAACCCATATCCGGTCCTTCCTTTTCTTCCTTTACGTTTTTCTCTTTTTTCTTTTTCCCGTCCCCTCATCCTTGGTCTGTCTGCTCTGTTTCATATCCGCTTCCTTTGCACCCTTTGTGTCTTCACCCAAGTCCATGTTTTCGTCATCATCATCACTCTGATAGTCAATCTATTGACAGGACTGAGATCCTCCTCTTTCCATTCTTGATCATCTTGAAATCTTGCACCCTTTTCCTCTTCGTGATCATCGTCTCCTGTATTTTTCTTAGTCTGTGACGTGTCTCTGCAACATCTCTTTGTCGCAGCTGAGTCTGCTTCCTGATTTTCTTCGGGTTTTTTTTTCTGCTTGTCCACTTGCCACTATTGCTACCGTTGCTCTCTGTGCATTCAGACTCATGTTTCCAATGAAAGAACTGAAGCCGATGTGCTTTGAGTTTTATGTGTAGCTTGAATCAGGTGAGTGTTGACGGCTGAGGTCAATGCAAAGGTGGGCTTCAGAAGACTGTCAGCAGCTGACCCTGTCTGCATGCAATACAGGTTCAGTGTCTGCAGGCACCCAAGTACATCTTGCTGTGTTACCTTTTCTGCTGGCTCCCTGTTGTCATCAAGTGTGTCATCTTCATTAAGATCATCATCAGATCCATTGTGTTGAGACGCTGACGTGGCTAATGACTGTGAGCCAAATGCTGTTCGGTCACGAGCGGCAGATGTAGCAACATCAGCATCCACATTGATGAAGTCCTCCGCGTGATGTTCCACTCTCTGTACAGGCGGGACAGCAGTGGCTCAACTGGAAACGTTGTTCTTCTTGGCAGGTGTCATCCGGACTGCTATCTTGACTGAGCAGGCACTTCAAAACCAGCCTTCCTGAAGCAGTTGCTGATGGTTTTTGGTGTCACACGTTCCCATGCTTGCTTCAGCAGTGTAAGAGCTTCCAGACTATTTCCTTCCTTGAACTCTTCCTTTGGCAGGCCTGCATCAATGTGCTCCACGTACTTCAATAGCAAGGCTGTTCTGTAATGCATTTTGACATTCCTGATTATGCCCTGATCGACAGGTTGCAGTGTTGCTGTTTGGTGGTAAAAACAACAGCTTAGTCGTTTTCAGCTGCAGTTGGTTTTTGTCATGTGAAGAGCAGTTGTCCAGAACGAGAAGAACCCTTCTGTTTTGGGCATACATTTTCTTGTCGAATTCAGTCAGCCACGATTGGAAGAGAGCAGAGCTAGATCTAAATCATTTTTATTTCGGTGCACAAGATAAAAGTCTACCCCATAAAATGAGTCTCTTCCAGTCCAAATATTATTCAGGCGACTTACACTTTTTGATTGTAAAAAAGCTGTCAAAGCGTACACTTTATTTCGGCTTTTTCTGGTTTGTTTTTTTTACATTCTGTGTACTGTGAGAGTGTGTGTCCACAAGTATCTGTGCTTGCGTGTGTATGTGTGTGTGTGTATATTAGTGTGTGTGTGTGGTGTGTGGTGTGTGTGTGTGTGCGCGCGCGCGCGTGCACGTCGTGCGCATACATTAATGACGTCAGGGCTCTGCAGCTTCGTTACAGGTTGTACTTTACCAGAGACTGAAGAGGAGAAACCATGTGCAGCCACAGACTCCCAGTGTGTGCATGCCATGCTTTCTCACAAACTTTCGCTTATCCGTCGTGGACATTGCCTACGGGATTCGAGATAAGTTTCAGGTATCCGAAGTTTCGCTTATCCGTCGTTTGCCTTATCAGTCGAAAAATAAGTCTTCCAAAGAAGAGCTTTGGCCGGGAAATGAAAATTGCTTTCAGTTATCCGAAGTTTCGCTAAACCGTTTTTCAGCTAAACGTACATCCACTGTAATTTCCCAAAACATTTCACGACTAGCTTGTATTTTAGAGCTTCGTCATTGATTCCTAACGTTGGCAGTATTAAAAAGAATAACATTAGCCTTCTCAATGGATACAGATAACCCATTCGCAGCAAGTTAGTTGCTGGCTTATCAAGTTCACACTGATATTTTACGTTTTCTGTTTCATGTTTACTTTCATCCACATGCAGATGTCATTAGCATACTGTACAAGGACAGCATTCGTTGATAAACATTTTGGTAAATCATAAAGCATACTGTTGAATAGAGGAGGAGCAATAACCGACCCCTGTGGAATGCCGATTCTTGGAAATCTTAATGTGGAGTAAGAATTTCCAACTTTTATCTGTATGCTTCTTTCTGTGAGGAAATTCTTAACATAAAAGAAAATATATCCCGACAATCCGATAGACTTTAATTTAAATAGCAATCTGTCATGCCACACATGATTGTGTGCTTTTTTACGTCAAAAAAGTGGCTAATACATTCCTTCTCCGCGCAAATTGATGGTTTATTTAAGTAGTGACTTTAACCAAATGGTCAACAGCTGATCTGCCTTTTCGAAATCCTACTTGAGTTATGGGAATTATTCCATTTTTATCACAGTAGTATATCAATCTGTTTTAAAATGATTTTTTCCCATTAGATTTCCAGCGTGAGACGTTCGTGCAATTGGTCTGTAATTATCTTTATCACCTTTCGACCTTCCCAATTTTGGCATTGGTACAACAGTAGAATGTTTCCATATTCGTGGATTGATGACCTGGACCCAGCATTTCTCAAATAAATCGAGCAACAGCTTTACCCAATTTTCAGGCAAATGTTTCAGTAAAACGTTAGAAATCGCGTCCCAAGTTTTCTCGGTACCAAGACCAGCAACAGTGATTCGAGTACAGAATGAACCTCATTCACATGTCATGGCCGCTGACACAGGTGTCACCTTGAGGAGAAACAGAATCCACCTGTGGATGAGACCGAAGCCGTTTGCTGACCAGCCCACCATCAGCAACAAACACCGGAAACAGACCTAGGACAACGTGGACTACCCGGCACAATGCCAACGACACAGCACCCAACAACCAACACCAGACCACTGTCCATCTAACCGATGTCAGGATACACCAACCAGCCAGGACCAACAGCCACAGTGTAGCACTCAGCAAACACCAAACGAACATTATCGTGCAAATCTCCAACAACCACAAGTTACAGAACACATGATAACAACAAGGGCAGGACAACTTGTCAAAACACCTGCAAGATGAAGAGATTGACCCTTCATTGTGGAAGAACCAAAGTGATACAGTTTTAGCAAGTTTCATATCTAATGTTGTTTTATTTACGGTTAATGTGTTTGTAGTTCAGAATTTTGTAGAAAAACTCCGTTCCTACTTCAATCACTAGTTGGACAAACATTCCACTATCTTGTGAAAGGGCAGATGTGGTATTGGACTCGGCGACCAGACTTATTCCGAGTTAATTCCCTTGCCTAATATTGACAACGATCTTCACGAGAGTTGTGTAACCAGGGACCGTACAGCAAAGGGATGCGCAGGTGGCCGGCTTCCCCTTCTCTGAGTCACTAACGAAGTACTGAAAGGGGTGGGCCCCACCATCTAGTGCGTACAGAACTTCCGGTGTCGGTAGTAACATGGAGTTTGGCAGCCAAAACATCGTTGAGGTAAGCATTCTTTTTCCATAATTCAGCGGTTGTTATGCGTTTACTATAAGACATGTGTTATGACTTTGTGTTGTGGAGGAATGTAGAGTGCGAAACCTATCGACATGTGCAAGTAATTACCCTATAACTGATAACGCGGCCACAGTTTACTCGGCGTACAAGCGTGTGAACAAACCATGCCTGTGCTCGAGAGATGCGCTAGTCAGTGTGTAGTTGTGCTCCGCGCAGCTTTAGTCTTTCATGTCTCCCTTCTTGTATGCATTGATGTACAGCTGGTTGCTATATTTTTCAGTACTTTCGTAGATTCAGTCTTCGTTTTGGTTATGATAGTGGGTTTTGCTGGTTCATTTGTAGGAAACAGAAGCGACTGCAGTGAACACTGCTCAGCCTGTTGCAATGGCAGAGAAACGAACACCGATACCAGTCGCTGATTCATCAAAAAAAGGCAGCGAACCACAGCCAATGTTGGTAAGTTAATTCAACTCTGTGTGTGTGTGTGTGTGTGTGTGTGTGTGTGTGTGTGTGTGTGTGTGTGTGTGTGAAAGACAGAGAGAGAGAGAGAGAGAGTGAGAGAGAGAGAGAGACTAAATGTGTTATGACATGTTTACTGACTTTTAATACATCAACAGTGTGGCAACATCAACAAAGACAACACTCAAAATAATTACACTATAAAATAATTACATAGTGGTATGCATCACATTATGATGCTCTCTCTCTCCTCTCTCTCTCTCTCTCTCTCTCTCTCTCTCTCTCTCTCTCTCTCTCTCACACACACACACACACACACACCACACACACACACACACACACACACACACACACACACACAATTCAGAACGTTGATGATGTTTTTTAACCTTCTCAGATTACACCAGACCTTGTCAGTGAAGTGTGCAGCTCAATGCAAGCAGACAAATGCCTTCCGGATGAGACAAGACAGTCTATTAATTTTCACAAGCAGCAAGTGAGTACAGATCATACTCATCAGCTAATCTAACCAGAACTACATCACATATATTTCCAAGCACTGTAAGTGCATGGTAAAAATATTGAAATTTTGCTGAAAGCTTTCATCTTATTGTTCCTCACATGCAATACAAAACCATTTTCTTTATTTTACTCATGTTTAATGATACACTTATAAGTAGAACACTCTCTCTCTCTTTCACACACACACACACACACACACACACACACACACACACACACACACACACACACATGCTCAAATATATGTTAAGGAAATTCAATGATACTGTAACAATGTATTGTGAGAACAATCGCTGTTTTGTCTTAACAGGAGAAGCTCCTATTCAGGACAAGTTGTCTTTTCTGAATGACTGCTTGCCTACAAAAGGGCGCTTTCCAAATGCTGCCGCCGAGAAGGCTTGGGGCGACTTCCACAGAGCTCTTCAGGACAAGATTTCAGAACTGTCCACAGACATTGGATCGTCTCGAGGAGCAACCTTTCAGCTGTGTCTTAGCAACCTTTCAGCTGTGTCTTAGGCAACCTTTCAGCTGTGTCTTAGGCAACCTTTCAGCTGTGTCTTAGGCTATTTAAGCGGTTGATTCAGCTAAACTACTTTCCCACCAGGACCTAGAAACATAGGCGGAATATTTCTGTATGTAAATACAAAATTATTGTTTTGCATATCAAAGCAAGGGACTTTGGTCATCTGATACCAAATAAATAAGAATGACTCCTTGACCTCCGTGTTTGTGTGTGTATATATATATATATATATATATATATATATATATAAATATATATATGTATATATATATATATATAAATATATATATATATATATATATATATATACATTCTATATTTTAAACCTTACTTTTTAACAAATATATATATATATATATGTAATATATTGTGTGTGTGTGTGTGTGTGTTAGAGAGAGAGAGAGAGAGAGGAGAGAGAGAGAGAGAGAGAGGAGAGAGAGAGAAGAGGTCTAAAAGGCTTTGTAGTCTACTGATGAAACCTGTGACGTATGGCTTGACTACATCATGCAAGTTCAAGAGTACATGTACATCAATTACTATTTGTGTGTATAACAAAAAAGACGATGTGGTCTGCCTTTACTGTGACTTCAGAAATTACCACGCACACACATAAACATGCACTGACACACACACAAAAACATACCTCTCTCTCTCTCTCCTCTTTCTCTTTTTCTCCTCTCTCTCTCTCTCTCTCTCTCTCTCTCTCTCTCTCTCTCTCTCTCTCTCACACACACACACACACACAGAATGGAAACTGTTTACTTCAATGAGCGGCCCTTGTAAAACAACCAATACTTGGACATCACTGAATTCTGGATGCCCGAACTTAATTGTCATCACAGAAACCTATTCGATGAAATACTGCTATTAACTGAACGATATAGAGTCTATGCTCAGACTTGCCAGTTTTGAAGCAAGAACCCTTGAAATGACGGGAGCAAATTGTAGCCCTGTCGGGGTTGAACGATTTGTCTTGTCTGTTGATACTGTTGATCAGCTGCATTCTCCACTCATCGTTCGTGCCTTTCGCCGGTAATTTGTGAAATGTAAGCCCTTTGTGTTTAGATTTCTGGGCGGGACAGCCAACAATGGCACAGTTTGCACCCCCCCATATTAGATGCGATGTGGTTTTGGTACAAGAAATTGGAGTGTTCATGCGAAAAAACGAGATTTACAACCGTCCGACACGCGTGTTCCACACATTGTTTACTCGCTAGAAGCTGCCACCGGAAGTTCTTTACGCCCAAGTTCGGCCGTCTGCTCGCGAGCAGTACTTCGCGCGGCCCATCTGGCTCTTGTCAGTCCCTTTGCTGTACGGTCCCTGGTGTAACTTCCAATACGGAGTCTACGAACAGTCAACGCTCGGCATATGAACTGAATAACACACGCTGCTGTCTTGTTTCACTCTGGGGGTCGGATGAAGATCATCCTTCAGACATCTTGCATGAGTTTGTAGGTTCGAGTGGTTGATGAAGGAGACGTTCTCAAAACCAAACAGCTCTGTGCCTATAAGAGCATTGAAGAGTTTTCTTTTTACTTCCAGCTAATGACCTTTTTTACATGAGCAATTTACTTATTTTTCATTTATTTTTTGTTTGCTCTGGGATGGTCGGAAGCGATATTTTTGATGCACGGTGCAAAGCTTTTGCTGGCAACTTTTGGGTCAAATTTTTTTTTAATGAACTATGGCATCCATTGGTGTATCATTATTTTGGGGGTTAAGACATTTTCAAAAGTAGATTGTACATTTTCTATCGTGTATGCGCTCCTTGATAGTACCTAAAAGCCGTGAGATCGAGCAAGTCTTTTCCCGTTGACGTTGTTCATGACAGAATCGTGAAAAGGACGACCAGCGGTAGATCTTGTTTCCATTCCTGATGGTAGGAACGATTAAGAGAACCTTTCGCTGTTCTATTTCTATGGGGTGTTGCTTTGACGTCATTTGAAGTTTTTGCGTCATTTGTGGGTTCTGGAGTTTTATTGCTCTCTTTGGGCTATAGCTAGGCCTACTCTTCATTTTTCTTTCGTCCTGCTTGTAGTTTCTGTAGACTGCAAGCCTCTGCGCAGTGGGAATTGACTGTTGGGGATCTCGGCCTAATGATGAAATTGGTGGCGACGGCATAGGTAGGTCTACGTTGTGAAACTGTACGTCTATGTTTGGTTATTCACACACTTTGTTCCACAGAATCTGGATCTGGATCTGGAACAATACGTCGCAGGAGCCAATCAACGGCTATAAACGCGACGGAATGGGGAGAGCGCAAAAATAGTTTTAAAATGGTTTAAAAAGCCACCACTTTGTCCTTACAATCTTCTACTGGGTTAAGGTCTCTGTGAGTAGCCACAACAGGTTATCTGCAGGTTTTAAAAAAAACACACAAAAGGCTGGCTAAAAACTCTACTGCTGTCAGGATGCTAGTAGGCAGGCGATGTTGATCTGCCAAGTGCTGATGTAAATGCACTGACAGAGCCTGCACTGACGATATCCTCCCCTAGATGATTCCAGTCCATCACTGTCCGCACGAAGAAAGAGTGGGTGTACTGACTTGTGTTACAGACAGGTAGTTTGAAGCCACGAGTGTTACTGACCACGCGGTGTTCTGTTATGTTGGAGACTTCGAAGTCCTCATACTTGGGGGATCGTGTCCGTCTGCGGCCAGCACTCACAGGGGTCAGGAAGTTTTTTTGGGGAATGG
Source organism: Conus ventricosus (assembly GCA_018398815.1). NCBI lineage: Eukaryota > Metazoa > Mollusca > Gastropoda > Neogastropoda > Conidae > Conus > Conus ventricosus. Next base: position 31,853,701 of record CM031597.1, on the reverse strand, counting down.
CGGGGATGAGATTTCCCGCTATCTTGAACATCAGGCCTAATCGTGCCTGTCTGCGACGATCAGCCAGCGGGGGAGATTCAAATCCCGCAGCATTCGGCTTACGCAACCTGGTTCCCTGGACCTATAATCCTTTGTGATGAAGCGTGCTGCCTGTCTCTGTATCCTCTCCAACTTCTCGATGTCCTGTTGATAATATGGGTCCCACACTGTAGCTGCATACTCTAGTCTGGATCTCACCAGTGCGATGTACGCCAGGCGCCTGCACTCCTTCGGGCAATTCCTGAGATTTCGGCGTAGGAAGCCCACTGTTGATCCAGCTTTTCGAGCAATATTTGCAATGTGTTGACCCCATTTCAATCATCTGAGATGAGTACTCCTAAGTACGGGTTTTGCTGAACCTGTTTCAGAAAGACTCCATTGAGGCTGTACATATAGGTAGATGTGACGTCAACGTAAATTATGACGTCAACTTAAAATGACATTGGTAACTACATGACGAAATTAATGATATTAGACAAGAGAAGAGAGCAAGAACTAACGGCCGAGGCTTAGGTGTCCAGCCTACTTTATTTTGTTTTAATCGTCGTTTTCTCCGTAGTGTTACTATGTGGAGAGGCTGACTTTCAAGTCAGTAGTGCATCGATGTTCACTGTGTATGTGGGATGCTTTGATGACGGTACCAGCGGAATATGTACCAGGAAATTTATTTGTTTTAATAATGTTGTGAATGCTGTGTCGCCGAGAGTGACTTAAAACTCCTGTAAGAATATTTATGTGCTCTAATTGTACCACCGCATGTGTGTCGATGGGCTGAATTTATTGATGTGAACACTGTAATATCAATACACGGAGAAGTTAATATTTGTTTTAGATCAACGGTACGTCGAATCGAAGTTTATTGTATCCTATGGGACTTTGCTGAAATTGTGTTCTCCGGGGATTTAATATTGATTGCTGTGCCTTGTAAATCTGCAGTTCTTCAATGGTTTACTGTGCCTTGTGAATCTGCGGTTCTTCTTCTGTGGAGTACTGTGCTTTATGAATCTGCGATTCTTCTTCTACGGATTGCCGTGCTTTGTGAATCTGCGGTCCTTCTGCTATGGATTACTGTGCCTTGTGAATGTAAATCTGCGGTTCTTCTTCTGAAAGTTCTACGTGATTTATTGTGCTTGTTATGTGGAGATTCTGTTTCTTCTTCTTCATCGCTTGTGTTTGTGAACGGCTGTGCTTATCATGTGGGGACCTTGGTTATCATTCTTTGTCTTCTTTTAGTGTGTAGACTGTGGCTTGGGTTCTGTGGAACCGAGTGTGTTGATTGTATCTGTGAGACCTGTGGCGGCCCCGGCGAGATCTGTGAGTGTATCAAGATATGAAATATGAACGAATTTTGATGATTGAAGTTCCGGGGCATTAAAATTCTTGATTATATGCATGGTGAAAGTAAAAATTTTTACCAATTTCCCTGTGAAATTTTTGAGGTTAGGCAGCAAAATTTATAAAAAAAGAAAAAAATCTAATCGGTGTTCCCGGGAATCCATGGCGTATGGGGGGTGTGTGTGGGGTAATTAACCGCACCAATTTGAGAGCGGGTCAGACGAAAAAACACGCACCGCACACTCCGTAAAATAGACTTCCCCCGGGAGGACGGGGATAAAACATTTCTGGCGTTAAAGCGCACCCCCCACTCTTTCCCGGCCTCAAGGTGTCCAGGTCTTCCGCGGGGTGAGTGGTCTAAAGGGTGTTGATGTTGCGGTCAGTAGGCGTCGTCACGAAGAGTCGACTTTTGGCCCTTTCACTGTTTCCCGGTAGGCATTGAGTTGTAAGTCTTCTATTTGTTTTGTTTTTGTTTGTTTGTTTTTGGTTTTTTTTTCTTTCCTTTTTTTGTCATTCACTGTATTTTTCCATATCATTTGTTTTAGTTCACTGACTAGGCCTAACTCTGTACATCTGTTTTAGTTCTCTGAGCAACAAAAAAAAATAAAAAAAGCCCGACTTTACGGACCCTGGCCAGGTCCAAATGGATAAAGAATTCCTGGAAAACCGCAGCAGGGGGTGGTTGTTGATGGAGTTTCTAAAGGGGCCGTCCCAGAAAGGTCAGGAGTTCCCAAGGGATCAGCCCTGGGCCCACCTTTTAAACTCCCCCATCAACGACCCCCTGAACAACTCCCCTCAAAAACAGGGCTTTTTGCAGACGCACCTCTGCCACGAACTGTCACTTCCCCCCAAGGCCCCGGGGGGGGGGGGAAGCTACAAAGGACCTGGACCACATGGCGAGGGGGAAAAAACAGGGAAGGGTGTTTTTCCACCCAGACAAATGTCAGGCCCCCCATTTTTCCGGAAAGAAACCACTAACGGGGCCGTCCCATTTCCTAGCCAAAACCTCAAAAGAGTGAAGAGAAAAGTACCTGGGGGTACATCTCCCAAGACCTCCCCAAGGTTTATCAACATCGGGGAAAACTGCCTACAAAGCCATTCCCCCCACCTTGAATACCCCTCACCTGTCTGGACCCTACACTCCCAAAAAATCGACAACCAATAAAGTCCAACACCGTGCAGCTCGTTTGGTTGTGAACCCCCACTGCCCACCCCAAGCGTCGTTTCCATGCTGACCACCTACAGTGGCCCACCCTAGAAGACGAAGAAGCAGCAAGGCTGACACCTTTTTCAAAAATCATCGAAAAAGGGGTCACATCAACACCCTTCGGGCCCACACCTAATACCCCAGCCGGTCAAAAGACGTCACACGGGGACGTATTTCCCCCCTGCCGTAAAAACAACACAGGAATTTTCCTTTCTTCTCGCGACTTCAGGGACTGGAACAGCCCTGCCCCCCGAGTTATCCCCCTCAACCTGGGTGGGTGCTTCAAGCCCGAATCTACCACCAGCCTCCCCCCCCCCCCCCCCCCCCCCCCCCCCCCCCCCCCCCTCCCACCACCAAACCCCACCCCACAATTCCCCAACCCCCCATTTTTACATGCCCAAAAACCCCGATTGTGGAAACCCCCCGTTTTAAAACATCAAAACCATCAAAATGTGTGGTGGATGTTCATAAAAGAAAAAGAAGAAACTTTTCTCACTAGGGCTTTTTTTGGATTTTTCCGCAATTTCATTTGGCACGCTTTCTGTTAAATCAACGACCAAAGGAACTTTTAAATTTTAATAACAAAACTAAAACATTCTTGATCAAAATTTTTTTTTACACAGTCGTTTAACAACGGGTCATAAAACGCTTCCGGTTTCCCCTACAGTTTTACTAAAAAACCCCAAAACGCTGCGACGTTATGTCTGAGATAATGCCAAGTTGACCTCGTTCCTTGAAGTTTCTGGGCGCGGCGTCTCAGCGTTTGCACAGGGGTCGCTCCCAAAACTTCTTTCCTTAACTCTATGTCACTCCCCTTTTATTTTCCCTTTTCGGGGAATTCTTTTTGGGGTCGCTAAATTCAAAAAAAACCCCCCCCCCCCCCCCCCCCCCCCCCCCCCCCCCCCCCCACTTCTAGATCTATCGATTCATCTTCCCGGTAGGGAAAGTTTGTTTCGCGGACTTTCTTCGTTTGTAACCGTTTTTGTCCTTTGCGAGTGTGTGTGTGTGTGGTGGTGGTGTGTGTGTGGTGTGAAAAGGAGGGGGATTTTTGCGTTAAGTGTTCTCTAAAGAGAGAGGGGGGCTTGGCCTTTTTCATAGTAAGTTATCACCCCTTTTACATGAAATTCTTCAGTTTTCCAGAATCCGAATCAGTCGCCCATCATACAGAAACAACACCCAGGGTACATCCTTCCGGGCGTTTCCGTGCAAAATGTATACAACCCGGGTACACTGAAATTTGGGTCTTGCATCTCTTTTTTTGTTTACACCCTTTTTCCTCACCCCCTTCCCGCCCTCCCCCCCTCATCCCCCCTTTCTTTCAAAACCCCTCCTTCTTTCCCCCCCCCCCCCCCCCCCCCCCCCCCCCCCCCCCCCCCCCCCCCACACACACCATTCCCTCCCCTCCCCCAAACTACGTCTGTCCCAATCTGCCTTTCCCCTTTAAAAAATTCTTTTCCCGGGCACGCTGGGAAAAAAAACCCGGGGGTTTTATCACCCTTCGGGACATCCTCAGCAAAATTTTTTTCCCCACCCGGTGAAAAGAAAGGGGAAAAAAGAACCAGTGACGATAAACGGCGGAAGGGGCCTTGGGGGTTTTTGGCTCACTAGCTTTTCCTTTGGGGGCTGGGGCCCTTGGGTGAAATGGGTTCAGTTCCTCCCCTTTGTGGGTTAAATTTCCCTTCCCCAACGGCTTTTTGCGTCCCCCAAGTTGCTTTTCAAATTGGGATTGTAAAAATGCAAACCATTCTTCCCCCCGGGTTTTTGTCACCCCCCATGATATCTGTTTTACCGTTGTGTAAGTGACCGACTGTGTTTGGGTTATTTTGTCGTCTGTTGTTGTTGACAAAGTTTTAGTTCCCCCTACGGACCCTTTTTCCCCTTTTTCTAAATACATACCCCCCTCTTTTCTCTCTCTCTCTCTCTCTCTCTCCTCTCCTCTCTCTCTCTCTCTTCTCTCTCTTTCTCATGTGAGGGTGTGTGTGGTGTTTAGTGCTTGCGCGCGAATACCGAAAAATTCTTTGTACCCTGTTTGTGCTTTGCGGAAATGGTTTTTGTGTGTGTGTTTTTGTGTGTTGTGGTTTTGTGGTTTTTAAACGCGCGCCTGTTTGTTTTTTGCCGTGATGCACTGGGTTTCTGTTGTTTTATGTGTGTGTGAGAGAGAGAGGGGAAAACAGAGAAGAGAGAGGGGGGTTCTGAAAAGACTTTTGGCTTATTCAATCTTTGGGTCATTTCCCCAAAATTGTTTCTGGGAAGAAAGTAGTGGAAGCAGCAGCAGCAGAAAAAACAGCCGGAGAAAGTAAAGTCACCCCAATTTTTTATTTTTTGTAATGGTTAAAATGGGGCAGCAGCAGAGGTGGGGTTTTTGGGGCCCGCCAAGCGCAGCAAAACCAGCAAACAACGTCATCTTTAGCGAAAGGCAGTTGTAAAAATTTACTAGTATTGTTGTTACTGCTGTTATGAGTTCAAAATTCCGGTAATCTTGGTTATAATGCTTCTTCGCCATTTTTCATTTTTTTTATTTTCATGGGAAAATTGAGATAATAACGGTTTGTCAACGACGTTAATGTGCTTTGGACAATTATGCCCAGAACACGCTTTTCAGACACCCACAAAAAACCCAAAAAAAAACCCTTATGCTTTCCCACATTTTGTAGCTGTTCCATACATGGCATTTTTTTCGAGATTAAATGGGGGGGGGGGGGGGGGGGGGGGGGGGGGGGGGGGGGGGGGGGGGGGAAAAAGGGGGGGGAACAAGTGGAGAGAGGAAGGGGTTAGCGAGGGAATGATGAAGGAATGGAGATGAGGGGGAAGAAGAGGGAGGGGGGGGGACAGGGTTTGGGGAAAATTAAAAAAAAGGGAAAAAAAAAGCATAGGAAGTGCCATTCGTTTTTTTTTTTTTCTGGCTTTCACCCCGGGATCCTTCAACGTCACCCCGAAATGTGTGTGACGAACCTTCTACCCACAGGGTGGAAATGTGCGAGAAGAACCGGATGGTTGCCCGGGGGACCCGCCCGCGGAGAGGCGTCACCCAAAAGAAACCCCCGACCCCAGGACACGGGGGGGGCTATTTTAGAGAAAAGGGCGTTTGATGCGACAATTGGGCGGGGCCTTTTATTACTCCGGGGGGGTTTTAAAGGGGGGGGGGGGGGGGGAAAATGTAAAAGGGCCCCAAGGGGTGTGAAGGTGGGAAAGGGAGAAGTGGGGAGGGGGGTTTTGGAAATGGGTGGAGGGAAAAAACCAAGGAAAAGCCATAAAAAGGGCCCCCTTTTTTTTTTTTTCCCCTTTGAATTTATCCAAAAAACCCCCTAAAGAGGTTTAAAAGAAAAAAGAATTAAATGATGGGAAAAAAATTTTAAAAAAAAGGGCCCTAAAAAAGAGAAACCCTCCCCTTCCCCCAAAAAAGGGGGCACCAACCTTTTTTTAATGGGGCTTTTTTTGGGGAAAGAAAATCCTGTCTGGGCCTAAAAAGTAAACCCCCGGGGGGGGAAAAACAAGGTTACCACCCCCCCACACCCACAAAAAACAAACCCCAAAAAAAAAAAAAAAAAACAAAACCCACCAAACCCCCCACCAACCAACAAAAAGTTTTCTTAAAAAAAAAAAAAAAAAAAATCCCAAAGCAATCATTGGTTCGGACAAGATAAATGTGATGAAAAGGGGCCCCAAAAAACCCAAAAAAGGACTTTTGAAATTATGTTTTTTTCCGGGTTTTTTTAAAATTTTTCCATGGCCCCCAAGGAAAAAGTAAGTCTTTTGGGCTGACTTTAAAGAACCCCTGGTTTCAATTTCAAAAAACAAGCAGTAAAATTTTCACGAAAAACAATCTGACCGAAAAGCTGGGACACCGGTAAGGGGGGGTTTTTTTTTGGCAGACACGAATCAAGCGGTTTTGTTTTATGGGGCCAAGCGACCCCCGGAGGGCGTCCCTGGGGGGAAAAAAGAAACCCCAAAAACTTTTTACTTGATACGAAATTTGGGTGTGAACTGTCAAAACGTTTAAAATTTGCCCTTAGATTCGAGGGGGGGGGGGGGGGGGGGGGGATAACCTCAGCCCTTTTTATTTTTGGGGCCTTGAGAGTTTCCGTTGTTTGGGGTTTTTTTAGATTTCCGGAGGGCTACCGGGCCGTAAACGCCCCCCATAGCGCCCTTTAATGGAAATGCTTTTTATGGGGCCCGCTCGTTACGGGGTCTTTGTAAGAATTTTCCCCTTGGGGCTTTTTAGAAAAAATTCTTGGTTTTTGTGCCAGTTGGCCCCTCCCCTTCTCCTCTCTCCCCCCTTCCCCCCTTTTCTCCCCTTCTCTCCTTTTCTCCCCCTCTCCCCCTCTCTCTCTTCTCCCTTTTTTTGTTTTTGCTGCCTTTTCCAGGAAAAGGTTTGGAATTTTAAACCTTTTAAACTTGTCTGAACCCTTATTCCCTTTCCTCTGATTCCTGCAGGGGTTGGGGGGGTTTCCGGGTCCTGGTTCCCGAAGTCTTCGTTTTTTGAAAATGGGGTTGTAGCGTTTTCTGCCTGGTATCCCCCAAAACAGGTTTTTTTCCGGGTTTTTTTTGTCCCCCCCTTTATTTTTCACCTTGAAATTTGTGCCAGTCTCTCTCTCTCTCTCTCTCCCCTTCTCTCTCTTCTCTCTCTCTCTTCTCTCTCTCCCCCTCTCGATTAAAAAAAAAAAACGTTTTTTTTTTTTACACAGATCTTTCTGCGTGAACCATAGGAAATTTGAAAAAATTTCCCCCTATATAATTTACATACCCTTTTTGTTTTGCTTTTTTTTTTTTTTTTTTTTTTTTCCCAAATTAGTATGGTTTCCTTTTTTTTTATTTTTTTGGTGGCCTGTTTTTAAAGCTTTGAAACTTTTCACGCTTGTTTGTAATCAGGGGGCCCTAAATTTAAAAATATGGGGGAATGGCGGAAAACCTTCCCCATGTTCAGTTGTTCAGCTAGTTTTTGCTACCCATGTTCTGAATTGGGGTTTTATCTTTTAACCCCAAATGTTTTAAGGGTTTTACAAATTTTTTCCCCTTTTTTTGACAGAAGGCATTTTTCCTGGCCGGGGGGGTTTTTTTATTTTGGATGAGTTATAAAGAAAAAATCAACTGAAATTGAAGTTGGGGCGGGAATCTTTCAAAGGGGGGGAAAAGCAAAGCGCTCGCTGGTTTTAAGCGGGGGTTTATAAAAGGGGTTTGTCAGAGCTTTCAAAAGGTTTTTTACTGGCTGCGAGGAAAAATTTCTGCCCCTTTTTTATGCGAAAATGTAATAATTTATTTCTACCGGGACTTGCACTCGTTTTTTTTCTGGCCCTACTGAAAAGAAAAAAGGTTTTATTTCGAAACGCAGTTTAGGTTAAAGGGCCCAAATAACCACAAAACCCGTCACTGGAGTTTTTGAAAAAAAAAATTTATTTTCAGTATTTGGGGAGAGCTTTTATGTGGTTTTTTTCTTTGCGCGAAACCCAAACCCCTTGGCCCGCCAGAAAAATAAAGTTTTCTTTTATTTTTGTTCTGTTTTGTTTGTTTGTTTGTTTGTTTTTTTTTCGGTTTTTTTTTCCCCCCCCCCAATTTGCGGGTTTTGGGGTGGGGTGGCGAACCCCACTGACTATCGCGAACCAAAAAATATTTAGCAATTTAAGGGAAAAAAGAAAAGATCGCCCAAGGGTCGGGGAACTTTTAGGGAAAGAATTTTTGAAAAGTTTTAAATAATTTTTTCCGCCAAAAATTTAACAAAGACTCAAAACAAAAGTCGCGTTTTTGACCCCAGGTATTCTTTTGGCAAAATAAAAATAAGCCAACCCTGTTTGGGGCCCCAATTTTAAAGGTTTTTTTAATTTCTTTTGGTTTTCCTGGGTGTTTTTTTTTGGAAGAAAATTAAAAAGGGGCGGGTTTCCGGGGCTGGGGGTTTTTTATTGGGGGTTGGGGGTTGGGTTTGGGGGTTAAGGGGTTTTGGGGTGATTTTTTAATTTTTTTTTTTTTTAAATTTTTTTAATTTTTTTTTGGGTCCTTTTTTTCTTTGGGAACAATTTGGGGGAGGGCCCCGCGTTTTTTCCAATTTTGCTTTTTTTTTTAAAAGGGCCCCTTTTTAAAACGTTTTTTTGGTTTTATTTTCAATTTTTTTTTGGCCCCCACCCAAATAATTTAACCGAAAATTTTAAAAAGATTTTCTCAACTTCTTTTTGCTATGTTGTTTTTCCCTGAAGGGGACCAAAATGAAACCCGCGGTTTTTTCTTGGGATTCGTTTTTGTTTCCGGGGAAAAAAATTACAAAATTTTTAAATTTGTTTGGATTTTAGTTTTTAAATAAGGGGGGAAAAAAAAATTTTAAAAACCTGTTTTTCCCCCTTGGTTTTTCAAATTTATTATCTTTTTCTTTCCCCCCCCCCCCCCCCCCCCCCCCCCCCCCCCCCCCCCCCCCCCCCCCCCCAAAACCCCCCCCCCCCCCTTTTTTTGCTTTGTTTATTTTATTTGTTAATTAAAGGGGGCAGGTTTTTTCCATTTTCAACCGGCCCCAAATTAAATTTTGGGTTTTTTTTGGAAACCCGGGAAATTTGGGGGGGAAAGGGTTTCCCTTTTTTAATTTACCCGGTTTTCGCATTATTTTTAATAGAAGAAATTTAAAAAATTTTTTTAAAAAAATTTTTCCCTTAGGGTTTTTCCAAAAATTTTAAAGTTTCTCTCCCCCCCCCCCCCCCCCCCCCCCCCCCCCCCCTCTTTTTTTCTTTTTTCATTTTTTTTAAAAAATGTTTTGGAAAGGCAAAAAAAGGAAAAAAGTTTTTTTTGTTTCAAATTTTTGGGGTTTTTTTTCTTTAAATTTTAATTGGGTTTTGGGGTTTTTTTCTAAAAAGGTGGTTTTATTTTGCCCCCTTTTTTAGCAAACCCGATTTGGACCCAATTAAAAAGGGGCCCCCCCCTTTTTTTTTTGTTTTTCCCCCTTTTTGGTTTTTGTTTGGGGGGAAAGAGGGGAGGGGTCTTTTTTCCCCCGTGGGAAAACTGCTTTTTTTTGGCCAATTTTTTTTAACCTTGGGGGAAAAGCCGGGGCCCGGGGAAGAGGGGGTTTTTTTGAGGTTCCTTTAAAACTGAACAAATTTTTTGGGGAACCAAAATAAAAAAATTTTTAGCAGTTCCCCCGGTTGTTGAACCCTCTGTCCCCCAGTCCCCGTGCCGTCACCCAAAAAAAATGATTTCATTAAGGGGGATAAGTCTTGAAAAAGGGGGAAAAAAGAAAAAATTTTCAAAAGAATACCCGCCTAAAGGTACGCGACAATTTCCCGAAATGTCCCTTGTTCTAAAAGATGAAAACCTTTAATTTTTTCTTACCCTTTTGTATTCACTCCTGTTTTGTCTTTACGTTATTCAAAGTTATTTTTTAAAATTTTTACACCTAAGAAAAGATTAGTTGCCCAAAGGGGAGGACGACGCAGGGGGAAAACTAAACAAAAACTTAAAAAAAATGTTAGCGAACCGCCCCGGAACGTGGACAAAAAGGTCACAAGACAAAACCCAAAAACGTTTTGACCTTCCCTTTGGGCTTCGTCAGGTGATGTATAAAACGGAATAAAACAACGAGAATTCACTTAGCTTTGATCGCATCAGATCGCTCAGGGTTCAGCGCAAGGAAGAAGGCGTTGAATGAGAACCATTCAACGCCTTCTTCCTTGCGCTGAACCCTGAGCGATCTGATGCGATCAAAGCTAAGTGAATTCTCGTTGTTTTATTCGTTTATACATCACCTGACAAAGACCTAAGAGGTCGAAACGCGTTGTGTTTTGTCTTGTGACTCGTTTGTCCACGTTCTCTGGGCGGTTCGCTAACATTTATTTAAGATTTACCTAAGAACGAGTTGAAATGAAAAACAATACATGTGCGTTTAACCTTTTCAAAACCAGTGTAACAATAATGCTATAGCAAGCCTCGGCGTTGATGCTACACGTCTGAACCATTTCCAGCGATGCTGCTGTTAGATTGATAGCTCTTTGCTGAGGGAAGACGAGAAAACCCTTCGTAGGCTTTAAACTCCCTTTTTTCTCAAAGGAACGAAGAGAACGGCTTCAGACATGATGAGGTGACAATCATTTCAAGAGAGTGTAAACTGAGCTGATGTTTGTGCGGGGATTCTAGAACAGTAGCGTCGAAAGGGTTGACTTTCGTAGTCCTGCTTCAAAGGTTCACGTGAACAAAGAATTTACCCGGACACTACTTTTTCTCGTGCACATTCCAGGTTCTCTGCCATTTCAGTTCAATTCTAATCCTGAACAGGTAAATAGTTTGTACCGTACGTTTAATGATTTACCACGGCTCGGGTTATAGAGGATGCACATCTAATGCAGTGCACGAGTCCCTCAAGGTGTAAAATAAGTCTTCTGAAGAGACATAAAATTACGAACCCTGTCGAATGCACAAGGGGAGCTCTTGCGCAGCCTCATTCAACTCTGGCCCAGTTCAATAGTGTCAACTTTCGTTTGTCCCGTTCAGTTTATCAAGCATTTATACGAAGGAAAGAGAGTCACAAATGCATTGAAAACAAATCGATGGATCGTTAACAAGTCTGACTATTGCCAAGGACCTGGATGATGAAAACATCTGTAAATGATGAACATGCAGTGACAGGACAAAGCTGAGCGAACAAAGCCCGTTGGTACCGACACAATTCTGCCCAACAGGCCACTGCAGCTCTTTGTGTCAATAATTAC
>CM031597.1:31827887-31841445 GCA_018398815.1 Conus ventricosus | reverse complement strand
GTTAACTACCAAAACATGGTCATCAATCCATTGTAGCTTCAGATCTCTCCACATCAAGGGAAAACATTTTCTAATATCAAGCAGCGTTCAGCTTTCAGGATAAGTGATCTGGTCTGACACAGAGCGTCATACTGTTGGTGCGCCGTCGCCATTGGTGCTTTTTCCTTTTCTTTCCTTTCTTTTTTTAAAAAAAAATGACGATTGGTACTTTGACCAGATGCGCCTGTTGGTCTCACATCGATCAACCGATGTCGGACCATTATGATGAGTCACTGCTAGTGTTTAATACAATCGGAGGTCGCAACTACAAAATGAGAAACTTTTGAATGGCGGAAGGTCACCGCATCATCTGCTTCGACTGGCTGATATCAGTTCTAATCAGTAGTTCTATTGACTTGATTCGCTGATGAACATTGTCGTAACTCATTTCAGCTTGCCCTTGGAAAAACAGGCTGGTAACTACTAAAGTAGTCTTTCAACCATTACAGTGGGTAAGTTAGTTCTTACTTTCATTTTCAGCAGGCTGATAGCAACTACAGTAGTCTTTCAATCATTACAGTGGCTTATTTTGTATCAAGTCCTCACTTTTCTTTCTATCAAACTGGGCCCATGAGTTTCAAAACTGACTTTCCATTTTCAATCTGGGTCAGTTAGTTGAGGTCGATCAAAACGAGCAGAAGCTCTGCTAAAAAAGTGAAGTGGTTGTAACACAATTGTAACAACGACAAGAATGACAAAATCACGGATATCCACGGCTGCTTAAAGGTCTGTCAACGTACTACCGGAATGACTATCTGTGTCCCCGGGCTGGATTCTTGTCGAGTCACCTTCATGCTATGGGCGCGTTCACCATCTCCTTCTGAGAAATCTGGCTGTCGGAGTGAGAAATGCAGATTCCTTGATCAAAGGGGTCAATCCGCTTGATGCTACCAGATAAAACCGTTTTACCGGAAATGAATTCTGGCTGGGAGAGTGAAGGGGTGAGGATGGCGGGTTAATGGGAAATGGGGGAGGGAGACGAAGTGGGACGGGGGCGGGGGGGGGGGGGGGGGGGGGAGGAAGGGAAGTTTTTGCTATGCGTCATAAATGAGGCTATCCATAGACTGACACTGAAAGCCAACCCAGTTTAATACTATTATAACATGAGGCAGTACAGCACACTGCAATGCAATAAACCTGTTAATTCATCGAGCAGCGCAAGCGCTTTAGTCTGCACCAACAACTGACATTGTTGCGAATACTTTAAATGGGTGAACTGAGGGTACAAGGGAAACAACCCATGTGCACTTAGCCCTTCCTCCGCTAATCAACATTTGTGTCCCTTCCCAGACATGTCGGTGATGGCAGTGTTATCAAAGAAACTTCAGATATTTTGCTGAAAATGTGATTAATTGATTTCCAAACCGTTTCATGCATTTCTTAACACTCTATTGATTGGCAAAACACATTCTATAGCGCTGCGGTTTATAAGTCAGTAAAACAGTATTACTACCGGGCCACGACAAAAATGGCTTTATTTATTTATTTATTTATTTTTTGCATCAGGAAGGACCTGAGACACACTCACTCTCCACTCCTCTTTGCACCCCACCCCCATTTTCATGTTACTGATCTAGCCCTGGATGCCTACTTCGTGTGGTAACCAAAAGGATGACGACAACACAGGCCCCCTTAAAAATGGTTAAAAACTACGTTTTCGGTCTGCCTATTCCAAGACCATTCCGCTTGCAAGACGGACCGAGACAAAAAGGCGAAGGACACAGAGACGAAGTACTAAGATTCCATACAGTCTTTGGACAGGGAACAACGTATTCTGAAACAACTCCGGACGGTCGGACTGTGTCAACCTCGGGTGATGTCAGTGGAGGAAGGACTAGCGCACAGCCCAAACACACTCACAGCTTGCTTACAATCTCATTTCATATATCATGCATTCGTCACATCAAACCACTAGTAAAGTCTATAACTTTACTACACATGATCATAGAACGAAACATCAATGCATATGGAATCAAATGAAATAAAACATTCTCTCTTTCTGAACTTCACAAAATCATTTATCTAAAACATCATTAACTAACCCGGGTATAAATAGATTTCTACTTTACTGGCCAGGTGATCTTAACTATTCACGAATCACTGTCTTTTTCTTTTCCTTTTTTTTTTTTCTTTTCACTGTCACTTTCACAACACGACACAACTGCTGGCACTGGTGTTGGTCTGCTTGCACCGGTCAAGCTGGACTGCTGGCACCGGTCAGGCTGGACTGCTGGCGTTGGTCAGGTTGGACTGCCGATGAAAGTGGCGCTGGCCAAGTATGAGGTCGAACCCCGGTTCAGATAGAACAGTGACTATCAACATCGATCTGTTCTCCTTTCTTTCTTCCTGCATTAACGCATTGCACTCTCTCTCTCTCTCTCTTCTAGTCTGCTCTTATCAAATGGACAGGGTTGTTTTTCTTTCCTTTTTTTTTCTTTTTTTTTCTTTTTTTTTCATTGTTGCCCTTCTTGCCCATCTTCTTTAGTCCCTTCTGCAGACATCTCATGCAAAACTCTAAACTTGGTTTCTTCCTCCCCCCTCATCTCTCTCTGTGCCCCTTTTCCCCTGCAGAGCTTTCCACTCCGAACCTCTCTCTCTCTCTTCTGTTCTTTTCCCCCCCTCTTTCCCCGCTCTCCACTTCAAAACCTTTTTTCTGTTCGTCTGTCAAAAAGGGCGAGTACCATTGGTCAGTATTTTTCCCCCTGATCCCAAAGTTATCTCCTCAAATTTCCCCATTGGATATTAAAATTGACAGTCACCCCTAACACCTTACTCTTGTGGTGGTAAATTTGGTCTTTTAAATTGTTAGCTAGATTTCACCCCCACAGCACTACTTTCCCCTTTCCTATTAACGGGCGCCTTTGTGGTTAAGTCGTGGGCATGGCCCTCAAAATTGGCTAGATGAGTCTGGCCCAGGCATGAGTCGGTCCGGGCAGCATGAGGCGTCGGTAAACGGTTTAGTTGTCTGGGTGGGTCGGACCGTCCCGTGAAGGAGAGATTTAGCCCCCCCCTTGGCCCAAATTGGCTGAGGCGATTTTTGAAGGGTCGAGATGTTGGTTTGGACTTTGCCCCTTTTAAAGGGGCGGCGAGGGACCGCTTTGGGTTTGTTGAATTTTGCCGTGACAATTTCCCCTTGCAAAAGACTATGCACCGCTTGCTCAAAACAAGGGTACAAAAAAGACAACAACCAAATTTTGCGAACCACAGTCAGTGAAAAGTTTGAAAAATACTTTAAACCCAAACGGTTTTAAATTATAAAATTATCATTATGAAAAACCCACTCCAAGAGTTATCTTGACGTGCGCTTTGCGTTATTTAAAACTTTTTTAAAAACGACCTCTTGCGCACTTATGAAATTCCCCTCCTGGGTTTCCCCCTTTTTCCCCTTTTACAATTTTATGAAAAGCACATATAATATGATCACGTCATGACACTTCGTGGGAAAATCTCCATCCTACTTATTGCAATTAATGCATTATACAAGCGATGTATGCTCCAAGATAACACATTTACAGAAAAAACCCCCACAAAAAAATATGAACCATAGCCAACTGGGAATAACCCCTATCAATAAAACAAAATGTAATCAAACATTTATCAAAAAGCCCCCTGGATATGACTGACTTCCCTCTGAGTTGCAGTTGTAGACTCACGATTAAATAGTCAGCCCCAAAATTCGTCGACAGGAATGACTGCATCGGTACCTGTAGGGCTGCAGTCCCTTTCCCCCAAACGTAAAACCCCTGCTGTTTTTCGCGTGCCCCCCTGCGGGAAATTTTGAGTGGTTGGTGATTTCTCAATCACGAATTTTTTTCCCATAAAAGTATTTGTGGAATTCTGCAGGAACACGACAGCTAAAAACCCTTTCCCCGTTGCGTCCCCTTCTTACACTTTGTCAACTTCCTGCTAGCATCTCACAGGAAAATCGCCCCCTTTGCTCTGAAAAATACTGCCCTATCCCACCACCTGATGCATCTGTCCGAAAAAAAAAAATGGTTTGGAATATTGGTAGCTTAAAGATGGGCGGGAACTAGTTTTTCCAACCCGTCTGCAGTCCCGCTTGCGGTCGGGCCACTTGCACTCCCGGTTTTCCTCCCTTTGACCAATCACGGGGCCCTCGGATTGCTGCGAAATTGGGAAACAAACCCCCTATAAAAACCCAATAAAACCTAGCGACTCCTGACTTTGTTTTGGTTTTTGGTCTCTCTAAATTCATCACCCTTTTTCCCCCTTTCCCCTTTCGGGTGCTTTGTGTCGCCTCCGACAACAAAACTAGGAACCCCCACTGTTAGCCCTTTAAGTGACACATCCCTTAGACTTTCGGGAAAATTAGGCAAAAAAAACCCCTTCTTCTGCTGGGTTTTTTTCCCTCATAAATGATTGTGCTGCGCTATGTGCTGAGTCTCACGCGAATAATTTGCGGAGAAAATTCGCATGGAAAAGTTTTAGTTTCCATTCCACAATTCGGAAACCCCCGCCGACCTTTTCGTGTGGTGAATGGTCCTTTCCAATGCATCAGCAGTTGTTGTGAACCTGGAAGCGTAACGGACTTGTTCCCACCTTGGGGGTTTGCTTCCTCACCTTCCTGTTTTTTTGCTTTTTCGACCGCCCTAGCCCCCTGCAAATTTTTTCCCTTGCAACCTTACATGTCTCATACCTGTGCCCCCCTTTGGAACAGGGCGAGTTTGGGCCGTTCAGAAAATAGCACCCTCCTGAAGGGTTTTGTGTAAATTAAAGGGGGTGTTTAAAGGCCCCTTTCCTCTTCACCCTTGTGGCTGCCCTTTGAACAATCACATGACATGCAGAAACGTTTTATGTCTGCCATTGCTCCTGGCCAAATTGAAAGCATAAAAGATTCGGTCAGTGTTTTGTGGTGCGGATGCCCCGCCTGAGCGACTCGTGACCCAGAAGGGGACAGTGTCACGAAAACCTGTGGAACCTCTAATGGTGGTCCCCTTACCGTCTTCCCTTTGGTGAACATGGGTAAACACCCCGCCTTTAAAAGAAATTCTGCCACCTCCTCAAACCTCGTTTTCTCCCCCTCTTCCCAACCCCCAAGACTTCACGAGCGAAGGGTTTGTTCCTGCGTGCCCTAAACTCACAGGCGACAAAAGGGCCTGACTTCCTTCCCGGAACGACTAACGGTTTTTCACCTTTCCCCCTTCTTGTCCGTGTTTGAACTGCTGCCCCTGTAGCAGTCAACAACTAGGACCCCCTGGCCCCTTCCCCCGGGAATTTTCCCCAATGATCAAATCTGAAGGGTTTTCCACCAACGCAGAAATCGCTGAATAAGGGGTACGTACTTTATCTTAGCAACGGGAAAACTCCTCACAGTGCCCTCGATTAGAGTAAAGGGCTGGATTTGCCTGTCAAAACCCCTTTCTCGACCCCGCGTTTTTGTACTACCCCGCTGAAAAACGGTCTGTAACACTTTCACCCTCTGCTGGCCAAACCCCCTTCTTCCACTGGGGAAGAACCACCCAGCCCCGTGCCCTCCATCCCCGCACTGACGTGTCCAGTGTGCCATAGGCTGCCCCCCCTTTTTCAGATGAACCCCCCTTTTTGGTTCCATGGCAGGCGTTTCCCCTTGACGCCCTTATCCACCTCTTGCAAGGTGCTGCCTTCTGGAAACCCCTGCGGGGCAGCCTCGCCCATGTCCCTTCTTGTGACAAATGAAACCTAAGTCCCCTTTTCCCTTTCCCTTTGCCCCCACCATGGGGTTTTCAACTTTGCGAAAAACCCCTGGTCTCTTGCATCTTCTCACCTGTGCTGCACCTGTTTCCCCGCACCTTTGTGCCCCAAGTGCCCCTATACACCTCTGCAAAATTCAACAATCCCCCGCGTCTCTGGGTGTCTTCTTTCAAGTATAGTTAATCAGGGCCGCAACCGACAAAAAAGTTCCCTTATAACCGCTCTTTAATTCGGCGAATCCCTTTTCGTACCACTCAACTCTAACCATTTTTCAAAAATGTGATTTAAACGTGCCCCCAAACGAGTGTACGTTTCACCCGCTTTTAATTTTGCTGAACGAAAAATTTTTTCCTGAAAACCCCTTCCCCTGTGAGGTCAAATCCCCTTATTAAAAGACTCCCTTTCCCCACAAAATCAGACTGTTTTCTGCTTTGGGAACCAGTAAAATTTTTAAATGCCCCTTTCCCGTCAGTAACGCCCACAAAATGACTGCCCACCTTTGGAGGCCCAAACCCCGATGGGGCAAACGTTTCGAAACGACTGATGTTGATCAATCGAAACGGTTCCCTTTAGAGAATTTTGGCAACTTGGGTGGGGAGCGTAACGCGCACGAGTCACTGGAAATGAACTCCCCTCCTCGGTGGTTCCCCCTTTTATTCTCCTTTTTTCTAGCCTTAAATTTAAACTTTAATCTTTCGTTTCCTGCGTTTCCCTGCCGTTATCATTAGCCTGAATCCTTAATTTTTTGTTTTCCCGTTCATTCTTTCTGTTTCCGCGCTTCCCTTTTTTTTTCTGTTTCCTGCTTCATTCTTTCTGTTTCCTCTTTCTCTATGCGCCCGGGGTCTTTTTGTCGCTCATCTCTTTCCCTCTTCTTTGGTTTTCAACGAATGCACGCAAAACATCTTGGTAACTAGATCCGAGGACGTCACAAGTTGTTCAAAAGGGGTGTTTTTTCTTCCGCCATATATCTTTTTTTTTTTTTTTTTTTTGAACAAAATTTTTTAAAAAAGACAGCCAAAAATGGTGGGTTTCCCCACCGAGTGAGTGTAGCACAAACCTAGAATGTAATATTAGCTTGGGACAACGTAGTTAGTTTTTATAAGACGCCCCCCGCCTGACCCCAATATGAGAGGAATTTAAAGGAATCGTGCGAAATAATTTCTCGGGGTGAAAACCAAGCCCGTATTACTTTTGGGAAACAATGCCAAGCCTATATTTTAATATCTTGGGGAAAATACGTAAAAAAACCCCTTGTCTTGGTTCAAAATTGAATCCACCAGTTCTCTTGAGAAGTTGAACAATTTAAAAAATGGGCCAGAATTCCCGGCAAGCTCGCCAATAAAATTTTCAAACCCGGGTGATGTCAGTGGAGGAAGGAATAGCGCACAGCCCAAACACCCTCACAGCTTGCTTCAATTCATTATTATCATGCATTGTCACTCAAAACTAGTAAAAATCTATAACTTTTCTACACATGATCATGAACGTAAACAATGATATGGTCAAATGAAAAAAAACATTTTTCTTTCCTAATTCACAAAATCATTTTTCTAAAACTCATTAACTAACCCCGGGTATAAATAATTTCTATTTACCGGCGGGATCTTAACTATTCCCGAATCACTGTCTTTTTTTTTTTTTTTTTTTTTCTTTTCACTGTCACTTTCACAACACGCACAACTGCTGGATGGTGTTGGTCTGCTTGCACCCGGGCAAGTGGACTGCTGGGACCGGGGAGGTGGACTGTGGCGTTTGGGCGGTTGGACTGCCGATGAAAGTGGGCTGGCCCCGTATGAGGGCGAACCCGGGTTTAGATAGAACAGTGACTTCAACATCGTTGTTTCTTTCTTTTTTCTGATTAAGCATTTCACTTTTCTCCTCTCTCTTCTGTCTGTTTATCAAATGGGCATGGTTTTTTTCTTTCCTTTTTTTTTTCTTTTCTTTTTTTCCTCTTATTAGTTAGCAATCTCTCTTGCCCCATCTCTCTTTAGTCTCCCCTGCAGATATTCAGTAATCTCTCAATTGGTTTTTCTTTTCCTCCCCTCATTCTCCTTGCCCCCCTCTCCCGCAGAGCCCTTCCCCCCGAACCTTCTCTCTCTCTCTCTGTTGTTCTCCCCTCGTTCTCCCCTCCTTTACTCTCCATCCTTTTATTCTGTTCCATCTGTCCAAAAAGGGGCGGTACCCTGGCGTATTTTTACCCCTGTACCCCAGTTATCTCCCTCTAATTCCATTGGTATTAAATAGACAGTCACCCTACACACCTTACTCTTTGGTGGTTTAATTGGTATTTAATTGTTTAGTAGATTTCACCCCCCCCCACGCACCCTTCTCCCCCTTTTCCCACTTTAATGGCGCCGTGTGGTTAAGTCGTGGGCACTGGTCAATAAAATTGGTAGATGAGTCTGGCCAGGCACTGAGCGGTCCCGGGGAGCTCGAGGCGTTTCAAACGGCTTGTCTGTTGGGTGGGTGGACCGTCTCGTTTAAGGATGAGGTTGCTCCCCTTGTGCCAAATTTGGTGAGGCGATGCTTGAAGGGCGGGGTGTCTGGTTTGGACTTATGTCCAGTTGAAGTGGCCCGGCGACGGACCGCACTTTGGGTTTTGTTGAATTTTGACCGGACAAAACTGAAGTCTTAAATTTTAGGGGCCCAAAAACAGTCGTGAAAAACATTGCTCATTTAAAAGTGCCCCCCGACGTCTGAAAAGAATTTTACGTAAAAACACATAACAAACGCAATATTTCCAAAAAATTTTTTTGGACCCGCCGTGGCGAAGTGGTTGCGTCGCGGCTCCCGGGGGGGCGTGGGTTCGAATTCCTCAGAGTCGGGGTTTTTCTTTCCCCCACCGGCCCCCACCCAGAGTGAGTTTGCTGCGGATCATTTGGGAAGACGGGGCCCAAAAACAGTTTTCCATCCCTTAATGGATCCCGTTTCTGAGGTGTTGCTAAAATTTTCCTGACCAACCCCCTGCGGGTCCCTGTATCTCTCCCCCCGGGTTTTGACCCCGGGATAAAATATGAAAGGAAGCGTAGAGTACGGGCCCTGTCATGTAGATCAGACGAAATGGAAACCTTTACATCATCTTAATCATCCTCTTTCCCTAAATCGATCAGCTTTAAAAAAAAAAAAATTTCTAAAAATTCGGGGCCCCTTCCCTGCCCGCCCATGGTGACCTCAATTTTTCCGATGTCCTCTCCAGGGCTATGGTTTGGGTTTTGGGTTTCCCGTCGGGGTCCCCGGGTATGGGGGGGGTCCAGGGGGGCTGCCCGTTGGAGGGACGGGGTGGCGCCCTGGGGGGGCCCAACCCCCACCGGTCTCGATGAGCTTTTTATTTTTGGGCCCATTAGGGGGATTTGGGGGTTTCCCCTGCGAAATGTTAGACCCGGTCGGGCCCACTGAAACACCCCCGGGAAAATGATGGGCACATGAAAGTGCCCTCCCCCGGGGGGTTTTTGCCTCTTGACGACTTGACTTGGGACTGTCCCTTGGTTTCCCGGTGCGGGATTTGCGGGGGGGCCCGCCCCGGGCTGTGGCTGTGGAGGGGGGTGTCGGAATGAGCGGCGCGGGTGCACTCCTCTGTGGTGGCGGGGTTTTGGGGGAACCCAAAAAACAAAAAAAAAAAAAAAAAACTTTTTTTTGGATTCAGTCTGGGTTGACCCCCCACCCCAAATTTTTTCCAAATATTTTGCTCTCAGTCAATAAAAATTTTATTTTAAAACCAAAAAAAAAAGTAAAGGGGTATTTGATAAAGCACCTCGTGTTACAAAAAAACAAGAATATTTTGAAAACCAGAAAAAACAACGAAAAGGAAGGAACTCAACGGGAAGACATTTCCGAACGGATCCGGGAAACCCCCCCTTTGATCCGATTCCCCCCCCCAAAATTTTAAATAGGTTTTTCCTCAGGCCCCCAGTTCGGGGTCAAAAGGTTGGTTTAAAAAACCAGTTCACTTATTTGTTTTTAAATTTTGGGCAACAAAGAAAAAAATCGAAAGCGCAGGTGAAAGCACAACCCTTTGTCTGATAACGAGCAAGTACCCCGGGGCCCAACACTACCCAGACGTATGAAAAAGATTTTTTGAGGTCCTGGGGGCAGGTGGGTTAAAAAGGGGCCCTTTCCGGGAAAAAACTACCAAAAAAGGGAAAGGAAGGCTGCTTTTCCCCCTTTTTGATAACAAAACCCCCATGCCTATCCCAAAATGCTGTTTGCCGGCACCAGTTAAATCAGTTCTTTTCACGAGGGAAAAAACGGGCACACAGACCAAAAATTTCCCTTGTTTAAACCAGGGGAAGAAAAAAGCTACCTTCCTAATTTTTATTTCCCGTTTTTTTCCCCGCCCCCGTTTCGTTCGGGATTTCCGGGAGAGAGAGAGGGGAGAAGAGAGAGAGAAAAGAGAAGGAGAAAGGAGAGAAGAGAAGAAGAGAAAAAAGAAAAAAAAAAGGGGGAAAAAAAAAAAGTGGGAAAGGGCAAAAACATTTTAACAAAAAACGCATCCCCCCCTATATTTTTGAAAAAAACCTAACATCTCAATTTAAAATGAATGCTTATTTTAAAAAAAAAAATAAAAATGGAAAAAATTTGAACGAAAGTGCCCACAGGGAGTATATTTTCAGAGTATCATGGTAAAACAAAAATGAAGATGGTCGGGGTGCAGGACAAAATTGGGGGAGCTGAACGGGAGGGGGGTTAAGACAGGGGGAGAGAAAGCAAAGGGAAAAATTGTTTCCTTTTTTAACCCAGAGACTTTGAGCTTTGGGTTTAACGATTTTGGTTTCGAAACTTTCCCTCGTCGTCGTGGGATAATAGGGGCCTTTTTCCCGGGGGGACAGATGCCCAAACAACAAACATTTGGATACACATTTTTTTTTTCCCTTTAATTCCTTTTTTTTTGCATCTATTTAAAAAGGAAATTCCTAAAGGTTTCCCAGGGGGGCATGGGGCCAAAATTTTCGGCTGACGAAATTCTTAAAGCGACCCCAGGGCAACACTGCCCTGGGCGTCGTTCCTCGTTTTTTAAACCCCCGCTGTAGCTTTTGGGTCCACGAATTTATAAGGCTTTTACACGGCCCTTTTTGACTCTCTCTCCCCCTCTCCCCCCCCCCCCCCCCCCCCCCCCCCCCCCCCCCCCCCCCCCCCCCCCCCCCCCCCCCCCCCCCCCCCCCCCCCCCCCCCCCCCCCCCCCCCCCCCCCCCCCCCCCCCCCCCCCCCCCCCCCCCCCCACCCCCCCCCCCCCCCCCCCCCCCCCCCCCCCCCCCCCCCCCCCCCCCCCCCCCCCCCCCAAACAAATCCCCTTTGGGGAAAAAGAGGCCGGGAAAAAAAAAAAAAAAAAAAAAAAACCCGGGGTTTGGGGGTTTTCCCCCCCTGGGCCCCCGGGTTTCCCGGGGGCGCAAACCCTTTCCCAAAAGGGAAACCCCCCATGGCCCAAAAACAAAGGAAGTACGGAAATCCCCCTCTTTAAATTTTTCAACAAGGGCATAGACCCACCTATGTAAACCCAAAAAAAGGAAGGCACTTAACTTTAAAGGGGCTACAACGCGCGCGCGCGCACACACACACCCCGCATGTGGCACACACACACCACACACAGCCCGAGCAAAACACACCACGCACGCAAACCCCCTTTTGCAAAGCACGCGCGCACCCACCCGACCCACGCCCTAGTACACACACCCCCCACACCCCCCACCACCCCACACACACACACACACACACGATAAAAATGTTACGCCCCTCCCAAACCAAAAGAATACAATCGGAAAAGCAGAAAGGAGAAAAACAGGAGGTGGCTTTCGGGGTGGGAAAAACCGTGAAAAGGGGGGCACAAATTTTCACGGCTAATCAAAGAATTTTCGTAAAAAAAGCCCATCTTCTGTGAAACCCCCCCCACGTGACCCTTACCCTAATAGACCCCTGTAACACAAACTTTTTTTACAAAAACCCTTTTTAATTTAGTTCGGTCGTTTTAATTTGCCCTGCCGACCCCCCCAGGGACTATACGGACGGGTTTTCTTGCCAAAGTTAACCCCTTGACTTAAAACTAATTTCTAAAACTTATTTAAAAAAATTGGGGAAAAAAAAAAAACATTCGTGATAATTTGTCCCTTTTTTTTTTTTTCAGCAGATCAAAAGAAATTTAGGAACTGCTAAATTTAAAAACCAAGGGTCGTCCCCCACCCTTTGCTAAAGTAGGGAGAAATTTACCGGGGACGCCGGGGGTCCCCCACAAAAAGCTTAAGCTCGTTTTGAGTCATTAAGTGCAAATACAAAGGCCCCCCAAATCAAAGGGGGTGCCCCTCTCGAGTACCCCCTTTTTCCCTGCGGAAACCAGCGCGACACTCACTCCCCTAAAGCGAGCCCCCGCAGATCTCCCACAGCTTTCCCACAGCCATTTCCCAGCGCTTTCTTCAATTTTCTTTTCACCCGGTCCCGGGGGATCTGGGCCCGTTTTGGGTGCAAATCCAAACCTTGCCCCATCAGTCATCAGGTGGTAGCCCAGGCAAAAAAATCGAGGGAGCAAAACCGGGGGTTTTTTCACACAGCTTTCTCCGTGGCCCAAATTTTTTCCTCGGTGTCTGTGTCTGCGTGGGGCTTTCCGGGCCTTTCCACCCCCCGTCACTTCATTCCTCGTCTCCACCCACTGGCGACCGACCATCGGTGATGTTCGAGCGACAGCCCCTCACTTAAATAATGCCCCTACAGGAAAGTCGTGTGGTCCGTGTCTGAGGTTGGATTCCAAAGCGCTGCAAAGTCCACAGATGTAGCGCCCATACAATGCATAGACTACAAGCATACTGTGTGTATTATATACAGCCACAGATACATACTGTGTACTGTGCATTGCGAACAGACAGACAGTGTGTTCACATATGGCCCACAGACCTACACTGTATATCATGCATAACCAACAGATTTATAGTCCACACGATGTATAGCCCACAAAGATACAATGAATACAATGCACAGCTCATAGGTACACGGTGCACACTGTATACAACACACAGTCATACAATGTGTACTGTGTGCAGCCTACAAATATGCAGTGTATACTGTGTACAGCCCACAGACATCCAGTGTATTCTGTATTTCGACCACAGACATACGGAGTATACTGTGTATAGCCTACAGATATGCAGTGTACACTATGCATAACCCACATATATACAATATATTCTGTATTTAACCCACAGATGCAGAGTGTATACTCTTATAGCCCATAAAATACAGTGTATATTGTGTATAGATCATAAAAAACGATTAATACACTGTACAACTTGAACTGTGTATACTGTGTATGGCTCAGAGACATACAGTGTATACTGCGCATAGCCCAAAGAGATACAGTGTATACTGTGTACAGCTTACACACAATATATACTCTATAAAGCTCACAAATAGTGTGTACGGTGTACAGCCAAGAGTGTACAGTGTACACTACATTCAGCTCGCAAACATACAATGTGTATTATGTATTGCCTATGAACATGCAATGTGTACTGTGTAGTACCCACAGGCAAACAGCGTGCACTGTATATAGCTTACAGACATACCAGTCATACTGTATACAACTTATGCACACAGTGCATGCTGTCCATAACTCGTAAACAGTGTATACTGTGTATAGCTCATAGGCACACAGTGTATAAAGTGTATAGCTCACCAGCATGCGCTGTATACTGATCATAGCGTACAGGCATACAGTCCATACAGTGTAGAGATCGCAGACATGCACTGTTACAGCAAACATTCATTCAATGTTTACTGTGTGTAGCTAACAAAAATTCAGTGTGCACTGTGTCTAATAGGTCTATACAAGACATATCCATTTCTTCCC
>CM031597.1:31817887-31825387 GCA_018398815.1 Conus ventricosus | reverse complement strand
GTCTAGGCCGGACTGAAGGGGCACCACAGAGCGTTCGACAGCACCCGCAACTCTTTCGGGGGGAGTCTGAACGAGTCTCATCGCTCCGTGGGCGAGTCGAAAACTGTGGGCACTAAGGCTGTGTTGAGGTCTCGTCCCATCTCGTCTGGTTTCATTTTTACACCACTCGTCTTCATCTTCACCTTCGGCACACGTCTTTATCCCGCTACATCCTTCGTCGGGAGGAACGTGCTGGTGTGTCGACCTTACCGAGATCTGGAAGAGGACTGTGAACGTCAGCGGAACTCCGGAACGCTACGCAATTCCGTGAAGCTGAGTGACAATCGCTTAAACACATCCCTCCATATCCAAGCACGCCATAACACACTCAGACATTTTTTTTCTTACATATATATCATCTTGTGCATGACTACATTTCTTTTGTGTGTATCCTCCGGAAGATATTTTTGTAGCACGAGCAGACAGTCTATATTCGTGCTACTGCAAGAAGTGAAGGGAAGAAGGACAGAGACTTTGTCGTTATTGGTGTATGTGCATGTATTTATTTCTTTTATATGTAACTCATTTCATAGGCAACAAACGGACATCAACATACAAAGCAACCATACGACATATTCACCGCAGATCATCATCATCTTTATTCATACTTAATTAAATTCAGTTGTTCAATCAAAGATCAAACCTCTTGATTACATCTGTGGAAAGAAAGTGAAGGGTGTGGACGAAGCTTGACTTTCCTACTACGGTCTATCGTTCTTGCCTGAGCACTCAACCATCATTTATGAATGGGGTCTTAATAAAAACGTCACATATTATTTGGGGGCTCGTCCCCGGGGATCTTTCGATCTGAAAGTACCTGGAGGTCAGTGACGCAGGCAAGGATTGTAGACCGCAACCTTCACTCTTTTTCCAGTGGGAGGTTGGGCGGTGTGCTCTATGATCTATTATATGTGTTGACCATCTAAACATATAATTAAAAAAAAATTTTAATTTCACATTTTTGTTCGTAAATCATTTACATTTATTTCGTTTAGTCGCGACGCTATTTGTTCATTATTTCCCTAATTTTTAGAAAAGGCCTCAACACAGAACAGAGAAAGTAACGACCTTGGCCAATTCACGTCCTATTTACCACGACATAATTTAACTTCTTATTAGATCTATTTTACTAGATCTGTTGTGAAAAGATTTGATTCAAGTTGCCAGTTAGTGCAATCTTGACTTTACTGCATTGGAATTGTGCAGTGGTGTTGTATTTGTGTCGGATTGGGACACAGTGATTAGAGTAAAGTATTGATACTCTAAAGCGGCATTTCAACGTAAGCTATTAACGTGGGTGCGACGTGGCACCACGGGCTATTTTGCGGGCGCCGTATTGTTTTCGTACGTACGATATTGGAGATATATTTTTCAGCACGTCCGTTCGTCAGTTAGCACGTTCGTTCCGTAGCTGTGTGTGCAAACCGTGGTTTGGTTTGTTGACGTGTTTTGAATACACGTGTTTGGGGTTTCGAGTGTTGTTATCCCCATTTTTACTACACGGGGTTGTGTAGTGTGTTTCCCAGTCGTGGTGGGAAAGTTGTTTCCTTACACTCTGTGTTTTGGAACGTGTGTCAATATTATTTGGCACTAACGCGTGACGATATTCGGTTTCCGCGTTATTTGTACTGTTAAATTTGTTAAGACATCAGGACTTGCAGTGGTAGGCGACATGCCGACAGGAAAGTCCCGACGTCAGGCATCTGCCACTGACGAAAGTCAGTCTCAACAAATTCAGACTAGTGCGCAATTCCGAGAATGGAAAGCTGAGGCACTAGAGTTAGGCCTAAAAGGAGCAGAAATCGCTCTTACATCGAGAAGAAAGGAGCGTGAGGAAAGAGATCGAGAGAAGGAACGTAAGGAACGAGAACGAGAGGAACGCGAGAAGGAAGAAAGAGATCGAGAAGAAAGAGAGGCCGAGAGACAATTACAGCTAGAGTTAGCTAGAGTTAAAGCAGGAAGCAGTGGTGATGCTCAACCAAGTGCTAGCGCCCAATCCATTCTTCAGACTGTAGTGTCGGCTAAGGTCAAGTTACCTTACTTAGAAGACAAGGACGACCTTGAGTCATATTTAACTCAATTTGAAAAGGTGGCAGTCATTAATGGATGGAACGAGGAGGAATGGGGTGCCAGGTTAGCTCCATTACTCAAGGGCAGAGCTAGGGAAGCGTATGTAAAACTACCCGCGGCAGAGTCGGCGGACTATAACCTCATCAAACAGGCACTTTTGCATAAGTATCAACTGAGTGCTGGTCATTACAGACTGAAGTTTCGTACAGCACGCAAAGAGAGCACTGATACGTCATTGTCACTATGGATCGTTTGTCTATGTGGCTAGAGAGGTGGTTGAATTTGTCCAACAGGACGAAAAGGATTTAAAAGAAATGTTAATCCTAGAGAAGTTTCTGGAAGCATTGCCTTTTGATCAGGCGAGATTTGTCAGGGAGAGAGTCCACAGACTGGAAAGGAAGCTGTTGCAGCAGCAGATCTATTTGAACAGACGAGACTTGTGGAGAGGAGTTATCGTGAGAGCAAACCTGATCATCGTAGGTATGGTCATGGGAGTGATAACAGAGGTCCACACAAGGAAGCTCGGAAGGAGGATAAACCAAGGGGATCTGTACCTGACAGGGAGGCAACGACAGGAGAAATTATCGCTTCCAGATAAAATGTTACAGATGTGGAGGACCACATCACCAGAGGGATTGTACACAAAAGAGAAATGACACAGCGATGTGCACTACGACAGCGGCTGCACAGTGTCAACTAAAAGATGATCAACAGTTGTGTGATAGTTGTAAAGGATCGAGTTCAATCCCTACTGCACGGTAGAAGTCGAGGAGAAACGGTGGATGCTGTGAGAGATACAGGCTCTACCATGACGATCGTGAGGAAAACTTGGTTCCGGGAACATTGTTACACAGGTCAGAAAAAAGAGGTATCACTGCATCGTCATCAGTCAAACAGAATCTTCCTGTGGCGAGTGTACATATGGAGACACCCTACTTTTCGGACAAGACTGAAGTACTCATTATGGAAAAACCCGTTTGCCCAGTATTGATCGGAAATACCCGCAAGCAAGAAAGAGGAGGGATCATTAATGTGCCCGTTTATCCAATCCAAGCGGCAGCAGTTACCGGCAGGCAGATGAGACCGCTCAAGATCAAAGAAGCAACTTGCAGCATTGTATCTCCTGCAGAGTTGAAGGAAGAACAGATGAAAGACCCATCACTCAAGAAGTTGTTTGAGTTGGCCCGTAAACCAGACAACGCACGTACCAGCAAAACAGGTGTTGAAACATCGTTTATGATCAAGAAGGGAATACTATATAGGAAGGTGCGTACACCAACGACGCAGCATACCCAAGTTGTGGTACCCAGGAAACTGAGATCTAACGTACTACAAGTAGCTCATGACATACTATGTCTGGACACCTCGGTGTAAGGCGTACGAAAGAGCGTCTGCTACATGATTTCTTTTGGCCAGGAGTGGAAGGTGACGTCAAAAGATATTGTGCGTCATGCGATACGTGTCAGAGATGTATCGGCAGAAATAGTATTAGGAAAGCGCCAGTTCAGCGGATGCCGCTGATCGAAATAGGCCTACCGTTCCATCGTGTTGCAGTGGACATCATCGGACCCATCAACCCCATGTCATCATCAGGGAAGAGATACATTCTCACCGTCATCGATTATGCTACGCGCTACGCAGAGGCAACAGCACTCCGTAACATCAACACAGAAGCAGTGGCTGAAGCTTTGTGGGAAATCTGGACGCGAGTGGGAATACCAACACAAATTCTCACGGACAGAGGTAGTCAATTTCTTTCTGGGACGATGCAGAGGTCAACAGACTCTTGAACATTAAAGGTATCACCACAACGCCATACCACGCTCAGACCAACGGACTCGTGGAAAGATTTAATGGCACGTTGAAGGTCATGTTGAAGAAACTTTGTTTAGATCAACCCAAAGAGTGGGACAGATTTCTTCCTGCAGTATTGTTCGCTTACAGAGAAGCACCACAAGAATCACTCAAGTTCTCACCATTTGAACTATTATATGGGAGACACGTGCGTGGACCAATGCAGGTCTTAAAACAAATATGGACAGACGAGGAGCTGGAGACAGACTCAGAACAACGGCGGAATATGTCATCGATCTGAAGGAGAGGATCGAAGAAACATGCAAGATAGCTCGTGACAATCTGGACAAGGCTGCCGGACGACAAGCGAAGCACTACAACAGGAAACGAAGATGAGACATCTCATTCCTGGGAACAAAGTATTAGTGCTACTTCCACAGAAACATAACAAGCTCCAGTTAACATGGAAAGGACCGTACACCATTTCCAGAAGAGTCAATCCAGTTGATTACAAGATTGAGATCAACGGCAAGGAGAAGACTATCACATCAATCTCCTCAAAGAGTACTTTGAAAGAGAAGGATTGAAACAACAGGAGTACGTCGCAGTTGTCATGCAGGAGGAAGATCATGAAGAGTATCTGACTGACCATATACCACTCATACCTTTGAAGAGAACCCAGGACTCCAGCAATGTCGTGTATGGACCACAGCTATCCAGCGAACAGAGGACAGAGCTGGAAGACATTGTTCGTCGTCATGACGAAATCATCACCGATTTGCCAGGCGAAAAACCCAAACTAGTTACCTGCGAATTGAGACTGGCATCACAACAACCAGTGAAGGTACATCAGTACCGGTGCCACACTCTCAAATAGAAACGGGTGAAAAAGAGGTTGATCAAATGCTAGCCATGGGAGTGATAGAACCAGCCATATCTCCATACAATGCGCCCATTGTATTGGTTAAGAGAAAGACTCGACAGTCAGGTTCTGTATCGATTACAGGAGACTGAATCTCATGACAGAATTCGACGCAGAGCCACTACCAGACATCGAAACGATCTTTGCAAAGATCGGAAAAGCGAAATACTTTTCCAAAATTGATCTGTCGAAGGGGTTCTGGCAGATTCAAATGAACGAAAAAGACAAGCCAAAGACAGCTTTTAGTACCCCAAGGGACAGTATCAGTGGAGACGTATGCCCTTTGGCATGAGGAACGCAAGTGCCGTGTTCACAAGGATGATGAGGAAATTATTGAGTGACATAAAATCAAAAGATGTCCACAACTTTATTGATGATATTCTAATCGCTTCTGAGACTTGGGAGGAACATGTTGAGGCAATCAAAGCCGTACTTAAGAGACTGCAAGGGGCAGGGCTCACTGCGAAACCATCCAAATGCTTTTTTGGATTCCATGAAATACCGTTCTTAGGACATCAGGTTGGACGAGGTCAGGTCAGGCCAGAGGCGGACAAGCTAGAAAAGCTTGAGAAAGCCGAAAGACCGAAGACCAGAAAGAGCTCAGGTCATTCCTGGTTTGGCCAGGATACTATCGGAAATTTGTTCCGAACTTCGCCATGATTGCTGTTCCATTGACAGATCTGACAAAGAAAGACCAGCGGAGAAGATTGTATGGTCGGAGGCATGTGAAAAAGCCATGAGGACGCTGAAGAACAAACTCGTCAGCGCACCTATCATGCCCATTGCCAGACAGGGAAAAAGCCTATGTGCTACGCACAGACGCCAACGATCTAGGACTGGGAGCAGTTCTACTTCAAGAGCATGACGGAATGCTACAGCCAGTGGCTTACGCCAGTAAAAAGCTCAACAAGCCCGAAAGGAACTACGCCACAGTAGAGAAAGAATGCTTGGCAGTCGTGTGGGCAGTCAAAAAGTTTGAGCCGTATCTCTACGGTACGAACTTTATACTGGAAACAGACCATCAACCCTTGCAATGTCTGAAAAAGAACAAGACTGCAAATGGTCGCCTGTTACGTTGGGCAATACTCCTGCAAGATCATGATTTCACAATCAGAGTCATCGCTGGAAAAGATAATGTCGGTGCAGACTACATGAGCAGAAGTACAGTTATAGAAGAGTAAAGCACTCCGGAATCCTGCAAATGTGTATATATTGAGAAATGCAAAAGAGTTGTGCATAATTTGATTGTTTAATCCTGTATTTGACTTATTAATGGACTGTCACCTTTCTTAGTGTTTTGCTTAAATAGGATTTTTCGCTAAGTAGGGGGGTATTTGTGACATTCATTCATAAGCTCGGTTCATTTTCATTAAGAAAAATGACGCAATCGATACATGACGTCTATTCGCTCTGCGCTGGATTAATATTTCTATGTCCAAACGACAAAACTAATTGTTGGGTTTTGCTTTACGGCAGTACGTTTATAATTTCAAGCGTCATGCAGACTTGCATTTGTATTAATAATAAAATGATTTACAATTGTAGGGCATCGAAAACCGTCGTACTGACCAATCACGACTGTCCAAGTGGCAGTAGTGTCTCTGTCCGCGCATGTGCGGTAGATAGTAGCCGTTGAATCCTGCCATCTTGATCAGCCAGTAGGTCGTGGAATTGGCTCCGTAGAAAAGGTCCAATTATCTGAAGAGCAAGTAACCTTTTGAAGACATCAGTCTAGGCCGGACTGAAGGGGCACCACAGAGCGTTCGACAGCACCCGCAACTCTTTCGGGGAGAGTCTGAACGAGTCTCATCGCTCCGTGGGCGAGTCGAAAACTGTGGGCACTAAGGCTGTGTTGAGGTCTCGTCCCATCTCGTCTGGTTTCATTTTTACACCACTCGTCTTCATCTTCACCTTCGGCACACGTCTTTATCCGCTACATCCTTCGTCGGGAGGAACGTGCTGGTGTGTCGACCTTACCGAGATCTGGAAGAGGACTGTGAACGTCAGCGGAACTCCGGAACGCTACGCAATTCCGTGAAGCTGAGTGACAATCGCTTAAAACACATCCCTCCATATCCAAGCACGCCATAACACACTCAGACATTTTTTTTCTTACATATATATCATCTTGTGCATGACTACATTTCTTTTGTGTGTATCCTCCGGAAGATATTTTTGTAGCACGAGCAGACAGTCTATATTCGTGCTACTGCAAGAAGTGAAGGGAAGAAGGACAGAGACTTTGTCGTTATTGGTGTATGTGCATGATTTATTTCTTTTATATGTAACTCATTTCATAGGCAACAAACGGACATCAACATACAAAGCAACCATACGACATATTCACCGCAGATCATCATCATCTTTATTCATACTTAATTAAATTCAGTTGTTCAATCAAAGATCAAACCTCTTGATTACATCTGTGGAAAGAAAGTGAAGGGTGTGGACGAAAGCTTGACTTTCCTACTACGGTCTATCGTTCTTGCCTGAGCACTCAACCATCATTTATGAATGGGGTCTTAATAAAAACGTCACACACACACATTCATACATACATGGATAGAGAGAGAGAGATGTGTGTGTGTGTGTGTGTGTGTGTGTGTGTGTGCGCGCGCGCGCGCGAGCGCGTATGTGCGTGTGTAAAAAACGGATAAAGAGTGTCTTGGGACCGC
>CM031597.1:31786599-31811887 GCA_018398815.1 Conus ventricosus | reverse complement strand
CTTATAGAGGCACAAGGACTCACTCTCAACCACAGCCCTCCCAGAGCACCCGCGCAGAAAGCAGGAGCCAGAATGAAGATCTCTGTCTCATAGCCTCAAGCGCCAGCAGGCACGGAGAGGACGAATGATGATGATGATGAAAGTATGGAGCATGCACTTTTAACAACTCAAAATCTAAGGGTATGGAAAAGCGATTACCATACGCAAAACTTACAGCTTCAGGCCTGTTACCGGCTTTAGCATCTTCAGCGCCGTTTCTATGTTTCAGTGCATCATTATTTTCAATTCCTTGAAACCCAAGATCAGCCCTTTCATTCTCGGTTAGCCATAGATCAGAATAGATTAAAAAATATGTCTGCATTGTGTAAAGAAAATATTTCTTGCCCCTCAAGTTTTATAGAAATTTTCTTAACGATTGCCCGCCCCAGATTCTGTACAACTGTCCTGTTTGGGTCTGTTTCTGATTTGAGTTCTATTTTGAAAGTAAGTCGTGCAGAGCCTGGCACAATCACTTCATCTGCTCCTAGGTCTGGAAATTTGACAGTAAGAATTTGATCTGAATCAATAGTAGATGGATTATTTGGAACAGTAATATTCCGCTTATTTCCCTTCACGCCAAAGGGCTCTTTCAGTCTTCTATGTGGGTCAAGAATTGAGCCATATGCTTGTGACATTTTTTTTTATAAAACAAAATGAAAAGTTAATTATTTTAAAACATGGCAGGCATTGAAGGTGAAGATTATGATGTTATTGCTCTAGACGACATGAGTGAAATGGCCCCTTTGACGCGGCATCGCTGGGCGCTCACATTATGGCGTGAATTAACAGAAAGTACGGTTGAATCATTTTACAAAAGTTTAGGCCTAGAACCTCCCCAATTTATAGACCCTGATTTTGTAGTAAAAGATGGCCATTTGTTTGTAAAAAAACAAACAAGAACAACTTGTTCAGCTTACAGATAAACGAGACCCATCAAAGTTTATAGGCATGAATACAATCAGACAGACTCAGGGCGAGCGAACGAAATCGCCTTGGCATTACTAAACCAAAATTAGATGGGGAGGCTGTTGCTAAACTTCAAAACACACTACAAGAACTCCCAACAGATAACCAAATACAAAACATGGAACTTCAAGATTTAAATCAAACAGCAGATAAAATAATACAAGCAGAAACCAGTTTTTTCCGAAGAAACGGCAATAAAAACTATACACGATCCACCGCTACCTATGAGAGAAATAACGGCCCTTGATCATGCTTTAAGAACCATCAGAGGTGAATTAACAAACAATTTAGCAAAACTGGGTGAACTAGATGAGCATATAAAAAGAGAAAAAGAAAACCTCGATCGTTGAGGCTGACGACTCCAACTTAGGACATGATATTAAAGAAAGAATAACCCGAAGACTAAATGATCTTGAACAAGAGAGATCAGCAAGACTAGAAGTGTTGTCTACTAACCGAGAACAATTACGAACTCAAGTGAACAGAATAAGAGAAACTATCCAAAGAATTTTATATGAAGACACAACACTAGCAGAACGAATAAGAACACTGTTTAGAGAGCAAGGTGTCACATTAGCAAGCGTTATAGCAGCCTTAGGATGTGCAATACACAGGTGTTGGCTATTACAGGCGGTGGTGGTCAAAGTTCAGTGCCTCCCACCACCATCTCCTCCATCACCGCCTGATAAATCATGGGTAAAAAAACAACTTGATCATCTTTCGGGTTTATTAAAAAAAATTAGCCAGTAAAGCCATAGACTCTTTCCCTGGTATATTAGGGAGTGTCGTTAGCTGGCTTTTGTCTACTGCAAGCAAAGTAGTTGGCTTTATGGCTGAGCACTTATGGACATTAGTTATCTTAATAGTTGGGTTACTTTTAGTAAGATAAAGGAGTAATCCTAAGCCAGTTAATCCAATAACAAGTGCTGTCTTTTCATATTCATGGTCATTATTTCTTTTGTCATCGCGAACAGAGTTCGCGTCTTCAACGACCTTTGGGCTTTAGGCCTTGGGGATTGGATGACTTATTCTTGGGGGGTCGACTTGTTTGTTTATTGTTTGTAATATTACTGGCTCAGAATTTATGTCGTTTTTTCCGACCTTCTGTTCATTGCCTGCCACAAGGATTTTATTGTTGTAGTTTATTATTGTTCCTACCTGGAGTCTGAGGTCAGAAGGCTGCATGTATAAACCAGTGCCAACAACAAAGTCTACTTTCGATCTTGCGAATTGTAAAACATTTTGGTACCTTTTAATACTTGAAGGCAAATCAACTGTAGAATTAATGGCGTCCTCTAAATTTGCCAAGTGCTGTTTTTGTGCATCAAAGCCAGTAGAAGGATCAGTTATGTTCGATCTTGCTTGTGCTTGTGAACCTAGCAAACACCAAACATAAGTACGAATGGAGTCGTTTATTCGTTCTATTCCCGCTCTAGTTAGGCCCTTAGAAGTGTCTAAAATAAATGTTGTCCACGCTGTTTTATGCTCTTGCTCTATGAACCCAAGATGAACAGCTGTGCCTGAAGAGAAAGATGTGTAAGGAGGATTCCAGTCATAGTTATACTTTCTGTGCACGCCCCAAAAATAAGGGGTGCCTAAACCATGATTGCGGTCCAACTTTTGTCTAAAGTCTGTCTTAACATTGATATTGAATTCGTTACAGATCCTTTCAAAAGCCTTCATGTCTATTCTGTTGCTGAATGGATTAAACGGTTTGTCATTTGGTATTGGCGCTTGCAGTTCAGACAAAATACGTCTAAAGGTATAATAGAAATGAAATCTATATACTAACCTCACCAAAGGATCAGGGTGATTTAAATGATCAGCATACGACACTCCACACCCAGTTGATGCACAAAACACAGCAAAGTTTAACTGGTTCTGATAAAACTGCATCGGATGACTGAACCACACTTTCGGGATGTGATCGTTTTTAATAGGGGGTTAAGATAGCGTTCAATGGAGTACTAACCTTTACTTGAAAGGTGTCAGACTGAGTCACAGAAATGTCAATGGTGTCAGTTTGTTATATTTTTAAGATTGTAGTGCGGTCCAACAGAATATTTTGCATTAGTATATTTAAATGCACTCATTTTTAATTTGTTTAAAAAATGTTTGTAACAATAACAACTCAAGACAGTCCTCGTTTTTAGAATATGCTATTGATAACGAATGCGGAACCCGAAGGGTTGCACTCCATGAAATTTTTTACAAAGTCGTATGGTTTAATATAACTGAATCCAAGAAGAATAATAACATTCAAAAAGTTGACAATAGAGGAAATTTAGTTAGCCAGTTAACCATACCTGATGGTTATTACGGTTTTGCTCACTAAAAGAAGCAATGAGTAACTTCAACATTACTCTCAAACTTAACAATGCAAATCTAAAAACAATGTTGACATTCAAACCTGAAAAAGAAGTAGGTCACTATTTTGATAGAGAGCTAGCTAAAATGTTAGGCTTTACAACTGCCAATCGAGACATTCATAGTTTTAGAGTTAAACCAGAAAAAACTACTTATGAGGGGGAAAGTCCGCTCGATCTTGCATAACATTCATTACTCTATGTTCATTTAGATGAGCTGAGCACTGATGAAAACTTATATGATGGAAGGCCCTCAACTGTTTTAAGAGCTCTTCCATCAGGGAAAGCTGCACATTGCGATTATGAAATTATACAATTCCCTAATTTACAGTTTAAAAGATTAGCTTGTGGGAAGGTCAGATCATTTAATATGAAAATCACAGACAAAACAGGGAAAGTCGTAAAATGTGATAACCTGCACATTGTTTTAGAAATAAAATAATAATTGTACTAAAAAATAATGTCGCGTGGGCCAGAAGAATCAGGAGTTACATTAGCGCCTGTGAGGTGTATAATTTAAGAATTAAAAGACCTTGCAGACGTTTGAGGACTTTGAACAGAACGGTGAGATAGGCGCTTTGTATGGTTTTGAGTACACTAAAGATGGTAATTATAAACGCAAAGAGGTTAGCGACAACAAAAAGTTTCCAAAACTAGAAAACTAGGGCAATCTAAAAGCAAAATGCTGGTCATATGAATAAAAATATTTCGAAAAACTGCAGAAAAATGGCACTTAAAACCTATTTAAAATGGGACATAAAATTTGAATTCTTAAGCCCTTTTACTTTTTTTTGACCCCAAAAAAGTTCAGAAAAGCATTCAACTTGGTCCTTTCAATAGTCAGCCCAGAGGACAATAGTGGGAAAGAGATTGAAATAAACCTTTTTGGGAACAAAAGTACATCCCCCAAGAAGAGAAGGGGTTTTTAAAGGAAGCTTTCTACAAAATTACAGTTTTTTCCGCGCATGAAATTGGGAGCATTTTCACAATGATATTTAAAATTTTTCTGTCTTAAAAGTAGGGGGGAATGGAGTTTTTGGGGTCAGTCACATATTTAAAAGGGAATTAAATTACTGCAAAACTTAGCTTTAAAAAAAAAGTTAAAAAACCGTTTTCAAAAGGGGTGAGGATATTAAGGTCATAACAACAAGAAAAAAAATAAAATATTATCAAATAAAACAACTTAAAAACTAAATTGGATTAATTTTACAATTTGGGCCCTTATGGGGTTTTTATTAAAAGAAAAGTTTTGACAGGGTAGATAAAAAAATAAAAACTGGATTAGTTTAAATTCTTTTATAAAACTATGGAGCATTTAAATTTTATGACAAAAACCCCCTCTTTGTTCATTGATTTGGGGCAGACTGGTTGTGGAAAAAAAAATTTTGCCCTCGACCTTTTACAAACAGTTTATCTTTTAAAAATTTTAAATTATTATATATATATAAAAATTAAAAATTTTCTGCCCAATTTTAAAAATGGAACAAAGCATACGATAAATTTTATAGGGAGGATGATGACATTTTTTTGTTACCCAGCAAAAAACAGTGAGTGGTTAAACTTTTTTATAAATTTTTTGGGGGGAAATGAAAGACACTATTTATTAAGATGACTGTTGGCAGAAAGAGACATGTTAAAAAAAAAAAAAAAACTTTGTAAAAACTACTTTCGTGGAAACACGGGGGATAAGTGTGTGGATTTTATGTAAAAAAAATATAACTCATTTTAAAAGACTTTAGAGAACAGTTAAAGCTGGTTTTTTTAACAAAGCAGAGATGCTTTTGATCAATGTAGCAAAAAAGAATGAAAACAACCAAAAAAAAAGGGATTAAGCAAAAACTAAAATCTCAAAGTTTTGAAAATTAATTGAAAACAGATAACCTAACAGTATGTATGTTTTTTAGATAATTGTAGGAAAAAAGCCTTGAACAAGCTGGGGCCCTATTTTTTAGTTATTGAAAAAGAACGTGTGATTTTATTATCATTTTTTAATTCATTGTTGAATCTTACTTGTCAGAGAACGAGGAAAAGCCCATTCAGGGGGAACCGCCCGAAAATGGTTTTAGGGCGGGTTTACTAGAATCGGGATTCCTCGTTCTCTAGCTGTAATCCCCTAGCTCTTTTGAGGTGCTTTTCCCAAAACACTTTTGTAATAACCTATAATCCCCTGCTCTTTCTGGTGTTTCCAACCGATTCTGTAATAACCATAATCCTCTAGCTTTTCTGAGGGCTTCCAACACCTTCTGTAATAACCAAATCCTCTAGCTTTTTTTGAGGTGCTTCCAACACGCTTTCGAATAACCTATAAACCCCCTAGTTCTTTTTTGAGGTGCTTCCATCACGCCCTTCTGAATAACCTAAATCCTAGCTTCTTTCCCGGGGGCTTCAACACGCATTCGAAATAACCCTTTAAACCCGGCTTCTTTTTGAGGGGCTTCCCCAAAACGCATTTGAATAACCTATAACCTCCAGAACAGACGAGGGAAAATTCAAACTGCATGCACTGTCGCACGTTTTACTCCACTTTTGCCAGTCATCAACTATTTCGTTACACAATGTGATGGAAAACACAAACGTAACAGACTACCTTTAAAGTAGGAGATGAATTATTTTAACAATAAGGTGTTGTTTTAACTGCAGAGTTTTATTTGCTTAAGCATATAAAAATGACTTTGAATAACCCAGAAAAGAATTTGAAAACCGTTTAGGGAAAAAAAGTAGAAATGTAGGGGCCCAAAAAACAGCTGAGCTTCCTTGAAAAAGACTGATTTTCCGACTAAAAAGATCTTTCAACTTTTAAAGAAGGAATAGGAAAGCTGTTCCCGCTTTTCCCGGTGTCCAACAGAGGCCCCAATCCATGCAAACTTTGCAGATCAGGGTCATGTTGTTTATAAAATTTTTACTATGCACCAAGAATTTATCATGTTATTTTTTCGTAAGGAAAAATGTTGTCAAATTTTTAACGAAAGTTCTCATGGTGGGCAAGGGGTAAATTTTGTTTCGACTTACCCCTTTTCTTTAAAACCGTTTCGATCGTTTTAGATCCCTCGGGGTAACGTTCCCAAACGTAGCAAGGGGAAACTATTTTTTTGCCCGTTTTTTGGAAAAACTGTATCCGAACGCAAGCTAACTTCATTTTCCGAATTATGGATGTTTATGAACTATGTTTAAAATACTTTGAAAAAGCAAGTCAAAGGTAGAACTCTTTTCCCCCATATGACCCTAGTCGATCATGTAAGGGTGCACCCACGGCAAACTGAATCCTTACAACTAAACTTTGCGGTTTTGTTTTTTCAAAAAATATTTTTGGAGCATAAAAAAAACCCCTTGGCCCTACGCAGCTTTGGGGGTACAAACAAAAAGAAAATTGTTTTAATACTTTTAAAATCTCGGCCAACGTTGTTTGCTTGTGTTTTTAAAAAAATAAAATTTTTTCCCAAATTTTCGTTAGTATATATTCAAATAATTTCCCCTCGTTTTTATGCAAGTAATTTCCCCCCCAAAAATTTTACGACTAGCTTGTATTTTAGAATTCGGCATTTTATTGTAACGTTGGCAGTATTAAAAAGAATAAAATTACATTCTCAAAGGATAAAAGAAAACCATTCGCAGCAAGTTAGTTTCTGAGCTTATCAAGTTCCATGATATATTTTACCGTTTTCTGTTTCCGTTTACTTTCATCCACATGCAGAGTCATTAGCATACTGACAAGGACGCACGGTTGATAAACATTTTGGTAAAACATTAAGCATAATGTTAATAGAGAAGGCAATAGCCGACCCCGGGATGCCGTTCTTTGGAAATCTTTAATGTGGGGTGAAATTTTCCCAAATTTAATCTGTCGCTTTTTTCTCAGAAAATTTTCACATAATAGTAAATATATCCCAACAATCCGATAGAATTTAATTTATACAGCAGTCTATCATACCACATATGATCGTATGCTTTTTCACGTCAAAAAAGGGGCTAATTCATTCTCTCTGCGTGCAAATTCATGGTTTATTTAAGTAGTGACTCTAACCAAATGGTCAACAGCTGATCTGTCCTTTCGAAATCCTGCTTGATTTATGGAATAATTCCATTTTTATCACAGTAATATATCAATCTGTTTAACATGACTTCCCCCCCCCCCCCCCCCCCCCCCCCCCCCCATAGATTTCCAGCTTGAGAAGTTCGTGCAATTGGTCTGTAGAATGTTTCCGTGTTCGTGGAATGATGACCTGGACCCAGCATTTCTCAAATAAATCGAGCAGCAGCTTTAATCCAATTTTCAGGCAAATGGTTCAGTGAATCGTTAGAAATCGCGTCCCAAGTTTTCTCGGTACCAAGACCAGCAACAGTGATCCGAGAACAGAATGAACCTCATTCACATGTAATGACCACTGACACAGGTGTCACCTTGAGGAGAAACAAAATCCACCTGCGGATGAGACCGAAGCCGTTTGCTGACCAGCCCACCATCAGCAACAAACACTGGAAACAGACCAAGGACAACGTGGACTACCCGGCACAATGCCAACGACACAGCACCCAACAACAAACACCAGACCACTGTCCATCCAACTGATGTCAGAATACACCAGCCAGCCAGGACCAACAGCCACAGTGTAGCACTCAGCAAACACCAAAAGAACATTATCGTGCAAATCTCCAACAACCACAAGTTACAGAACACATGATAACAACAAGGTCAGGAGGACTTGTCAAAACACCTGCAAGATGGAGAGATTGACCCTTCATTGTGGAAGTTTTAGCAAGTTTCATATCTAATGTTGTTTTATTTACGGTTAATGTGTTTGTTGTTCAGAATTTTGTAGAAAAACTCCGTTCCTACTTCAATCACTAGTTGGACAAACATTCCACTATCTTGTGAAAGGGCAGATGTGGTATTGGACTCGGCGACCAGAGTTATTCCGAGTTAATTCCCTTGCCTTATATTGACAACGATCTTCACGACCGTTGCGTAACTTCCAATACGGAGTCTACGAACAGTCAACGCTCGGCATATGAACTGAATAACACACGCTGTTGTCTTGTTTCACTCTAGGGGTCGGATGAAGATCATCCTTCAGACATCTTGCATGAGTTTGTTGGTTCGAGTGGTTGATGAAGGAGACGTTCTCAAAACCAAACAGCTCTGTGCCTATAAGAGCATTGAAGAGTTCTCTTTTGCTTCCAGCTAATGATCTTTTACATGAGCAATTTACTTATTTTTCATTTATTTTTGTTTGCTCTGGGATGGTCGGAAGCGATATTTTTGATGCACTGTGCAAAGCTTTTGCTGGCAACTTCTGGGTCAAATTTTTTTTAATGAACTATGGCATCCATTGTTGTATTATTATTTTGGGGGGTTAAGACATTTTCAAAAGTAGATTGTACATTTTCTATCGTGTATGCGCTCCTTGATAGTACCTAAAAGCCGTAAGATCGAGCAAGTCTTTTCCCGTTGACGTTGTTCATGACAGAATCGTGTATAAGGACGACCAGCGGTAGATCTTGTTTCCATTCCTGATGGTAGGAACGATTAAGAGAACCTTTCGCTGTTCTATTTCTATGGGGTGTTGCTTTGACGTCATTTGAAGTTTTTGCGTCATTTGTGGGTTCTGGAGTTTTATTGCTCTCATTGGGCTAGGCCTATAGGCCTACTCTTCATTTTTCTTTCGTCCTGCTTGTAGTTTCTGTAGACTGCAAGCCTCTGCGCAATGGGAATTGACTGTTGGGGATCTCGGCCTAATGATGAAATTGGTGGCGACGGCATAGGTATAGATCTACGTTGTGAAACTGTACGTCTATGTTTGGTTATTCACACACTTTGTTCCACAGAATCTGGATCTGGATCTGGAACAATACGTCGCAGGAGCCAATCAACGGCTATAAACGCGACGGAATGGGAGAGCGCAAAAATAGTTTTAAAATGGTTTAAAAAGCCACCACTTTGTCCTAACAATCTCTGTGAGTAGCCACAACAGGTTATCTACAGTTTAAAAAAACACACAAAAGGCTGGCTAAAAACTCTACTGCTGTCAGGATGCTAGTAGGCAGGCGATGTTGATCTGCCAAGTGCTGATGTAAATGCACTGACAGAGCCTGCACTGACAATATCCTCCCCTAGATGATTCCAGTCCATCACTAGAGAGGTCGCGATCCACGAAGATCGTGAGACCGTGTGGGGTTCCCCTCTATTTTTAACTTGACCCACTTTGCGAAGGCTGTGCGCATGCGTGCATTTTCTAGCACCACCATTCGCCACGAGCACAGCAGAAAATCGTCGTGCTTTTGCGTGTTTTCACCACGGAAATTAGACCAACTTCGTGAGTATATTTCAGCCATATTTTACGTCAAATAGTTTAGTTTACATTGTCAGTTTGGATATCAAACCTTCATACACTACATGTGGGTTCTGATTTGTGTTGAAAAAATGTCAGATTCTGTCGTGTGATTCATGTTGGTGCAGATCTCTGTTGACTTTTGTTGTGGTTTCGATTCTTGCTCTCAGCATGCTTTCTGAGTCGTAACAAGTGTACAGATCTTCATGCTGGCAATGCTGCAAGATGTTGCTGATGTGAATGATG
Organism: Conus ventricosus; assembly: GCA_018398815.1. Classification (NCBI taxonomy): domain Eukaryota; kingdom Metazoa; phylum Mollusca; class Gastropoda; order Neogastropoda; family Conidae; genus Conus; species Conus ventricosus. The sequence goes on along the minus strand of CM031597.1, from coordinate 31,801,944 downwards.
TGTGTGTGATTATTACAGCAATACATACTGATACATAATATTAATGACTATCCACTAATAACCACAATTTGATTACCTTAAATTGTAATGGAATTGTCAAGAAAATTACTGCTTGTTTATAAAATTATATTCATCATTTCAAATAAATATATTCATCATTTTCATTTCATGCAAATCTACTGGATTCAGTGAAGACCAAGGCGCTGAACTTTGCACATCCATTTACCCTCCATTTTTAGGTTAGATCTAGTACATTACGTTCCCCTCTGGCTAGGGTAGACTTCTATTCTGCCGATGTGAAACTGACTGGATGATCTACATGTACAGTGCTTAGTTAACTTTTGGGTAACTGATTTGGGTGTAGTGGTTAGTGGAGTAATGATTGGTTGTCTTAATAAAACTACAGAAGATACAAATTGCTTACCTTTTCGAGAAAGTGAAGTTGTCTTTGGATTTTCCCGGCTTTGAAAAGGGCGATACTGCGAAACGAAGGGACATAAAGGGAAACAACTGGCTTGGTAAATCAGCCATCTCACCACCGGCGAGCGGAAAATTTTCGCGATCGCTTCAACCTCGCGTGCGTGTGTGCGCCGTGGTCTGGCAGTGACGTCACAGACATGACTAACACCCCACCACCACCTCTTCTCACGGCTGAAATCGCGACCTCTCTACTGTCCGCACGAAGAAGGAGTGGGTGTACTGACTTGTGTTACAGACAGGTAGTTTGAAGCCACGAGTGTTACTGACCACGCGGTGTTCTGTAATATTGGAGACTTTGAAGTCCTCATACTTGGGGGTCGTGTCCGTCTGCGGCCAGCACTCACAGGGTCAGGAAGTTTTAGGGGGAATGGCGGGGATAGATTTCCCGCTATCTTGAACATCAGGCCTAATCGTGCCTGTCTGCGACGATCAGCCAGCGGGGGAATTCAAATCCCGCAGCATTCGGCTTATGCAACCTGGTTCCCTGGACCTATAATCCTTTGTGATGAAGCGTGCTGGCTGTCTCTGTACCCTCTCCAACTTCTCGATGTCCTGTTGATAATATGGGTCCCACACTGTAGCTGCATACTCCAGTCTGGATCTCACCAGTGCGATGTACGCCAGGCTCCTGCACTCCTTCGGGCAATTCCTGAGATTTCGCGTAGGAAGCCCACTGTTGATCCAGCTTTTCCAGCAATATTTGCAATGTGTTGACCCCATTTCAAATCATCTGAGATGAGTACTCCTAATACGGGTTTTGCTGAACCTGTTTCAGAAAGACCTCCATTGAGGCTGTACATATAGGTAGACTTGCTCCGGGAGGACAGGATATAACATTTCTGTGCGATGAAGCGCATCCCCCATCTCTTGGCCCAGTCCTCAAGGTGTTTCAGGTCTTCCTGCAGGGGGATGTGGGCCTGAAGGGTGTTGATGTTGCGGTACAGTAGGCAGTCGTCAGCGAAGAGTCGTACTTTTGACCTCACTGCTTCCGGTAGGTCATTGATGTTGTAAGTCTGTCTATTTGTTTTGTTTTTGTTTGTTTGTTTGTTTTTGGCTTTTTTTTTCTTTCTTTTTTTGTCATTCACTGTAGTTTCCAGTATCATTTGTTTTAGTTCACTGACTTAGGCCTAACATCTGTATCATCTGTTTTAGTTCTCTGAGCAAACAAAAAATAATGAAAAACAAGCTCCGACATTACAGGATCACTGGCCAGGTCCACGAATGGATCAAGAACGTCCTGGCAAACCGACAGCAGGCGTGGTTGTTGATGGAGCTTCCTCAAAGGCCGTCCCAGTAAGTCAGGAGTTCCCAAGGGATCAGTCCTGGGCCCAGCCCTTTATCTCCTCTACATCAACGACCTCCCTGAACAACTCTCCTCAACAACACGGCTCTTTGCAGACGACACTCTCTGCCACAGAACTGTCACTTCCTCCCAAGGCCAAAGGAAGCGACAAGAGGACCTGGACCACATGGCAGACTGGGAAACAACATGGAAGGTGTCTTTCCACCCAGACAAATGTCAGGCCCTCCATATTTCCAGGAAGAGAAACACACTAACTGGCACGTACCATTTCATAGCCAAAAAACCTCGAAAGAGTAGAAGAGACAAAGTACCGGGGGGTCACCATCTCCCAAGACCTCAGTTTGGGACACCCATATTTCCAACATAACAAACAAGGCAAACAAGACCTTAGGGTTTCTCAGCGAAACCTGAGAGTGGGCTCTATCAACATCGAGGAAACTGCCTACAAAGCCCTAGTTCACCCCACTCTTGAATACGCCTCACCTTCTGGGACCCCTACACTGCCAAAAACATCGACAACCAAGTAAAAGTCCAACGCCGTGCAGCTCGATGGGTTGTGAACCGCCACCGTCACACCTCAAGCGTCGATTCCATGCTGACACACCCACAGTGGTCCACCCTAGAAGACAGAAGAAGAGCAGCAAGGCTGACACCTTTTTCAAATATCATCGAGAAGAGGTCACATCAACACCCCTTTCAGGCCCACACCTAATACCCCAGCACGTCAACAAAACAGTCACACAGGAGACGTATTTCCTCCCTGCCTGTGAAACAACGACGGGAAGTTTTCCTTCTTCTCGAGGACTGTCAGGGACTGGAACAGCCTGCCTCCCGAGGTTATCTCCTCAACCTCGGTGGAGTGCTTCAAGTCCCGAATCTGACCAGCCAGCCTCCCCCCCCCCCCCCCCCTCCCAACCCCCGCTCCTCTCCCACCACTATCCCACCCCGCAAGTCTCCCTACTGCCAGTTTTACATGCCAACAACCCAGATTGTGGAAACTCCCAGTTTTATACACATCAGAACCATCAAAATGATGATGTTGGATGTTCATAGAAAGAAGAAGAAGAAGAAGACTTCACTCACTAGGTCTTTCTGTGAGTTTGCCAACAATCTTCATTCGGCACGCTTTCTGTTGAAGCATCACACAGACGCGAAGGCAACGTTTTAAATATTTAATAACAAAACTAAAACATTCTCTGATCAACTTCTTTGACACAGTCGTTGAACAACGTGGTCATAGCAACGCTTCCGGTTTCCAACTACAGTTGACACTAAAAACCCAAATCGCAGCGACGTTATGTCATTAGATAAGTGCTACACTGTTGACCTCGATTCCTTGAAGTTTACTGGTCGCGGCCCTCTCACAGTTTGCCACAGGCGTCGCTCCAACACTTCTTTTCTTAAATCTATTCACTCCGCTTTTATTTCCTTTTACGGAGACTTCTTTGGTGTCGCATAATTCGACCCCCCCCCCCCCCCCCCCCCCCCCCCCCCCCCCCCCTCCCTTCTAGATCTGATCGATCTCATGCTCCCTGGTAGAATGTTTTGTTTCAGCGGACTTAGGCTTCAGTTCGTAACCCGTTTTCGGACCCTTAGGCTTCAGTTCGTAACCGTTTCTGTCCTCTTGCGTTGTGTGTGTGTGTTGTGTGTGTGGTGGGTGTGTGTTGTGTGTGTGTGTGAAAGAGGAGGGTATTTTGCATGTCAAGTTCTACTAGAAAGAGGAGGGGGCTTGGCACTTTGCATAGTAGTGTATCACCGCTTTTTACAATGAATAGTCTTCAGTTACGCCAAGAATCCGAATCAGTCGCCCATACTACAGAAACAACGTAGGCTGGTACATCCTTCTCGATTGTTTCACTCAAACAATGACATACAACACTGGTTACACTGAAAATTGGCTCCTGCATCTGCGTTTTCTTCACCACTTTTCCTCATCCTCCCTTCCTGTCTCTCTCCCTCCCTCAGTACCCCTCTCTTTTCAACCATCCGTTCCCCTCCCCCCCCCCCCCCCCCCCCACACACACACCCCCCTCCCCTCCCAAACTACGTCTGTGCCATCTGCCGTCACATTAACAATCTCTCCCAGCACGCTGGTATAAAATCCTGGAGTACCACCCTCAGACATCCTCAGCGAATTTTTTTACCACCCAGGTGAAAAGAACACGTGGAAAAAGAACCATGAACGATGAAGGCGGCAAGGCTTGGTGGACTTGGCTCTACTACATCTTTGGGCTGGGACCATGGTGAAATCGTTCAGATTCCTACCCTGTGGTTCAATTCCATCACCAACGGCTGTAGCGTCCCCAAGTTGCTGTCGATTACGGACTAGTGAAATGCAAACCATTCTTCACCCCTGGCTTGTCACCGCCATGATATCTGCTACCGTTGTGTAAGTGACCGACTGTGTTTGGGTTGGTTTGTCTGTCTGTCTGTCTGTCCGACTGACTCTCTCTCTCCCTGTCTTTCTGTATACATACCTTCTCTCCTCTCTTTCTCTCTCTCTCTCTCTCTCACTCTCTCTCTCTATCTCTCTCTCCTCTCTCTCTCCTCTCTATCTCTCTTTCTCTCTCTCTCTCTCGCTTCTCATGTGAGGTGTGTGTGTGTGTGTGTGTGTGTGTGTGTGTGTTGTGTGTGTGGTGTGTGTGTTAGTGCTTGCGCGCGCATAAAGCAAATGCATGTACTCATGTTTGTGCATGCGGAAATGTGTGTGTGTGTGTGTGTGTGTGTGTGTGGTTGTGTGTGTGTGTGTGTGTGTTACGCGCGCCGTTGTTTGCGTGCGTGCACTCGTGCTTGTGTGTATGTGTGTGTGTGTGAGAGAGACAAGAGAGGGGAGTTCTGAAAGACTATGGCTTATTCAATCATTGTCAGTTCACAACTTGTTCTGGAGAAGTAGTAGTGGAAGCAGCAGCAGAAGAAGAAACAGCTGGAGTAGTCAGTCACCGCCATTACTTATAGTGTAATGGTAAAATGGGCAGCAGCGGAGGTAGTAGTAACGGCGCCAGCAGCAGCAGCAGCAAAAAGCATTCAACAACGTCATCTTTAGCAGCAGCAGTTGTAGAAGTACTACTATTGTTGCACTGCTGTTATGAGTTCACAGTACGGTAATCAAGTTATAATGCATCATCGCCATTACATCATTTTCATAGGAAATGATGATAATAAAAAGATGCAACGACGTTAATGTGCTTTGGACAATTATGAAACATATGACGAACATGCTATCAGACAGCCACAACAACCAACAAACAAACCCTATGCATTCACATTTTGTAGTCTGTTCCATACATGGCATGTTTCGAGATTAAATGGGGGAAAAGACGACAGTGGAGAGAGGAAGGTAGCGAGGGAATGAGAAGGAATGGAGATGAGGGGAAGAAGAGGGAGGGGAGTGGGAGAATGGGGAAAGACATGAAGAAACGCATAGCAAGTGCCATTCGTTTTTTTTTCTCTCGGCTGCACCAGGGAGACTCCTACAACGTCACAAGAAGTGAGTGTGACGAAGCCTTCTACCACAACATGCTGGAACTGTGCGAGAAGAACCCGGATGGTTGCGAGGACCAGCAGCGGAGAGACGTCACCAAGAGAATCCCTGACCCTAGGACACAGAGGCGGGCTATTCAGAGAAAAGACTCGACTGCGACAATTGGGCGGGGCTGTATTACTCCGGGGTCCGTTTGTTTGGGGAGATAAGTATAAAGCCCGACTCCGACCTGTCGCAGTGCCCCATGCTCGAGCACTGCTTGCCGTAGTCTTTCGGACCGTGGCGATGACGAATCACAGGTCACCGCCAGGTGCTACGCACACTTGGCGCGCTTTGATTGATCAGCAAACATATACGCAGGCTAAAAGAAAAAAAGTGAAAAAAATAGATAAATAGATGAATAAAATAACAAAAATAGTGGCGCTGAACAATGATGATGCCCTCTCCCAGGGGCACCAACCTTAATGTCTTGGAGGAGAAATCTGTTCTGAAGCTAAAAGTACGAAAACAGTACCACACACACACACACACACACACACACGCACGCGCGCGCGCAGCGCGGCGCGCGTGCGTGCTATAATCCAAGCAATCATTGGTACGGACAAGATAAATGTGATGAAAGGGCTAAAAAATCAAAATGGACTCTTTTGAAATTATGTTCTGCCGTTTTCTTATATATCCATGCGCAAGAAATAGTAAAGTCATCTGACTGACTGAAAGAACCGCTGGTACAATGCAATGCAAGACAGTAAAATACACTGCAATACAATCTGACCGACAGCATCGACACCAGAGTAAGCGTTCTCTGGTAGACACAGAATCAAGCGGCTGTGTGTTTATGGACCAAGCGACCGCGGAGTCGTCATGGGGGAAAAAGAACCAAAATCATGTATTTGATACGATTGAGATGTGAACTGTCAATACCGTTTAGATTAGCCCTTAGATTCAGAGGGGAAGGGGGGGGGGGTAACCTCAGCTTTTGATTTGGAAGCACTTGAGAAGTTTCCGTTGTCGTTTTTGAGATTTACACGAGGTCTACCGTGGCGTAACGTCCACTATACCCAGCACTCGATGAAATGTTTGTATGGAACCCGCTCGTTACGGTGTCATTAGTAAGAATCACCGTTGGTCTTTCAGTATAAATTCTTGAATTCTGTGCCAGTTTTTTCCTCTCTCTCTCTCTCTCTCTCTCTCTCTCTCTCTCTCTCTCTCTCGTTTGTTGTTGCTGCTGTCCAGGCAAAGGTTTGGAATTTCTACCTTCATCTTGTCTGAACCTTCTTCTTTCCTCTGATTCCTGGTTGTTACCGGGTCCTGGTCTGAAGTCTTCGTTGTTGAAACTGGGGTTGTAGCGATGTCTGCCTGGTATCCCCAACACAGGTTTTCTCCAGTTTTCTTGTCCCCCATCATTTTGCACCTTGAATTCTGTGCCAGTCTCTCTCTCTCTCTCTCTCTCTCTCTCCTCTCTCTCTCTCTCTTTTCTCTCTCTCTCCTCTCTCTCTCTCCTCTCCTCTCTCTCTCTCTAATTAAAAAAATGATTCTTTTTACACAGATCTTTCTGCTGTGAACCATAGATTAGAAAATATGCCCGTATATATTGACATACACTTTTGTTTTGCTTTTTTTGTTTTGTTTGTTTGTTTTTCCAATTAGTATGGTCCTTTTTAAATATTTTGGTGCACTGTTAACGCTTTGAAACTTTTCACGCTTGTTTTGTAATCAGGGGGCATAATTAAAAGTATGCGGAATGGCGGAGTCCTTCCGCACTGTTCAGTTGCTTCAGCTAGTTTAGCTACTATGTTCTGAATTGGTATATATCATAACCAAGTGTGTTCGTGTACATTCTGGCTTTTTGTGACAGAAGGCATTTTTTTCCTGCCGGGGCTTTGTATATTCGGATGGGTTATAACGAAACTCAAACTGAAATTGAAGTTTGGACGATCTCTTCTCAAGGGAGGGAACGCATGCTGCTCGCTGTTCTAAGCTGAGATATATAAACGGGTGTACAGAGCTTGCAACTGTTTTCACTGGCTGCGAGGAATATTTCTGCACCCTGTTTATGCGAAGTGTAACTAATTCTTTCTAACCGGGACTTGCACTCGATGTTTTCTGCCGTACTGAATGAAAATGGTTTTATTTACGAAACGACAGTTGAGATTAAGGCCAACTAACCACAACCAGTCACTGGAGAGTTGACAAAAATTGATTTTCAGTATGGGGAGAGCTTTCATGTGGTTTCTTTTCTTTGCGCGAATCCCAACCGTTCGCAGAACATAATGTTTCTCCTTTTTTCTGTTCTGTTTTTTTGTTTGTTTGTTTTGTTCGTTTCCCCCCCCCCCCCCCCCCCCCCCCCCCCCCCCCCCCCCCCCCCCCCCCCCCCCCCCCGAATCGCGGTTTGGCGGGCTGGCGAACCTCACTGATCTTGAATCGCGAACCAAAAAATATTGAGCAATTAAGAACAAAGACAAGATCGCCGAGATCGCGAACTTGATGAACGAGTCTGAAAAGTTTAAATAATGTATCCGCCAAACATGAACAAACGACTCACAAGACAAAACACGTCGCGTTTCGACCTCTTAGGTATTCTTTAGCAAGATAAACATAAGCCAACACCTTCTTGCGCCGAATTTTATAAGTATTGCTTGTTCTCTTTTTGGTTGTCCTGAGTGTTGTTTATCTTGCCTGAAGAAGACCAAGAGGTCGAAACGCGTCGTGTTTTGTCTGTGATCGTTTGTTCAGGTTTGCGGATCATTACTATAATTTTTAAGATTTGTTTAGATTCCGCCTGCAGTCGCTCACGTTGCAACCAGATAGGCAGCTCGCGATAAAAACAAATCGCTTCGAGAATGGCCCTGTGAGGAGAGACTGTCAATTTCGGATTATCTTCCGAAAGTATCAGTTGCTGCACTGACAGACTAAATACGACAGTAAATGAAAACTAAGTTCGCTCAACTCTCTATAACAACTAAAATAATATACAGTTCCCCATAAGGGCCAGAGCATTTTCAGCGCTACTTCGTAGATCTCGTTCTGATTCGCAACCCATCGCACCAGGCACCCGACCCTCACCCCCCCCCCCTTCCGCCTTCCTTCTCCTTACCAACCTAAAATCTTAAACCCTCTTCCCTTTTTCTTCAACTCTTTATCTTTTTCCCCCCCCCCCCCCCCCCCCCCCCCCTCCTTTTTTTTCTTTGTTTTTGTTTGTTTCATTTATATTGTAATTAGAAGTGTTCGCTGATCAGTTTGTTTCTCTTTAACAACGGTCCACAATAAAGCTTTGCGTTTTGTTTGCGACCAGAGGATTTGTTGGTTGGTGGGTTTGCCCTTCTCTTGAATGTATCATCATTCGGATTTTGGCGCATTATTTACCTAGAAGAACCACGGCTGGTTGGTTATTCTGCCTTTGTTTAGCCTTTATCTCCGTTCAGCTTTTGTACCATCGAATTAACGTTGGCTCTCTCCCCTCTCTCTCGCTCTCTCCTCTCTCTCTCTCTCTCTCTCTCAGCGTATATTATAAATGTCTGGAGCGGAAAAGGAGGAAAGGAGTCTGTGTTTCAAATCCTCCCCTTGCCAGGTTATTTATTCATGCATTTTAAGTTGTTTTGGCGCTTGATGTATGCGTCTGTGCTAAGTGGTTTTTATCTGACTCACTTGCAGAACCAGAGACACCGAATGATGACCCAATAAAAAGCACTGCAAACAATACAGATGAGTGATGATATGTCAGTGTGTGATGATCTATTGAGAACTGATGTGATATGCTTTGGCAATAACTGAAAGCGGGGCGGAGAGTATCTTGTGTCTTAACTGAACAAATGGGAAAATCAAATTTCAGCTAGTTACCACCGGCTTGTCTGAACATCCTGTCGAGTCCCACGTGCCAGTCACCTAAAAAAAAAAGATGATATACTTAAGGTGGACTAAGTCTTGAAAAGATACGGAAGAAGAACACGTGCAACAGAATACTCAGCATAAAGGTACGCGACAATCCAGAAATGTCATCTGTTCAAAACGCATGAAACCATAATTATTCTCTTACTTTCAATATTCACTCTCCTGTCTCGTCTTTACAGTTATTCAAAGATATTCATCATCTTACACCTAAGAACGAGTTGAAATGAAAAACAATACATGTGCATTTAACCTTTTCAAAACCTTTTCAAAACCAGTGTAACAATAATGCTATACTCGGCGTTGATGCTACACGTCTGAACCATTTCCGGCGATGCTGCTGTTAGATTGATAGCTCTTTGCTGAGGGAAGACGAGACAACCCTTCGGAGGCTTTAAACTCTCCCTTTTTCTCAAAGGAACGAGAGAACGGCTTCAGACATGATGAGGTGACAATTATTTCAAGAGAGTGTAAACTGAGCCGATTTTTGTGCGGGGATTCTAGAACAGTAGCGACGAAAGGGTTGACTTTCGTAGTCTTGCTTCAAAGCTTCACGTGAATTAACAAAGAATTTACCCGGGCACTACTTTTTCTCGTGAACATTCCAGGTTCTCTACCATTTCAGTTCAATTCTAATCCTGAACAGGTAAATAGTTTGTACGGTACGTTTAATGATTTACCGCGGCCCGGGTTATAGAGGATGCACATCTAATGCAGTGCACGAGTCCCTCAAGGTGTGAAATAAGTCTTCTTAAATCTGAAGACGACATACAATTACGAACCCTGTCGAATGCACAAGGGGAGTTCTTGTGCAGCCTCTATCAACCCTGGCCCAGTTCAATAGTGTCAACTTTGACTTGTGCCGTTCAGTTTATCAAACATTCCTACGAAGGAAAGAGAGTCACGAATGCATTAAAAAAAAAAAAAAGATAAACTGTTAACAAACCTGAATATTGCCAAGGACCTGGATGATGAAAACATCAGTGAATGATGAACATACAATGACAGGACAAAACAGTTTTTACTGACACAGCCCGGCCCAACAGGCCTAGGTCTTTGTGCCAATAATTACGTTAGGCTAACTAGGCTTTCAAAACACGTCATCAATCCATTGCAGCCTCAGATCTCTCCAGATCAAGGAAAAACCATTTTCTGACATCAAGCAGCGTTCAGCTTTTAGGATAAGTGATCTGATCTGACACAGAGCGTCATACTGTTGGTACGCCATCGCCATTGGCGATTTTTCCTTTTTTTTTTTTTTTTTTTTTTTTGGTAATGACGATTGGTACTTGGACCAGATGCGCCTGTTGGTCTCACATCGATCAACCGATGTCGGACCATTATGATGAGTCACTGCTAGTGTTTAATACAATCGGAGGTCGCAACTACAAAATGAGAAACTTTTGAATGGCGGAAGGTCACCGCATCATCTGCTTCGACTGGCTGATATCAGTTCTAATCAGCAGTTCTATTGACTTGATTCGCTGATGAACATTGTCGTAACTCATTTCAGCTTGCCCTTGGAAAAACAGCTGGTAACTACTAAAGTAGTCTTTCAACCATTACAGTGGCTAAGTTTGTGCTTACTTTTTTTTTAATTTTTAAAGCAGGAAGGGAAGTTTTTGCTATGCGTCATAAATGAGGCTATGCATAGAGATACACTGAAAGTCAACCCAGTTTGATACTATTATAACATCAGGCAGTACAGCACACTGCAATGCAATAAACCTGTTAATTCATCGAGCAGCGCAAGCGCTTTAACGTCTGCACCAACAACTGACATTGCAGCGAATACTTTAAATGGGTGAACTGAGTGTCCAAGGGAAACAACCCATGTGCACTTAGCCCTTCCCTCCGATAATCAACATTTGTGTCCCTTCCCAGACATGTCGGTGATGGCAGTGTTTTCAAAGAAACTTCAGATATTTTGCTGAAAATGCGATTAATTGATTTCCAAACCGTTTCATGCATTTCTTAACATTCTATTGAGTGACAAAACACATTCTGTAGCGCTGCGGTTATAAGTCAATAAACAGTATTACTACCAGGGCCACGACAAAAATGGCTTTATTTATTTTAATTTATTTTTTTGCATCAGGAAGGACCCTGAGACACACTCACTCTCCACTCCTCTTTGCACCCCACCCCCATTTTCATGTTACTGGTCTAGCCCTGGATGCATGAATACGCCTACTTCGTATGGTAACCAAAAGGATGACGACAACACAGGCCCCTTAAAAATGGTTAAAAACTACGTTTTCGGTCTGCCTATTCCAAGACCATTCCGCTTGCAAGACGGACCGAGACAAAAAGGCCGAAGGATACAGAGACCGAAGTGCTAAGACTCCATACAGTCTTTGGACAGGGAACAACGTATTCTGAAACAACTCCGGACGGTCGGACTGCAAGTCTTACCATTTCAAGGACCAAACATCAGTCGCTGAAGAACATCTGCTCATAAATGTGCCACCCGACTGTCCTGAATGAATTTTACGTAATAACAACACATAACAAAACGCAATATACCAAAAACTTTTGTTGGACCAGCCGCCGTGGCGAAGTGGTTAGCGTCGCGGACTCCCGGCTGGGAGGTCGTGGGTTCGAATTCCATCACAGTCATGTGGGTTTTTCTGCCCCGACCGGCTCCTACCCAGTTGAGTTTGCTGCGGACTCAGTTGGGAAGACTGGGACCACACAGTTTCATCCACTTAATGGATGCGTTTCTGAGAGTGTTGCTCAAATTTCCTGACCAACACTGCAGGTGCCTGTATCTCTCGGGCCTGGTTGACGCCGGGATATACTATGAAAGGAAGCGTAGAGTACAGCCCTGTCATGTAGACTCAGACCAAAATGGAAATCCGTAGCCTCATCTTAATCATCCTCATTCTCATCGATTAGCATTTTTAAAAAAAAATGGTCTCAAATTCTGTGGCCCTTCATGCCCTGCTCTCATGGTGACCTCAATTTCGATGTCCTCTCCACGTCTATGGCCTTGGTTTTTTGTTCCGTCGGGGTCACCGGTATCGGCGGGTCCATGGGGGCTGTCGTTGGACGGACGTGGTGGCGCCCTCCAGAGGGAAAGCTCACTCACGCCAGCTCTGCGACTAAGCAATTATTGTCGTCAGTACGGGGCTTAGTAGGTGGTGCCTGCGTATGTTAGATCAGATCAGGCGCCACTGAACACCACCGAAGTGACTCGGCAGCAGTGCAGTGTCTCCTCCGGTGGGTTGCCTCTTGACGACTTGACATTGACTGCTCCCTGTGGATTGCCGGTGCCGGGGCTGCGGCGGGGCCGACCGGGCTGTGGCTGTGGACGGGGTGTCGGAATGAGCGGCGCGGGTGCACTGCCTCTGTGGTGGCGCGGAGGTTGGGACAGCCAAAAAACAAAAAACAAAAAAAAAAACTTTTGTTGGATTCAGTCTCGGTGACTCCACTCGATTTTTTTTCAAATAGTTTTGCTCTCAGTCAATGAAGAACATTTTATTTAAAGCAAACAAACAAAAAACAACAGTGACGTGCATTTGATGAAAGCACTCTCGTGTTACGAAAAGCAAGAATATTTTGAAAACCAGAACAAACAACGAAACAAGGAGAAGGCAGTCGAACGGATCCTTGATTCGCCCTTTGATCCAGATTCGCACCAAAATTGAATGGGTTTGTCCTCAGACCACAGTTCTGGGCCACAATATTGGTTAAAACCAGTTCACTATGTTCGTGTAATCTTGTCAACAAAGAGCTAAATCGAAAGCGCAGGTGAAAGCACAACCCCTTTGTCTGATAACGAGCAACACACACAGGGCACACTACACGCAGAGCGTATGAAAAAGATTCTGAGTGTCCCGAGAGGCAGGTGGGTTCCACAAGGGCCTGTCCTGGAAAACTACCAGATAACAGGTAAGGAAGGCTGCTTTTGCCCCTATTTGATAACGAAACATGCCTATAGTTCCAAACTAATGCTGCTTCCGGCACCAGTTCATCAGTTCATTTTGCATAGATGCAGACGAGGCACACGGAACCAACAACTTCCTTGTTTCACCATGGGAGCAAAAGCTACCTTCCTAATTTGTTATTTACCGTTTATCCGCCGTCCCGCTTCGTTCAAGATTTCCTTGAGAGAGAGAGAGAGAGAGAGAGAGAGAGAGAGGAGAGAGAGAGAGAGAGAGAGAGAGAGAGAGAGGTTAAAAAAGAAAGAAAAAGGGGGAAAAAGTAGGAAGGATAAACATGTACACAAAAACATGCACTCACCCGTATACTTTGAACAAACCTAACATCTCAAGTTAAAATGAATACTTATTTAAAAAAAAACTAACATGAAAAAAGTTTGAACGAAAGTGCTACAGGCATGTATATTTTCAGAGTTCATGGTAAAACAAACTGAAGATGGTCGGATGCAGGACTAAAAATTGGCGGAGCTGAACGGCAGGGGCTGAAGACAGGGGGAGGGAAAGCAAGGGAAGATTGTCCTTTTTCAATCTGGAGACTTCGAGCTTTGGTCAACGGTTGTGTTGCGTAGCTCCATCGTCGGCTGTGGGGATAAACTAGGCGCGTTCTCCAAGGGAGGACAGATCGCCATAGCAACAAACATGGCACTACACATTTTGTTTTCCTTCATATCTTTTTGTGCATCTATTAAAATGGATATTCCTAAAGGGTTTCGCCAGGGCAGCATGGCCATATTTTCGGCGTGACGAGTTCTACGGGGACCTCAGGGCACACTGCATGGAGCTTCGTTCCTTGTCTCGTCCCAGCTGTAGCTTGTGACTCCACGAATTGATAAGGCTCTACACGACTCTTTCTGAGCTCTCTCTCCCTTTCTCTCTCTCCCCTCCCCCCCTCTCTCTCTCTCCCTCCTCCCCCACCCCCCCCCCCCCCCACAACACACTTACGTGTGCACGAACGCACCCACGCAACACCCCAACACATGCATGTACGCCCGTGGATATTACCCACCTCCCCACCACCACCACCTCTTAATCTCCCATCCACACCACAATTTAAACACACACACACACACCCACACACACACACGCCGCGAGCGCGCGCGCGCATGCAGAGAACATTTAACTCGTCTGGAAAGTTGGAGAATACGGGGTACGTGGTTTTAAAATCTCCCACGGGTCGGGTTTTTTTTCCCTTCCCCCTACGGTGGATCTGCCAGTTTGGCTGCAGTCCAAACCTTGCCTTGTAAGAGGTGGCCAGAGTGCTAGTCTTTGGGATGAGGCGAAAAAACCGTGGTCCCTGCGTGCAGTGCGCACTTCAAAAGACTCATTGCAACAAGGAAGTACGGAAATCCACTCTGTTAATTTATCAACAAGGACATAGACCTACCTATGTACACAGAGAAAAGGATGGCACTTAACTAAGGACTACAACGCGCGCGCGCGCACACACACACACGCACGTGTGCGCACACACACACACACACACACACACACGCACGCACGCATGCACACACACGCACGCACGCAACCACGTATGCACGCACGCGCGCACGCACACGCACACACGCACGTACGTACAACACACACACACACACACACACACACACACCACACACACACACACACGATAAAAATGTTACGCCATCCAGCCAACAGAATACAATCTGAACGCAGAATGGAGATAAAACAGGCAGGTAGGCTTTCGGGATGAAGAACGAGTGAAAAGGGGCGCACATTATCACGGCTAATCAAAGAACTTTACGTAAAAATGCTATCTTCTGTGCATCCGCCCTATCGTGACCCTTACTCTAATAGACCACTGATAACACAAACTTTATACAAACCCTTTTCAATTCAGTTCGTGTCGTTTATCGCCCTGCCGACCACGAGGGACTATATCAGGACTGTTGTCTTGCCAAAGTTAACTCTTAACTTAAAACTAATTTCATAAAACTTATTAAAAAAAATTGAAAAAAAAAAATCTTCGTGATAAGTTCAGAAAAACTTCAGCAGATCAGAGAAGTGAGGAACTGCTATTGAAAATCTCAAGGGCTCGTCACACCGTGTTGCTAAACGTAGGCAGAATTGAGCCGAGAGCGCAGGAGTCCCCCACAACAGCTTACAGCTCGTTTGAGTCATTAAGTGCAAGTACGAGGCCTCACTCAAGGTAGGTGCGAACCCTCTCGAGTACCCCACTCTGCCATGCGGACCTCGTCGCGAACACTCACTCACTCATGCGAGACCCAGCTTTC
>CM031597.1:31779099-31781599 GCA_018398815.1 Conus ventricosus | reverse complement strand
CTGCTAGAAAATCCAGTGTGTGAACTGTCATAGACGTCTGATCTGAAGGAAGCGGCACATGAAATGTATGAACAATGTCTACATTTGATGTTGCATGATCAGGGGCAGGGAAACATATCCAGTTCCAGAAAAAGACTCTGTCACGACTGATGATGCATAAAGGATCGCCTGCTCTGGTTCTGCATTGTGCTCGAGTCGACGACGTTGCTGTAGTTGTGCAACCTGCTCCAACTCTTCCTCTGTGCTTATCATTTGCACGATTTCATCAGGAAGTGGGGTAGACTGAAGACCAACTTTGACGTCGACACCGAACATTGCTTTGAAGGGAGTGTGCCCGATGCCTGCATGGTGGCTCGAGTTCTTCATGAACTGAACAAATTTTCAGACCCCAACTCCATTCTGTTGTCCTGTTGTCATTCATCCACGCCACAAGCATGTCTTTGATGTCTCCGTTTACTCGCTCAATCGACCCTTGTGATTGTGGGTATCTTGGTTTTCCGTGAACTAATTTCAAAGTTGGCCAAAGTTTTGCAACGTCTGAGATAACTTTAGCCGTAAATTCTGATCCATTGTCGGACTGAAGGATGGCGGGAGCTCCAAAAGTCAGAAAAATATCGACAAGCTGGTGTGCAACTTCAGCTGCTCTTTTTGACATGAGTGGACGAAGCAGTACATATTTGAAAAGTGATCTTGATAAACTAAAATCCATTTGAAGTCCCCACTAGGAAGAGACTGCATGTCAATGAGATCTACCTGGCACCGAGACAATACATCAGCTGTCAGAATGGGATTCACAACCACCCCTTTCACTTTGGTCGTTTGTGCTTTCTTTGACACTCTTCACAGTGTTTTTTGTAGAGCCCCACAGCTTGCTTTGGGATGTTGGCATATTTTCTGCCTACGTCCTTCAGCATCCGATCTCGGCCGCCATGTCCAGTAGCCAAGTGGGCTCGATGAATGATATCAAACATGTCCTCTACAGCAGCGAAGTACAGAGGCGTTGTTGTGGGATCACCTCGCTTTCTGATGAGCTTCTCCAAGTCTTCACATTGCATGACCTCATACCTGGAAAGGGAGCATAGCATGGGGACATGTATACTCTTTTGTCAGTTGAGAGCGGGTGGCGGGTGGGATACATAAAAAAAATTGGAGAGAGAGAGAGAGAGGGAGTGAGAGATAGAGAAAGAGAGAGAGAGAGAGAGAGAGAGAGAGGCGCTAACTTACAAAAATGTATAAAAAAAAACCATTGGCGAAGAAAATAAAATTGGTAGCAGGCCAACCTAGGCTCACATTTGCTCAGACTGAATTGTCAACTGCAAGTAGGTCGGTTTCATATTCATGATCTCATCAAATCGAATGCCGCAACGCGTCGGCGTGAGAGATATGATGCATTTTTTTCGAATGGTGTGACTTCGCTTTCAATGTGAAAATGATGGGTCAGGATACATTCTAACAGAAAAGTCGGTGAGGGAAAGTAGGCCTACACTGTGTGTGTGCGTGTGAGAGAGAGAGAGAGAGAGAGAGAGAGAGAGAGAGAGAGAGAGAGAGAGAGAGAGAGAGAGAGAGAGAAAGAAAGAGAGAGAGGCGCTAACTTTCAATAGAGGAGATAGATAACTTACTTTTTGATAAGATAGTAGTCTCGACGAGATTTTCCAGAAGTTGTGGCGTACGCTTTTTTCACTTCCTGTATGATGTCTCCATATTCCTCCCGTGTTATCAGGTATGTGGTATCCTTTTCTGCCCTTAAATTCCTTAAAAAGTGTTTCCCGAGTTTCCATTTTGTACAGGCCCACACTCTACTGATTTACAAAATTTGAATGCGGAACACCACGCAATTCTCTGCCTCACACAAGGAACACAACACATTTCACTCACTTGTGAACACTTGTTCAGCTTCCTGGCTGATCCTTCCTGATTGGGTGTATTTATAGATTAGGAAATCCATGTAATTGTTGGCGTTTTATTTTAGGAAATACGTGAATTTCCTAACTATTTTAGGAAATTCATGTATTTCCTAAGCTGTTAAGGAATTACATGAATTTCCTAAATGAATCAGGAAATACGCGAATTTCCTAACTTCACGGATTGCCTGTAACATATATATATATATATATATACACTCACACACACATACATACATACATGGATAGAGAGAGAGAGAGATGTGTGTGTGTGTGTGTGTGTGTGTGTGTGTGTGTGTGTGTGTGTGTGTGTGCGGTGTAAAAACGGATAAAGAGTGTCTTGGGACCGCTTCGGTATCCAGTCGAGGTCGTTTCCACAAGTTTCAGGTTCAGTAAGTTCCAGGTTCGATGCGTCACAGGTTCGATGCGGTCTCAGATAGGGTTAGGGTTAGAAGCAGACGTAGGGCTGGGGTTAGAAGTAAGGTCATGGTTGAAAAGAATGGTTAACAACAACTAATGTTAGAAGTGGGTTTAGAAGTAGACGTAACTCTAGGATTAGAAGTAGGCTAAGGTCTGGGCCATGGTTATAAAATCATGCT
>CM031597.1:31766599-31774099 GCA_018398815.1 Conus ventricosus | reverse complement strand
GGGAGGGAGACATACAAAGATCGAGAAATGAAGACAGCTTCAGAGAGAGAGAGAGAGAGAGAGAGAGAGAGAGAGAGAGAGAGAGAGACAGACAGACAGACAGACAGACAGCGGAGAGAGAAAAAACAAGAAGAAGTAGAAAATAAGGGGGGGGGGGGGGGGAGTGTATATGTGAGAAGGAGGGGACACGAATGGAGGGTGGGGGGGGGGGCTGTATGTGGTAATACTAGTGAGGCAATCATACCCGCACGTAAGTACCCCAAGTTTCGGCATGCTTGATTGCTTGCTTTATTCGTTGATTACCCAGTGCGGCGGGTGTGTGTGTGTGTGTGTGTGTGTGGTGTGTGTGTGTGTGTGTGATCCGCCGGTAAAAGTTTACAGTACTTCCCCCTCAAGGCCTTTAACAAGGGATTAAGCCAAAGCTGCAGCCTGCAGACATTCCAGGCCTTTCTCGGGCAGACATGATTCAATATAAGAGACAGTCTGCTATTATCCACTCGCCTGTGAATGTATTATTCTATGGAAGGAAAGTTGGGGCGGGGAGGAGAACTATGCACTGCTAACAGGGGCAAACGTCTTGTGTATTCAAACAGTAAAAGTGTGGGGTCACACTGTTTAGTAAGAGACGGTTGTGTCGAGTATTTTTGTTTTCGTGTTTATGACACCTATTCTTCGAATGTTCCACCCAGTTCCGCGTTTTGTACCTAATCGCATCTTTGGACTTGGACTTGCTTTAAAAAAAAAGTTTGTCCCACCATCTGTTCTAAATGGAAAACGCAGAACTCAGCAAGATTTTTTTTGGGTTGTTTTTGATATGTTCGTCTCTGCTACGCCATTGGAAAGTTCGCTCCCTTGCTTCGCGGAAATTGAATGATCGGATCAGAATGAGATATGATTCAACGTATGTTTGCAAACTTGCCTGAAATGAAACCTGTCTTGTCTTTTAACAGTATCGAAAGCAATAATCAACCTGATGACACATCTGACATCACAATAAGTAAAGGGTTGTATTAAGGAACATATCTTTGGAATACTTTTATTCGGTTTTTACGAGTTTTGAACCGTTTTGAACATTTTTCTACTGGTCTGATTTTCTGGGATTCAGTTATGGAATCTGATGAAGATACCAGTATTACAATTTACCACGGTCCACACGAGAGACACACAATGTGAACAACAAAAGCACACTTTACACAATGAGTAAGAAAAATAAATCCCGGAGGAGAGAGAGAGAGAGAGAGAGAGAGAGAGAGAGAGAAAAACTCATCTAATAAAGCGTAGCTTGTTTTCATCCGTTCCCCTCTCATTCTCTCTCTCTCTCTCTCTCCTCTCTCTCCCCTCTCTCTCTCTCTCTCTTACACACACACACCACACACACCACGCACCACACACCCCAATTATAACGCACCGCTAGCTATTCACATACGTACATATGCACTGATCACAAAACTTGTTTTTTCCGCACAGCGCTTGCGCGCACTTTAAAAATCACATACAGGCACAAAAGCATGAAGCCTTTCAGACCCCTTTCTTGTTTCTTCCTTTTTTACTTTTTTATCAGCTCCCACGACAGACTAAATGCCATAAAAAGGCTTGGATACCACGACCTTTTACTCATATACTGCATATTAACAATGTCTGTGTAACGTACCATTTATCTGCTCTTTCTCTCTTTCTATATCTGTATTGATTCTGTTTCTCTGTCTGTTTCTGTATCTGTCTCGGCCTGTCTGTCCCGTCTTCTCTCTCTCCCCTCTCTCTCTCCCTCTCCCTCCTCTCCTCTCTCTCTCTCTCTCTCTCTCTCTCTCTCTCTACGCGCGTTCGTGCAGTGTACCATGTGTGTTTATCTGTGTGTCTGTGTGTGTGTCTGTCTGTCTGTCTCTCTCCCCCCCCTCTCTCTCTCCTCTCCCTCCCCCCCCCCCCCCCCCCCCCCCCCCCCCCCCCCCCCACACACACACACACACATTCCCCACAAATCCTTGAAAATGACCGCCATTAGTCCCCGCTTTACGTGTCGATCGAAAAAGCGTGAAATAATACTGACCACTTTTAACTGGACTCGTGGGAACAACGGAGCGCGTTGTAGACCCAAAACAAACTGACCGTCGCTGGGGGTGAAGGAAAGTGTCGGGGGGGGGGGGGGGGGGGGGGGGGGGGGGGGGGGGGGGGGGACAAAACGTAGTCGAAAGAAACGTACAACACAGTGGTCTTTGTCCCTCGATAAGGAGAGGGGAAGGCGAGAGTACGGTGGTGGTAGGAGTTTTAGGAGGTGGCGTGGGAGTAAGGGTAACTGGTGGGTTGAGGGGTGGGGGTGAGGGAGGGAGGGGATGCGAGGAAGGGGATAGCGGAGTCGTCGTGTTTTTCTTGTTAGGTTTTACGACTGACAAAAAGGTCGTTATGTTCCCCCCCCCCCGCCCTCCCGCGCGTCTTTTGGTTGTTATGACACTCGTTCTTCTTTGTCCGCACAAGATGCGTACAAACCCAGAACCGATTTCGAGGATCTCGGTGGAAAGATGGAATGGAGCTCGCGGACGGACTTGTTGAATTGGATGCATATCTGTCGTGCCGATTGGGATCAAAGGTGGATCCGGATCCGTTGTTTCCAGACCAGAAATATCGCAAAAACTACTGACCTGATTTGAGCCGATCCATGAGTCGTTCGACGCTGATGGAGGTCTGCATTCTTTCTGATTGCGTTTCTGGTTGTTGTAGATATTGTTGTTGTTTTTGTTGCTGTTGTTTTTTGTTGCCGTTGTTGGGTTGTTGTT
Source organism: Conus ventricosus (assembly GCA_018398815.1). Lineage (NCBI taxonomy): Eukaryota > Metazoa > Mollusca > Gastropoda > Neogastropoda > Conidae > Conus > Conus ventricosus. The sequence continues at coordinate 31,771,331 of CM031597.1, read as the reverse complement.
GTAAGGTAGTGGTAGTGGTGGTGGTCGTTCTTGTGGTGGTTATTATTGTGATGGTTGTGGTGATAGTCTTGCTGCTGCTGTTGTCGTTGTGCTGTACTTGTTGTTGTGGTGGTGGTGGCGGTGGTTGTTGCTTGTTTTGTTGCTGGATCACCTAACGGATAATATCCACCTAGTCAAGACAAGACGAGATTGTGGGACACGAAGCTAGCCAAGAATCATAACTGGAAAGACTGCTTTCTAACTACACACAAAATTAGTGAAGTAAAGCTAAAGTGTTTCAGCTAAAAATATTGCATAGATGTTTGGGTACCAATGTTGTCTTAAATAAGATGGGAGTTGTAAATAATGATAAGTGCAATTTCTGCAGAGATAATAAAGATAGCATTGATCATATATTTTGGAAGTGCAGACTTTGTACAGATATTTTGGAATTCACTTACTAATCTAATGAAAGAGAAATGTAAAATGCAGAGAATATTAGGATCACAGCATCCTTTGTCTTGCTTGGTCATGACAGTGTTATTACTAGTGATGAAGTATTTAACTTTATAATGATCTTTCAAAATTTACATATTCAACTGCAAAGCAAAAAAATGTCAACCAATTAAACGTTGTTTCTCATAAATTAAAAATAAGATATAAGACTGAACATGTCTATAGTTTCCACTGTAAGGATGTCTATAGTTTCCGTTGAAAGGATGTCTATAGTTTTTCCCTTGAAAGGACGTCTATAGTTTCCCACTGTAAGGATGTCTATAGTTTCCACTGTAAAGATGTCTACATTCCACTGTAAGGATGTCTATCGTCTCTGTTGTAAGGATTCTATAGTTTCCACTGTAAGGATGTCTATAGTTTCCACTGTAAGGATGTCTATAGTTTCCGCTGTAAAGATGTCTATAGTTTCCGCTGTAAGGATGTCCAAAGTTTCCGTGAAAGGATGTCTATAGTTTCCGCTGTAAGGATGTCTATAGTTTCCGCTGTAAGGATGTCTATAGTTTCCGCTGTAAGGAAGTCTACAGTTTCCCCTGAAGGATGCTATAGTTTCCGCTGTAAGGGTGTAAGGATGTCTATAGTTCCCCCGAAGGATGTCTATAGTTTCCGCTGTAAGGATGTCTATAGTTTCCATGTTACGGATGTCTGTAGTTTCGACTGTAAGGATGTCTATAGGTTTCCGCTGTAAAAGGGTGTCTATAGTTTCCGCTGTAAGGATGTCTACAGTTTCGACTGGTAAGGATGTCTATAGTTTCCGCGTTTAAAGGGTGTCTATATTTCCGCTGTAAGGATGTCTGTAGTTCGACTGTAAGGGTGTCTATAGTTTCGACTGTAAGGAGTCTGTAGTTTCCGCTGTAAGGATTCTGTAGTTTCGACTGTAAGGATGTCTATAGTTTCGACTGTAAGGATGTCTATAGTTTCACTTCTGAGTCATGCACTGCTTTTTGTTGTTTTTCTCTTTTTTTTTTCAGCTGTAATCCTTTTTCAGGATGTGACTCCACCCCAAACACCCCCACCCCCTTTTTGTTGTTGTTGTTGTTGTTGTTCAGGATGTGACTTTCTTCCCCAAATGAGCTTATAAACTATAAACTAAAATCCCTTACTCCCACCCCACCACCCCCATCCTACCCCCACTCCTACCCCCCCCCCCCCCCCCCCCCCCCCCGCACCTCACCCCACTCCCCCACCCCACCCCCCACTCCCCACCCCTCGGCCCAGCAGGGGTACTTGTCAGTTGACACCCGTGGGCGGGTGAGTCCGCAGGTAAAACTGAGTGTAATGATGGAAAGGCGTGTCTCATCACGGACGGAGATCGCTGACAGTGTTTTTGGCGGCCCTCAGCCGTGGTCTGAGCTGAGCTGCTGCGCTGCGACTGTGCAGGCCTCGTTTCCCTGCTCGTTTTGCAGCACAGGGTGTACAGACAACCATGCAATGTACAGGACAAACAGGGGTCTGATGGCGATTACAGTTTGGACGTGGTCATAAACTGGGGTTTCTCCGTACACGCACGTATATGCAAACGACATGCAGACGAGTAGCGTACTTGATGAGAACTTGTTGTCTCTCTGTCTCTGTCTGTCTGTCTGTAAGTCTGTCACTCTGTCTGTCTGTCAGTCTGTCTGTCACTCTGTCTCTGTCTGTCACTCTTGTCTGTCTGTGTCACTCTGTCTGTCTGTGTCACTCTGTCTGTCTGTCTGTGTCACTCTGTGTGTGTGTGTGTGTGTGTGTGTGTGTGTGTGTGTGTGTGTGTGTGTGTGTGTGTGTAAGATACGTTTACGTATTCCAGGAAATTGATTTAATAATGACAGGTGCGTTCTTAGTGGTTTCTGACTTTCAATTGTCGGTTTCACGTGGTGGCTTCATTTTCTCTTCTTTTTTTTTCTTCTGGTCACTTTTTTCTCAGTGTCAAAGAACATTACCAGTTTCATTTCAACATTGAAAACAAAAACTACAGTAGATTATCATGATGATTTATTCAGACAGACCAGAGAACCTTGAAAAAAGAGCTGGAGAGAGAGAGAGAGAGAGAGAGAGAGAAGAGAGAGAGAGAGAGAGGAGAGAGAGAGAGCACATAAGCCGACACAGTAATTTTAGTAGTATTCCAAGTCTCTCTCTCTCTCTCTCTCTCTCTCTCTCTCTCTCTCTCTCTCTCTCTCTCTCTCTCTCTCTCTCTTTGTTTGTTTGTTGTTGTCGGTGCTAATTTTAGTGCCGGTGCATTCAATTCTCCGTCTCTCTCTGCCTTTGTCTCTCTGTCTGTCTGTCTGTCTGTCTGTCTGTCTGTCTGTCTGTCTGTTCTCTCTCTCTCTCTCTCTCTGCATCTCTCTCTCCCATCTCTCTCTCTCTCTCTCTCTCTCTCTCTCTTCTCTCCCCTCTCTTCTCTCTCTCTCTCTCTCTGCCCCACATGTCGCACGCTTTACAGTGATTCTCACTCTCCCTCCCAACATATTTTTCCCATAGAGATGTTTCGGTCATCGATTTCGTTATTTTGGCCTGTTCCTCCCGTCCTCGGCTGACGTAATTTGTGACTCCCATCCCCCAGTCCCCCAGTCCCCCAGTCCCTACCCCCTTCTTCACTCCCTCTTCTGTTCTCTCTCTTCGTCTCTCTCTCTCTCTCTCTCTCTCTCTCTCTCTCTCTGTGCTCCAACGCAATAACTCCAAACCTACATCCAGGTTAATGGTCAGACATCAAAGCGGGAACAGGAAAAATCACTGAACCGTCCGATGGATTGATTTGTGCTTACCGCCCCTTGTTTACCGCAGCTGTGACCATGACGAACATTTACGTCATGTTGAGTCTTCCACGCTACAGCTGTCAGGCATCGACTCTCGTCCGTACATGGCTGTTTGTCATATATATGACCGCATGCCTCGCACAGTGGAGCGCCGCTAAAAACCGCGTGGGACAGGATTACTGACAAGCGGTCATGCGCCTGTGAAATGCCCCGGTCCTTCCTCGTTTGTCCAAGCAGCGGTGTGCTGCTATCGGAAACTTACGTATCAGACTATGAAAGAACGAAGAAGAATAAATAAAAAGAAAAAAAGAAAGTTGAGCCAGTGCCAGAAAGCGGCAGACGGTGGACTGGTTCTCAGCCATGATTGAACGCGTGTTTCGCTCGGCTGGGGGATTATGACTTGCTAAGTGGTGTTTCTGCGAGGAGGCGGTATCGAACATTGACACGGCAGAAACAAGGGGTAGTAGAGTGGACAGTCCCAAGTTCTTGTACATGTGTGTAGAGAGGACTGAGCGGAAGAAAAGTTCGCACGTCGTACAGTGTGGAGATTAGCACGTGCTGTCAGTCTTCGACTCTTCAGAGGACAGGTGGTTGTGGGCAGAGCGGGGTGCGCGGTCAGAGCATGGTTTCTAAAAGGGTGAGGAGGTCTGGAGGTTGTGTTTGTAGGACTTGGGAGTCGTCGCGGGGTCCATGTGTCCAGAGTTCTTGTTCAGGAGATGATGACGTTTTCCACGACACCTTGGAAGACTGTTTTTGTTGTCTAGTGTGTTATTATGCTGGCAGTGTGAGCTCTAAGATGTACTGTATGTCGCGACCGTCTGTGAAATTAATCAAGCCAAGATGGGAAGTTTATACTCTGGAACTGATGAGTTGAACTGGAAGGGGATCTTGGATAAGAAGGCCTAATCCCCTTCCCCCATCCTCCCCCCCCCCCCTTGTTTTGAAGTGATAAACGTTGGTGTGGTAGCTGTGTTCCTTCACCATGTCCAACAGGAAAAAGGTGAGATAAGCTTTCTTGGTTTGTGTTTATTCTGTCCTGGTACCCCTTTCTCTTGTCTCTGTCAGTACTTTTCCCTCCTGTCCCTCTGTCTTTATCTCTTTTAAGTGAGGACTTAGGTCTGCAATTTTCTTTTCTGTTCTCTTTCACTTTAATATGTTGTTAATTCATTTATCCATCAGCTTCAAATCATGCGTTGTGTTGCCTCAAAACTTAGCGGATGTGGTGTAGCGTATATGGACTAGTCCGCACGCAGTGACGCCTCCTTGATGAAACTGAAACTGAAACTTTATTAATGTGTGTAGTTAGTTTTGTTGTTGTTGTTGTTGTTGTTGTTGTTTTGGGGATGGAAGTGGGAAGGGCGGAGGTATCCTATTTCCTGACTCTCTTTTCTTTTTTTTTTCCTTTTTTCTTTTTGTTTTGTTTTGTTTGTTCTTTCTTTCTTTCTAATTCCTTCATTGATGACACAACACCATCGCTTTGTTTGATTCGTCAATAATGGTTCTTTCTT
>CM031597.1:31739099-31759099 GCA_018398815.1 Conus ventricosus | reverse complement strand
ACCACAAACAGTCATTTAACAAAGAAAGATACAAAAACCAAACAGAATTGAGTAAATACATCTGGAGGCTCAAAGAGAAAACGATAGACTACAATATATCCTGGAAAATCATCCGCATGAAACAACGTTGTAGATAGTTTTAAGCCTTGCCTTTTAACATATATATATATATATATATATATATATATATAACAAACTAATAAATTCCAAGGATAAGTACCGCACCGTTCCAGCAACTTACAGAGCAGCTTGGTGTTGCAATGACTGCAAGAAATATTGAATTATAAACAAAGCTTGCTCTTATGTCTTAGATTGAAGAAATAGGGGGAGATACGCATTCATATCTGCAGTGGTAGATGATTCTGCCTAACTAACAGTATGTGCTTGAGTGGGTGAATGGGGAAAAATAAAATAAATGCTTCTCAAAATGAGCCTTCAGCAAGCTTATATTCTCCAAGGGGGAGACATCCTCCAATAGGGAGGGAAACTCACTAACATATAACTCCTGGTCATATACCGATATTTCGAAACTTGGTGGTTTCTCCTCAGTGACCGCGGAAAGTGGTAATTTGACTCCTCTGACTTTTCAGTTTTAAGAAGAATGCAATCCCAGAAAAGGTTGGTGTGCAATACCGTAGTATGTTTGTTGAGTTTTCAAAAAACCAACCAAAGGTGCCATCTAAGAAGCAAAAGAAATCATAAAAGAGCAAAACAAGCTACATTTTCTTGTGAAAAGTAAAAAATATAAAAAGATATCCTCTAAGACACAAGTGCTGAGGGCCAGTTCTTGGAATGAATCCGCAAGGGACTAAAATACAACAAACTAATAAATTCCAAGGATAAGTACCGCACCGTTCCAGCAACTTACAGAGCAGCTTGGTGTTGCAATGACTGCAAGAAATATTGAAGTATAAACAAAGCTTGCTCTTATGTCTTAGATTGAAGAAATAGGGGGAGATACGCATTCATATCTGCAGTGGTAGATGATTCTGCCTAACTAACAGTATGTGTTTGAGTGGGTGAATGGGGAAAAATAAAATAAATGCTTCTCAAAATGAGCCTTCAGCAAGCTTATATTCTCCAAGGGGGAGACATCCTCCAATAGGGAGGAAACTCACTAACATATAACTCCTGGTCATATACCGATATTTCGAAACTTGGTGGTTTCTCCTCAGTGACCGCGGAAAGTGGTAATTTGACTCCTCTGCCTTTTCAGTTTTAAGAAGAATGCAATCCCAGAAAAGGTTGGTGTGCAATACCGTAGTATGTTTGTTGAGTTTTCAAAAAACCAACCAAAGGTGCCATCTAAGAAGCAAAAGAAAATCATAAAAGAGCAAAACAAGCTACATTTTCTTGTGAAAAGTAAAAAATATAAAAAGAATATCCTCTAAGACACAAGTGCTGAGGGCCAGTTCTTGGAATGAATCCGCAAGGGACTAAAATACAACAAACTAATAAATTCCAAGGATAAGTACCGCACCGTTCCAGCAACTTACAGAGCAGCTTGGTGTTGCAATGACTGCAAGAAATATTGAATTATAAACAAAGCTTGCTCTTATGTCTTAGATTGAAGAAATAGGGGGAGATACGCATTCATATCTGCAGTGGTAGATGATTCTGCCTAACTAACAGTATGTGCTTGAGTGGGTGAATGGGGAAAAATAAAATAAATGCTTCTCAAAATGAGCCTTCAGCAAGCTTATATTCTCCAAGGGGGAGACATCCTCCAATAGGGAGAAACCACCAAGTTTCGAAATATCGGTATATGACCAGGAGTTATATGTTAGTGAGTTTCCCTCCCTATTGCACACGGGCTATGGGGTTCATCGTCCCATCCCAAAGATAGTAAAATAAGCTGACAATAAAGCCACATTTTCCATCAAGGAATGCCGCAAGTTACAGAAAGGTGGACACCCTGTTGATGAGAGAGATGCGTGCGCTGTCACGCACCTGCCTGTCCCGTAGTGTCAGTTCCCGTTTGAAGTGCTGCACCTTTTGAATAACAGCGAACTGTGAATAAGTGGCAGAGATTATAACCGTGAAAACCTTTGAGGGAAGGCGTGTGTCTTTCTCTATCTCTCGAGGGCATCGGTCTGAGAGAAAAAAAATGCTTGTCTTCACATTTAAACGAGACACAGGTTTATGTTGAGAGAGTGCACATACATATACTCCACGCAGGGATAATCATGCGGACGTAAACGTTCTCCCCTCCCTTCGGACTTTCCGACCCCCCCCCCCCCCCTCCCCGGTCTCTCTCTCCCCCTCTCTCTCTTTGTCTGTACGTGCGTCTCTGTCTGTCTGTCTGTCTCTTTCTCTCTGTCTTTCTGTTTGTCTGTCTGTCTCTTTCTCTCTCTCTCTCTCTCTCTCTCTCTCTCTCTCGCTCTCTCTCTCTCTCTCTCTCTCTCTCTCTCTCTCTCTCTCTCTCTCTCTGTGGCGTATGTTGTGTGAGTTCGCGCGCGCGCGCGTGTGTGTGTGTGTGGACTCACTGTCTTGACCAATTATCCTGGATCTGCTTAAACGGGCATTGCTTATTCATCTGTCATGTTCACACTGGTTTTGTATGGTTCCATCGATCGCTTCTTAAAGAAGTAGGCCTACACTGCTTTGCCCGTAACAACTGGAACCATGCTGATATTCTGAGTCACAGGTCGTGGTGCTATTAGGAAAGGTCGGTCTTCATCAACGTTTGCAGACAAAGGCGAACTATGAAACACCTGGGCATCAAGTGATATGCCGGACGATCCTGAAAGAAACGTCAGTTAATAGCAGACAGCTCATGGTCTATCACACACCGGTCATTAATCAAAAAGCTGTCCTTTCCGAGTCAGGAAATTTTCTTTGTACATTGCAGGGGGTGACATAGGAATGTGGGCTTCCGCCAACAGTACCTGTACTTTCGCAGGAATCGCAGTGTTTCGAATCCTGCAGTCACGTCATGTAGTCTAGCACCCGGTGGAGATCGTTTGAAACCTAAGTCCGAGGTTTGAAACTGTGCAGGGCAATCGCTCCCGCCCCCCCCCCCCCCCCCCCCCCCCCCACCCCCACCTGCGTTTGAAACTGTGCAAGGCTGGCTCCCCCCCCTCCCCCCCCCCCCCCCCCCCCCCCCCCCCCCCCCCCCCCCCCCCCCCCCCCACACCCCCGAGACAGTCAAAGACACATGTTCTTCGCCTTCTACTATATTTATGTTACAATCTGTACATATTCATACTTCTCTTGGCATCCCATACTGTCGTCCTTTTCGTTCGGTTACAGCAGTGAAACTTCACAGCAGAGCACCGCATGCATCGTTCGTCATCATCCCCAAAGTGCCTGCTCATCTGTTTGATTCTCCTAGGGATATGGAGGATTAAGCAAAACACAATTGTACATCAAAACTGAGCAACTGTGCGTTCACGTTTATTTGTAGGTCTACACAATTTAAAAAATAACACAGGAACAAAACGTTACCGTTACGATGCGAATCAAACTTTTCTCTTAAGACACTTCAGGTTGACGGGGTGGGGGAGTGGGGGGGGGGGGGGGGGGTTCATGTTAATGTGACCCAATGTTGGAGGTGAATGACAAGAAGTGGTTCTGATCTCTCGTTGATACACGTTTAGACAGAGGAAGGTCGACTCTGGTGGCCAATTTAAAGTCTTTACTGCTAGCAGTAGGTTGACAGTTTTAATTTTTATATGATCGTTACAGCTGTCCCAAACAGAAATGTGTCTTTCAACTCAAACAAAAAACTCTCCCCTCCCCCACCTCTCTCTCTCTCTCTCTCTCTCTCCTCTCTCTCTCTCTCTCTCTCTCTCTCTTCTCTTCTCTCTCTCCTCTCTCTAACATTCTAAACCCCGAATATTCATTTTAGAGTTTAGGCAATCAAAAATCATGGCGTGGCATATCCAATCAAAAAGAATGGGAAAAAAAAGAAAAAAACATTCCACAACCATGACGTAGCATCGCCCATCAAAATACACGGAACATGCTAGGAACAAGCTGTAGAACGTACATGGAGCTTCTTGCACAGTCCGAAAAGGTTCTGGGACTCTTAATGCACTTTCGGGATGATCATGTATTTGTCTCTTGTGCATACGTCGTCTACTAAAATAAGGTCACGTACAAGGATTTTTTGAAACATATGATGCAAAACTCGGGCCTGCATTGACCTTAACCAAACCCATGATGCAAGGCAAACCGATCTGGTTGTAAATGTTACACGAATGTCTTGGAACTGGGTTTTGTTTATGTGTTTGTACGTTTGTTTTCTGCTGTTATTGTTGCTGTTGTTACTGTTGTTGTTTGTTGTTGTAGTTTCAACAAACAATGCTGGTTCTGTCCCAACAGCTGTCGGCCGGTACCTCGGCCACTCTCGACATCAACGGGCAGGAACGGTTACGTCCAGAGCGGGCCCGCAGAGGGCGGGTGGAGAAGGTGTGGCGCTGTGTGCGCTGGGCCGAGGCCTACCCTGACGAAAGTCTGACCATGAACGTGGTGGACCTCACCCCCACCTTCGCCCTCCGGAAGCTGGCCGTGCTCTTTGATGGCGGGAAGGTGAGATGAAGCTGGTTGTGGTTAACGACAGAATATGGCAGAAAGAAGATGACAAAGGGGCTGCTGTTGTTGTTGCTGTTGCTGCTGCTGCTACTACTACTGCTGCTGCTACTGCTGCTGCTGATGCTGCTAATGATGATGTTAAGAGTAAGAATCAAAACAAAAGGAAAAGGGAGCGATGATGGATGAAGAAGAGAAGAAGAAATGGGAGCGGAGGCATGGGAAGTAGAGTAATATGAGGACGGAAAGAGGAAGATGGGAATATTAATAACGATAAGAAGATTAAGAGCATCATCGTTACCAGTATCATCATCTTCATGTCATTGTCAATAACAAGAGGAAAAAGAATTCACAGAATCAGAGAAGAAGGAAGTAGAGGGAAAAGAGAGGATTGGGGATGGAGAAAAGGGGGAGGGGTGAAGAAAAAGAAAAAGAAAAAAAGAAGGAGAAGGAAAACAATTGATGTGGGAGAGGGTTAAGCAGAGGAAAGAAAAAAAAGTCGGTAAGTAAGTAGGAAAGAAAAAAGAACACGTAGTAGTAGTAGGTCAATGGTACTAGTAGTAGTAGTAGAAGGAGGAGGAGGTGGAGGAGGAGGAGTGGCGCCAGTGGTGGTCGAAATGGTAATAGCAGCAGCAGTAGTTGTAGGGAAACAAAGATGAAATAGAACAAAGAACAAAATGAAGATGGTGGTGATGTTTGTACCTGACACCAACTGAACCATTCCAGAGGAACACCCCAATTATGTATCCTCCCACCGAAATGCCAGCAGATCCTTAACCCTTAAGTGCAGTTCCTGTAGGCAGATATTCTTTCTTCTATTGATGGGCAACAACAGGGGGAAATTCCACTGTCCCACGCCGCTGTACAATTTGTCAATGAACGTTCTCGTCAGGTTTTGTACACCTAGAATGAGGAACAGGGTCAGGTTACGGTCATACAATCCGAAGTAGGAGAGTCATCCAGTTTTCATAATTATGTAAGCAGAGACCGTATCTAAAGTTCCTGTCTCTCATGCATACACGTGCTACCGTTCATGTGGTCCTATTTTGGATGACCGCGAAGGCCGCTCACATTCCGTAGTTGGAGGATTTGACTCCATGTCAGGGCAAGAAAAGCAGTTGCCTGTACGACTTACGTGTGAGACTAAATACTACTGAAAGGCGAAGGGCGGGTTGGACAAATGGGGAGCGGAAGAGCCACGTAGATCTTGTTCCCATGACCTAATCATTTCCTTGTTGGAAGAATTTGACTGTTTTCTCAGCGTTCCCGGGCGTGATCTAATCATTTCCTTGTCGGACGAATCTCAGTGCTTTCTCAGATCAGTCTGTTGTTTTCTGTATTATAGTTTTAACATTGTAAGGCCAAGATGACGTAAAACCAACGTTATAAAATGACGCACATTTTAAGCACTCATTATGACGAAGCACCTTCACCACCATTACCCCCCTCCATATTCCACCTCTTCCCTAAAAGTTAGCAGCCTCTTCTATTCTTGAATGGCTACCAACATCAAGTTGCTGAAGATACACATCCTTTCAAAAATGATGAAAAGGAAAAAAAAATCAAAACAGCTCATTGCCATGTTGACGTAGTAGGCTAGGCATACATGGCAACTGTACTGGCTGAGACTGAAACAGACTGCTGCGTTACTGAAACAGACTGCAGCGTCACTGAAACAGACCGCAGCGTTATTGAAACAGGCTGCATTGTTGCTGAAACAGACTGCCCCATCATTTAAGCAAACTGCAGCGTCACTGAAACAGACTGCAGCGTCACTGAAACAGCCTGCAGCGTCACTGAAACAGACTGCAGCGTCACTGAAACAGCCTGCAGCGTCACTGAAATAGACTGCAGCGTCACTGAAACAGACTGCAGCGTCACTGAAACAGCCTGCAGCGTCACTGAAACAGACTGCAGCGCTACTGAAACAGACTGCAGCGCCACTGAAACAGACTGCAGCGTTTCTGAAACAGACTGCAGCGTTACTGAAACAGACTGTAGCGTTACTGAAACAGACTGCGGCGTTACTGAAACAGCCTATAGCGTTACTGAAACAGACTGCGGCGTTACTGAAACAGACTGCGGCGTTACTGAAACAGACTGCGGCGTTACTGGAACAGACTGTGGCGTTACTGGAACAGACTGCGGCGTTACTTGAACAGACTGCGGCGTTACTGGAACAGACTGCGGCGTTACTGGAACAGACTGCAGCGTTACTGAAACAGACTGCAGCATTATTGAGACAGAACACAGCGTTACTGAAACAGACTGCGGCATTATTGAGACAGAACACAGCGTTACTGAAACAGACTGCAGCATTATTGAGACAGACTACAGTGTTACTGAAACTAGCTGCAGCATTATTGAAACAAACTGCGGCGTTACTGAAACAGACTGCAGCATTACTGAGACAGATTGAAGGGTTGAGGAGAAATGCAAATTGCTTTGCATTGGCCTATACCTTTTGACGACTTAGAGATTACGTTTCCTTGTCTTATCGTTAAGTAGGAAAAAAGAGTGATATAAACTGATTTGCTCTGCTTAACCTTTAATCAGAAGTACTAGTTAATATGCCGTGCCTTTTCTTCGCTTTAACGAGGGGAAATGCGAATTAGTTTCCCTTGCTTTATCTTCAACGAGGAGATAGTACGCATTGCTTTGCCTTCCCTTATCTGTAAGAAGGAGAAATGCACATTGCTTTGCCTTGCCTTGTCTGTAAGGAGGAGAAATGCGCATTGCTTTGCCTTGCCTTGTCTGTAAGAAAGAGAAATGCACATTGCTTTGCCTTCCCTTATCTGTAAGAAGGAGAAATGCACATTGCTTTGCCTTGCCTTTCTGTAAGGAGGAGAAATGCACATTGCTTTGCCTTGCCTTGTCTGTAAGAAAGAGAAATGCACATTGCTTTGCCTTGCCTTGTCTGTAAGGAGGAGAAATGCACATTGCTTTGCCTTCCCTTATCTGTAAGAAGGAGAAATGCACATTGCTTTCCTTGCCTTGTCTGTAAGGAGGAGAAATGCACATTGCTTTGCCTTGCCTTGTCTGTAAGGAGGAGAAATGCACATTGCTTTGCCTTGCCTTGTCTGTAAGGAGGAGAAAGCACATTGCTTTCCCTTGCCTTGTCTGTAAGGAGGAGAATGCACACTGCTTTGCGTTGCCTTATCTGTAAGGAGGAGAAATGCACATTGCTTTGCCTAGCCTTATATGTAAGGAGGAGAAGTGCACATGCTTTGCCTTGCCTTGTCTGTAAGGAGGAGAAATGCACATTGCTTTGCCTTGCCTTGTCTGTAAGGAGGAGAAATGCACATTGCTTTGCCTTGCCTTGTCTGTAAGGAGGAGAAGTGCACATTGCTTTGCCTTGCCTTGTCTGTAAGGAGGAGAAGTGCACATTGCTTTGCCTTGCCTTGTCTGTAAGGAGGAGAAGCGCACATTGCTTTGCCTTGCCTTGTCTGTAAGGAGGAGAAGTGCACATTGCTTTGCCTTGCCTTATCCGTAAGGAGGAGAAATGCACTTTGCTTTGCCTTGTCTCGTCTGTAAGGAGGAGAAACGCACATTTCTTTGCCTTGCCTTATCTGTAAGGAGGAGAAATGTATTTTGCTTTGCCATGCCTTATCTGCAACGAGGAGAAATGCACATTGCTTTGATTTGCTTTGCCGTACATGCATTGAGGACAAATCCCCTACCTTCCTTCAGAGAGGAAGAAGTACAAATGGCTTCGCCTTTGTTATAGCAGGGGGGAAAAACGCGAGTTGTTCTTGTTGGTCAGATAGCGGAGTGTGCGGCCTTGGTGAGGAGGCTGTCGGCCATCACCCTGGAGTCCATCCTGGGCCAGCTGCCTGTGGACATCCTCCACGACTCCCTGCCCTCCAGCCTACCCGTCCTGGAGGCCATCTACGTCAAGGTGTGTGTGTGTGTGTGTGTGTGTGTGTGTGTGTGTGTGTGTGTGTGTGTGTGTGTGTGTGTGTTTATGTGTGTGTGTGTGTGTGCGTGTGTGTGTGTGTGTGTGTGTGTGTGTGTGTGTGTGTGCATGTGCGCGCGTGCGCGCGCGCGCGCGCGCGTGTGTGTGTGTGTGTGGTGTGTGGTGTGTGTGTGTGTGTGTGTGTGTGTGTGTGTGTGTGTGCGCGCGCTCGTACGTCGTGCGTGCGTGCGTGTGTAAATGTGTGTGTGTGTGTGTGTGTGTGTGTGTGTGTGTGTGTGTGTGTGTGTGTGCACGGGTGGGTGGGAGGAGGGCGGTTCTAAGAGGGTGGTTGGACGGGGAGGAGGTGGGCTCTATATGTGTGTGCAGGGCGTGTCTAGTTGGCTGCTGGCTCGATGACTGAAATGACTTTCTCTATATCCCTATTTTTTTCTCTGTCAGTCTGACTGGCTGATGGGATTTTTTGTTTGTTTGTTTGTTTTTCTTATTCCCACTTCATCGCTGTTTGGTGTCTTGCTGTTGTTTTGTTGTCATCGTTTTAATGGATACTGGTTTTGATTTGATTTCGTAGGTACTTTTTTGATGCGCAGCTTCGTTGATTATTATTATTATTTTTTTTTGGTTGTTGTTTGTTTGCTTTTGGAGGGTTGCGGGGACTGGGGGGGGGGGGGGGGGGCGGGTGCGAGAGTTCTTTCCCCTTCTCCCTTCCTTTCTAATTCCAGAAGCATCTTCGTTTGTTGTTGTTGATGTTGGATTTTTGTTGTTGCTCTTTTGCTTTTGTGCCTTTAACAAAAATAGGTTACCCCCTCAAGCTCACCCCTTAACCTCCTACCTGACAAACATTGATCACAGGTGGCTCAGAACAGCCCGGGCCAGCTGCCCTCAGACAAGCTCCGCACGGACCAGCTCGTTCAACGGCTGGTGGCGCTCTTCGCCAAGCACCCCCTCCAGCGCCACCATGCGGGGCACGCGCTCTCTTCCTCTCCTTCTCCTCCTCGTCGTCATCATCCTGCTCACCCGCTGTCCAGCAACAGCGAGGAGAAGAACTGCAACCTTCACGTGCCGTGCTGCCGCTCCATTTTGCGCGTCATTATGGACGCCGAACCCAACTTCCGGCGAATGGTGGCCCAGAGGAAACGAACGTTGGACAAGTAAGAGGGTTCATCAGAGTCAGATCGCTTGCCTAATATAACACTGCTAACCGCTTTCACATCAAACTCATCATTTCAATTTAGTTCATGTTTTTTTTCATGGCCTGGTCGACTGCAGGGGGGAGGGAGGGAGGGGGGGATGAGGAGGGGAGAGCAATGGGGGTGAGGGGTGCGATGTTATTGTGTGAAAATCGATCCCATATCATTTATGCGTGAAAAAGCCAAATCATTCCGAACAAGCTTTGAAAAATTTTTTTAAAAAGGCTGAGAATTGTTATCAATATTCACAAGATCTTAGATGAAATTAATTTTTTTTTAATCTCTTTCTACATGAAATAAAAAATGCCATTCGCAAAACATCCGTGATAAAAATCATGGAGTCTGGTGTAGGCCTGAAGTGCTTGTGCCAAATGTTATGCAAAATCCCAGTAGTGTATAGAACATTTCATATAAAAAGAACCAGGCCTCCGCGCAGGTTGAACGGATCCTGTAGCCACCCTTTGTGTCAGTTCATGAATGAAAACATTTTTTTTTCGAGCAGGGGAGGTAATAGTAGGTAGAGACTCGAAGAGTTACTTGTAATTCTTTTTTTTTTTTTTAATGAAGTATTGAAAATATGTATTGTCTACATGTATATCACAAGAACGTTTTAATAGTCCTTGATGATATATTTCTTTCCAGATAGTTGTCAATTTGTGAATATTAACTTCATACAGTGTTCAAGTTTATTGCAAGGTTTTGTCATAGTTTTGCCGAACTTAAAAGGTTTTGCTGTTTGATCTCGATTCGCAACGCGAATATGCAACACAAAAAAAACAACAACAACAAAAAATTATTGGGCTCGTCTTTGGACCACACGCCATTTTTCGTCAGCGTATGTCATGAACACAACTTTCGAATCAACAGTGGTGATGCATGACACTTCTCAGCTTGGAATCCCCTTCTCTTTTTATGGTGCGACGCGGAAATATGTGTCAGGAAACAAAGCACCTGCCCACAACAATTCTGAATCCTGTGTCAATTACACCTCTTTGAGAGGCTGGCCGGCCTCGTCTGACCTTTCGTACTTGCTCGTTTCCTTTCCCTTCTTCTTCGTGCCCTCTGTGTGTGTGTGTGTGTGTGTAGGGGGGGGGGGGGGGGGGGCTAAGCTGTGCATGTGAGTCTTATCATTATGAGCTCTCAGTCAGACCAGGGACCGTACAGCAAAGGGACTAACAAGAGCCAGATGGGCCGCGCGAAGTACTGCTCGCGAGCAGACGACCGAACTTGGGCGTAAAGAACTTCCGGTGGCAGCTTCGAGCGAGTAAACAATGTGTGGAACACGCGTGTCGGACGGTTGTAAATCTCGTTTTTCGCATGAACACTCCAATTTCTTGTACCAAAACCACATCGCATCTAATATGAGGGGTGCAAACTGTGCCATTGTTGGCTGTCCCGCCCAGAAATCTAAACACAAATTTCACAAATTACCGGCGAAAGGTACGAACGATGAGTGGAGAGTGCAGCTGATCAACAGTATCAACAGACAAGATAAATCGTTCAACCCTGACAGGGCTACAATTTGCTCCCGTCATTTCAAGGATTCTTGCTTCAAAACTGGTAAGTCTGAGCATAGACTCTATATCGTTCAGTTAATAGCAGTATTTCATCGAATAGGTTTCTGTAATGACAATTAAGTTCGGGCATCCAAAATTCAGTGATGTCCAAGTGTTGGTTGTTTTACAAGGGCCGCTCATTGAAGTAAACAGTTTCCATTCTGTGTGTGTGTGTGTGTGTGTGTGTGTGTGTGTGTGTGTGTGTGTGTGTGTGTGTGAGAGAGAGAGAGAGAGAGAGAGAGAGAGAGAGGTATGTTGATGTGTGTGTGTCAGTGCATGTTTATGTGTGTGCGTGGTAATTTCTTAAGTCACGGTAAAGGCAGAACACATCGTCTTTTTTGTTATACACACAAATAGTAATTGATGTACATGTACTCTTGAACTTGCATGATGTAGTCAAGCCATACGTCACAGGTTTCATCAGTAGACTACAAAGCCTTTTAGACCTCTCTCTCTCTCTCTCTCTCTCTCTCTCTCTCTCTCTCTCTCTCTCTCTCTCTCTCTCTAACACACACACACACACACACACACACACACACACACACACACACACACACACACATATACACACACGAACACAGAGGTTAAGGAGTCATTCTTATTTATTTGGTATCAGATGACCAAAGTCCCTTGCTTTGATATGCAAAACAATAATTTTGTATTTACATACAGAAATATTCCGCCTATGTTTCTAGGTCCTGGTGGGAAACTGAGGAGACTCATTGAAGGCAGCCTGCCCACTGAGTACATGCCGGTCCGAACAATTGAAACTCCAAAACCAACAGAAAGGAAACCACCGGTAAGCAAAAACATACAATTTATATCCAGTAAAGTCATTTACGGTATATTTTGTCATCAAAACGGAAAGAGAAAAGAAGGGAAAATGATCGCAGAATTCAAAACATGTATGTACAAATAATATTACTGGAGCAATTGAAGAGCATGCTTTGTTGTACAGGTGTAATGTATCTACATAATGAATCTATAGTGTATGTATCTATAATGAATGAATCTATAATGTATATTTATGTATCTATAATGTATGTATCTATAATGTATGTATCTATAATGTATGTATCTGTTTTTTTCTACAGGTACATTCTAACTGCTCTAATAGCGCTGTCACAGAAGGTTTGACGTGTACTAGACCCCCTCTGTCCAGAACAGATGTCATTGTTTTGGGGCGTTCGCTTGATGCTCCTGCCTCCTCTACCTGGTCTTGTTTGAGACACTGAACTATGTCAAAATGAACTGCCTTGCTCTTATTGTGTCTCTTCAACTGCTTTTCTGTTTTATGTACTATACTACTTCCTATGTATTCTAAAATGTCTGAATGGTGCTCATCTAAATTGAACTGACTGCATGTGTGTGTGTGTGTGTGTGTGTGTGTGTGTGTGTGTGTGTGTGTGTGTGTGTGTGTGTGTGAAAGAGAGAGAGAGTGTTCTACTTATAAGTGTATCATTAAACATGAGTAAAATACAGAAAATGGTTTTGTATTGCATGTGAGGAACAATAAGATGAAAGCTTTCAGCAAAATTTCAATATTTTTACCATGCACTTACAGTGCTTGGAAATATATGTGATGTAGTTCTGGTTAGATTAGCTGATGAGTATGATCTGTACTCACTTGCTGCTTGTGAAATAGACTGTCTTGTCTCATCCGGAAGGCATTTGTCTGCTTGCATTGAGCTGCACACTTCACTGACAAGGTCTGGTGTAATCTGAAAAGGTTAAAAAAAACATCAACGTTCTGAGTTGTGTGTGTGTGTGTGTGTGTGTGTGTGTGTGTGTGTGTGAGAGAGAGAGAGAGAGAGAGAGAGAGAGAGAGAGAGAGCATCATAATGTGATGCATACCACTATGTAATTATTTTGAGTGTTGTCTTTGTTGATGTTGCCACACTGTTGATGTATTAAAAGTCAGTAAACATGTCATAACACATTTAGTCTCTCTCTCTCTCTCTCTCTCTCTCTCTCTCTCTCTCTCTCTCAGTCTTTCACACACACACACACACACACACACACACACACACACACAGAGAGAGAGAAAAGAGAGAGAGAGAGAGAGAGAGAGAGTTGAATTAACTTACCAACATTGGCTGTGGTTCGCTGCCTTTTTTTGATGAATCAGCGACTGGTATCGGTGTTCGTTTCTCTGCCATTGCAACAGGCTGAGCAGTGTTCACTGCAGTCGCTTGTTTCCTACAAATGAACCAGCAATACCCACTATAATAACCAAAACGAAGACTGAATCTACGAAAGTACTGAAAAATATAGCAACCAGCTGTACATCAATGCATACAAGAAGGGAGACATGCAAGACTAAAGCTGCGCGGAGCACAACTACACACTGACTAGCGCATCTCTCGAGCACAGGCATGGTTTGTTTACACGCTTGTACGCCGAGTAAACTGTGGCCGCGTTATCAGTTATAGGGTAATTACTTGCACATGTCGATAGGTTTCGCACTCTACATTCCTCCACAACACAAAATCATAACACATGTCTTATAGTAAACGCATAACAACCGCTGAATTATGGAAAAAGAATGCTTACCTGAACGATGTTTTGGCTGCCAAACTCCATGTTACCACCGACACCGGAAGTTCTGTACGCACTAGATGGTGGGGCCCGCCCCTTTCAGTACTTCGTTAGTGACTCGGAGAAGGGGAAGCCGGCCAGCTGCGCATCCCTTTGCTGTACGGTCCCTGGTCAGACTTCAGGTTAAATAAAGCGCAGGAAAAAAAAAAAGGAGAGAAGAAAATATACACGATTATTCTTATTACCACCTAGAAATCGCGCGTTCATAAGACCTCTGCTATACATAATACCACTTATATTGTTCATTAACCTTTCGCTCCCCTCACCCCCACCCTTCACTGACCAGATGTCTCCAGAGGATGGGCAAGCATGGACTGGTGTCCGGCGGGTCGGACAGCCGGCCCCTGGTCAGCCTGCACGAGGCTCTGCGCGCGGAGTTCGAGCGGCAGGTGGCGCTGTACCGTGGCGCCCTGCACAAGCTGGAGCAGCTGGGCCTGGTGTCCACCAAACACGGCAGCCATGGCACGGAGAAGTCCGTCACCGCCCGCCCCGTCCCCACTGAGGCCAGTCATCAGAGACTGATGCAGGTGGGCTGGGGTGGGTTAAGGGTTGAATTGTGTGGTGTGTTGTGATGTGGTGTGTTGTGTTGTGGTGTGGTGTGATGTGGTGTGTTGCGTCCTTCTTTGTTTCACCATGAGAGAAAGAGTTGTCGTCCTTGCTTGTTGTTTACTTGTTGACGACTCCTTCGACTCCCTAATTGTTTGGTATTTCTAATGACTTAATAGAATATACGGCACAACTAGTTTTACGTTTATGAATTTGAGTTTCTTATACTTGGATCATATAAAAAAAGTAAATTTGCATGATTCAGTTCTAAAGAAATAAATGCTTATCTTACATCTTAAATATGGAGTTTTGCCTCTGCTGGCACCTGAGAGGACTCCTCGCCACAGGGAACCAACTGTATTGTGGTCAGAACAGACTGAAGCAGAGTTGTGTCTCATAATCCAACATGTGAACAGTCTTTAGATCTGCGAAGATCCCTTTCTTCTATTAAGAAAGGGTGAAAACCGTAGTCGCACCTTCTCGCCACGTTAATGTGGGTGTTTCCTCAGGGGGACATGGGGCAGGTTGGACGCAACCTCTGTTGTGACTAACGCGGCACGGGAGCGGACGACTGGCGCTATATTAAAACTAGATCTCGGCCTCTCCAATCAAGGAAAGCCGCAGGCTAGACCAGTCCAGATGGAGGAGTAAGGTCCCCACCGAGAAAGGAAGGAACTGTGTGCAGGCCCACCGGCGCGTGGACACGCCCTGACACTGCTCCAAGCCTTACCCCAGCCATGGGATAAATGGCAAGAGCCGAAGTCGGATGTGCTGGTCCTGACTTGTCAGGGGCGTAACGGCAGCACAACGCATTCCCGCTCACATGACAGACAACCTTGGAGAATCTCAATATGGTGCTCGACCGTTGAGGACCCGCCAGGGTGGAAGAGTGCCGGGCCCTGTGCCTCAAAGGGGCCCAACCAAGGGAGAAACTCTACGGATCTCTGGAGGACCTCCGCCGGACGGCAGCCTTCATCAGTGCATCTGGGGTTCCTGTCTGAGCGAACGAAGAAGAAGAAGAAGAAGAACAGTCTTTATCGGGAGTCAACTGCTTGACTTGGAATTTCTTACTATGTTCATTCCGTACGTTCTGTTTTGTACAGCCAAAGGTAGAAAGGCAAGTATGTAATGCAGATGAACCATTATTCAAGCAGAATAACAGCAAATAAGAGGAAACGTTCATTGCAATACGATCTTCAGAAATCACTGAAAGAACGCTGAGCAAAGACTTATATAATATAAACACACACACACACAGAGTAGAACAGATCTGGCCTTGGATCATACAGTATAGTGTTGAAGTATAATATATGAGACCATTTTAATGAACATCAGATCTGGCCTTGGATCATACAGTATAGTGTTGAAGTATAATCTATGAGACCATTTTAATGAACATGTTTGATACACTCCGATTTTGATACTCAAGTAGCACTTTAAGAGAATTACATTTTCATTGTTTAGCTCAAGTTTCGTTTCCTCTTCTCTCTTTCTTTCAAGTATATCAATCAAGTACATGCATTCATTGAAAAAAGGCTTTTTTTTTTTAATCGTGATTTATATTTTTCATCATATTATAACAGTCTCTACAGTCAATTCGGATTCCGATGAAAAAAGGTGTGTGTGGTCTAAATCGCCCCATCACCACCTCTCTTTCTCGTTAAGTACTCTCTCATGCACAAATACAGACAGACATTGACACAGACTGAACATAGGTCACCCACTGACCCAGATTTTCATAACGGGAGAAAAATGTTCAACTCCTCATTCATTTGCTTTTTTACTCTCTTCACCCCTCCCCTCCATATATTCAAGTCATTAAAATGTGAAAAAAAACTTACCAGGCAAGGGTGGGAAGGAGGGTTAGAGAGAGTAAGGGGGAAGGGTTGAAGGTAACGGGTATGTCAGGGAGAAGCAGGGCAAGATCTTGACATACAACTACAGCTCATTTATTTTCCCAAACCACTCGCCCAGGTCATGTTCAACCCAGAGAGAGAGAGAGAGAGTTACCCAGGTACTTAGCATGAGGCCCAAAAAGGATATTATATGATCTGAAAGGCTCTACAGTTAAATGAAAACCAGATTACTTGCCACACTGATAAACTGTAATGAAATTGTCCCAACCAGTTAGTATCTCCCACAGAATTCTCACTTTACCCCACTTTCAAATAAGACAAAAGCAGAAGATTAAGTCCACAGTTCCTGGCCTATCTGGGTTTTGCTGACTGTTCAGTGCTGTGAAGTTCGGATCAGATAACCAAAATGCTACCAACCCAGCTTCTGGACATCAACACAGCCCCACCAACCAAGACGGAAGTTACCAAAGCCATCAAGTCACTGAAGTCAGGTAAAGCAACGGGTCCAGACGGAATTCCACCTGAAGCACTGAAAGCAGACATCCAGACGTCAACAGAGATGCTGCATCCACTCCTAAGCAAGATCTGGGAGCAGGAACGAGTGCCAGAAGTCTGGAAAAGAGGCCACCTGGTGAAGCTGCCGAAGAAAGGGGACTTGTCATCCTGTAAAAACTGGAGAGGGATTATGTTGCTGTCCATCCCGGGAAGTGCTGACCAAAATCATGCTAGAGAGACTAAAGACCGCCCTAGACAAGACCCTCCGCCAAGAACAAGCTGGATTTCGCCAAGACAGATCATGCACAGACCAAATTGCCACCATGAGAATTATCATCGAGCAGTCTCTGGAGTGGCAGACCCCCTTGTACGCAGTATTTGTGGATTTCCAGAGGGCATTTGACAGCATCGACAGAGATACCATCTGGAAACTCATGCACCACTATGGCTTCCCACCCAAGTTTGTTGCCATCATCCAGCAACTCTACGAGGATGCCACATGCCAGGTCGTCCACGATGGGAAGCTAACGAAGCCCTTCACTGTACAAACCGGCGTCCGTCAGGGGTGTCTACTATCGCCAACAATTTTCCTGATGGTCGTTGACTGGATAATGCGGCAGTCTACCGACGGCAAGAGGACAGGAATCCAGTGGACTTTCACCAAGCAACTGGAAGACCTGGACTTCGCCGACGACATCAGCCTTCTGTCTCACAAACAGCAAGACGCACAAGAGAAGCTGTGCCGGGTAGCAGAAGAAGCAGGAAAGACAGGCCTCCAAATCAACATAAAGAAAACAGAAGCCATGAGAGTCAACAACCAGCAACGAGACCCACTACGACTACAACAGGAAGACATCACTGAAGTTGACAAGTTTGTCTACCTCGGCAGTGTGGTCAGCAAAGATGGAGGTACAGATGAGGATATCAAAAGTCGCATCAATAAAGCCAGGCACACCTTTACTACACTACGGCCCTATCTGGAATTCCTCCGCTCTCTCACTCCATAACAAGATCAGAATCTTCAACTCAAATGTGAAATCTGTCCTTCTGTATGGTTCTGAAACGTGGCGAACAACAAAGACAAACACCCACAAACTTCAAACATTTATCAACAGATGTCTGCGAAACATTGTGAACATCAGATGGCCAGATGTTATTGCCAACGCAGAACTGTGGAACAAGACCCAGCAAGTTTCCAATAGAAATAGAAATCAGAAAACGGAAGTGGGGATGGATTGGCCACACCCTCAGAAAGTCTCCATCCAACATCACAAGACAAGCCCTTGAATGGAACCCTCAGGGCAAAAGAAGAGTGGGAAGACCAAGACAGACATGGCGAAGGAGTACCGACGCGGAAGTGAAGGCCGCCGGAATGACGTGGGCCAAGCTGAAGAAGATCTCTCAAAACCGTGTCCGCTGGAAGAGTGTGGTTGCGGCCCTATGTTCCCCAGGGAATTCAGAGGACTAAGTCAAGTAAGTCAAGTCAAGTGGACCGTACTCTCTGAAAGAAGTTTTCCAATACTGAACAGATCACTCGGTCAATGACAAGGGCAATTTCAATATCGAGTGTATCAAACTGAGTCTGTGCAAAAGCAACCTCAATGTTCAGCAAATTAGGTCTGTGCAGGTACAATTCCAATACATATCAGCCGAGATGAACATAACACACTACAAGTACAACAGCTCTCTGTTTCGGCAAATCATACAAAAGCCTACGAAGAAGCAGCTCGCGTATTCAGCAGATGCATAGTCTACACATGCAGGAAACACATGTCTCATTTTCACCTAAGGAGACCTGTCAATGACTCGTTACAAGACACATGACAGTTGACGGTAAATTTTAAGCAGGTTTTGAACCTTCCTTCACCAGAAATTTCACAACCACACTCTGTTCCTGCACAGGATAGTTATCATGAGTTAACAGGTATGACACCATCTCAAATAACACTGCACAGGTAAACAGCTATTGTTTTGCAACTTTCGCCACCAGATCTTAGATATAAAAAGATTGGTTGGTTGGTTTGGTTGTGTGTGTGGTGTGGTGTGGGAGTGGGGGGGGGGGGGGGGTCACATCTTATGTGCTACCCCAGTGGCACTAAACCCACATCGCTCATTCCGGATCTCAATCCACAGCCATGTCTCAGTTTTCTCCAGCCACACTTTTGGCACCACCAGCACACAGGGAGCAGCCAACATCAAGTCATTAGCAGGCAAACCACCAGAAAAGACAGTGTACTGCTGCTGAGTCACTTCGTGGTGTTCCATTTTTTTAAAACTGTGTTATATACATTTTGTCGAACGGTGTTGTCTTTTCACCTCGTTCAAGATTTCCTTTCACGACAGTCATACCCAGGTGATATTTGTATGTATTTTTTATGTGGTTTGTGTGATAGTATTTACAATCCAAAGGCATCGATATGCCTTCTATAAACAGGCATTTGTGCTTGTTCATTTTTTTTCAGTTGTTGCTGTGTGTATGCGTCAGTTCAGGGTATATGAGATCCTTCGGAACATCAGAAGATGTTTTTTCTTTCTATCTTTTTTCTTTCTTTCTTCCGTCCTTCCTTCCTTTCTTTTTTAAGGGGAGTGGGGGGGGGGGGTATGCCTGGTGACTGTATGTGTGCTATGTGCACTGGTACCTTAAGCAGCCTTAGTCTGGAGCTGTGGGTGCGTTTCACCATGGGAGCAAGTAGTTGTCGTCCTTGTTTGTTTCACCATGGGAGCAAGAGTTGTCTTCCTTGTTGTTGTTGTTTACTTGTTGACGACTCCTTCGTCTCCCTTGTGACTGCCTGTCACACCTGCCGTCAGCCAGATGTCATGCTATTCATCTTTGTTAGCCCCGTCATATTCACCGCAATAAATCGTCGCTGATGGTGTTGTTTTTTTCTTCAACATTTTCTATAACTCCCCTAGCTGCCATTTTCTTTGACACCCCCGTTTCCCCTTCATCGATCCTCACCTTATTCCCCCCTCCCCCCCCCCCCCCCCCCCCCCCCTCCCCCGTTATATTGTGCATTTGTACACCTCCAGTCGATCTGAAGTGCAATGGGAATGTCGTTAAATCAGTTTTGTCGCTGAAAAACAATGGCACCGCCAGAGCGGTATATCGACGATGGTCAGTAATCACGATAAAGTTTACAGTTCATCTAAAACATATGAATGATAACATGTACTAACAAGGAGAGAGGGAGAGGGAGATGAAAAAAAAGTTAGTTTCAAAGTAAGGTGACTGCCGGTGGAAATTGAAACAACCTTGAATTTTTTTTTTTTTTACTATGCCGCCGAACGAAAGAAACAAACAAATTACAAGACG
>CM031597.1:31711599-31734099 GCA_018398815.1 Conus ventricosus | reverse complement strand
CTTAACACCTTCTACATGCGCTGCCTCAAATGCATTCTGGGCATCACCTGGCAGGACCGAGTACCGCACAGCGACATCCTGGCCAGGGCTGGAATCCCAAGCATGTTCACCATGATGAGTCAGAGACATCTACGCTGGCTCGGGCACCTACTCTACAGCCAACTTGCCACTGGTACCAGACGCACAGGACGCCCCACTCTCAGGTTCAAGGATGTGTGCAAACGTGACATGAAAGTGTGCAACATTGACCCTGATGCCTGGGAAACAGCTGCTGACGACCGCCACTGCTGGCGTCACATGGTGCAGAGAGGAATCAGACAGGCGGAGGAGGAGAGAACCCAGCAGGCAGCTGAGAAAGGAGCACGCTACAAACAGCGAGCAGCCTCTGCTTCTTCCCAGTCGTCCTGCTTCATCTGCACCAACTGCAACAGAGACTGTCACTCCAAAAATGGGTTGCACAGCCACACCAGGCACTGTTCACAACCCTAGGAGAAACCTCACTTGGCACATCAAGCATTGTCCTCCGGGTCTGCATTGCCAACACACCTACTGATGACAATAATCGCTTGGACACAGAACCAGTTTAAGCGAGTGTCCCATCCAAAGAGTGCCACCACGTCCATCCGTGGAAGTCCTCGTGAACTCTCCAACACAAGAGACTTTGTCACATACTCTCCACAGGCACTGACAGGGAGATGAAATCAGGCCTGATGTCACCACGTCTACAGAGTATGAATGGCCACAGAAACAGACACTTCAGAAAAAAAAAGTCACATGTATATGAGGATAATTAAGATGATGCTTTGGAGTTCCATTCTAGTGTGAGACGACATGACAGGGCTGTACTCTATGCTTCCTTTCTTAGTATGTCCAGGGATTAACCACACTCCTGAGACCCAGACACCTGCAGTGTTGGTCGGGAAATATGAACAATACTGTCTGACAGGCGTCCAGTATGTGGATGAAATTCAACTGTTAAGTTCCAGTCTTCCTGTCTGAGTGCACAGCACACTCAGCAACTCTGGACACATGCCACTCAGGACAGGTGCCTGCTGGGGCTAAATAAAATCCCACAAATTTTTTGCTTCAGCTGGAGTTCGAACCAGCCACCTCCCAGCCTGACAGTGAAACATACAACACTAACCACTGCTCCATGACGGCTGACTCAAACTAAGGGAAATGATTCACTGTGTCTAAGTACTTTCCAAGCTAATCACCCTTGACTGACACATCACTTCTAACCTGGCAGTTAACACTGATCTGTTCTCCTAGCCTTTCCCATTAGGTGCAAAGACAAGATGTAGCCTTCATCACTAGTCTGGTAAGTATCTTGAAAAAAAGACAATTTTCATAAGAAAATGTCATTTTTCTCCTAGTCGTGGTACCTGACTAAACTACGGCCAGAGGATGGTGAAGACACTTGCAACATGCTCATCTGTTCTGTAATGTCCCAAGGTAGCACTAACAGCAACAATGTCCAGGCACTCTGATGAAAAAACCAAGCAGTGGGCATACCCCCCCCCCCCCCCCCCCCCCCCCCCCCCCCCCCCCCGCTTCTCCTTCAAGTGAAGTTACATGTCAAAAGCACGATTATGGCACTAGTTTGATCAGGGAAATCTACATATAGATAGACTGATAAATACAGATAGATATATAGATATATGCATATATATAATTTCTCATGCACATAAATTTTGTATATTCATATATATTTGTTAAGAATATTTTTAAAAAATGAAGTGTTAAAATCTATATATATATATATATATATGTGTGTGTGTGTGTGTGTGTGTGTGTGTGTATTGTACATACATTTCCATCCAGAAGTATAACAATACTCTGATTCTTAGAATTTGCTGCTCTGGAATGAGAGAAAGAATTGGACTGTGAATCATGCCACAATCACTTATCTTTTTCTGTGTCTCCTGGCCGGCTTGCCATTGTTGTTGTGAGACGTCTTTTCACGCCCAACAAATCTGCGATCCTTCATCTGACTTGATTTCCCCTGATCGTAGGTCGTGTTGTCAACATCACTCTTTTTCTGGACAGCAATGACATTCGCTGCCGTAGGCAGCCGGAGGATGGAGCTGAACTTGATGCCGACGAAACAGCCCAGGAAGGAAGCGATCCAGTACACAGCAAGGTGCTCCAGCGCGTTGGTGCCCTTGCAGTTGAAGGTCATGGCAGTGGCCATTGCAGGGTGCATGTACATGCCGGTCAGATGAACACCTGTATGAATGATGACACAGTCAACTGTCATTCCATGAACACAGAACACTACATGTACAATCAAACACCAATACACCGTCATTCACCCGTGCAGGACAAACTTACTCACCCAAACATGCTCTGTAACTTATATGGTTGGACATACTAAACAATGCTTTTTTTTTTCCTTTCATCAGATTTTTGGGGTGTGGACAATAACAACAGTGAGACAAATGATCATCACCAAGAACAATCAATCTGATTTTAAAAGACAACTAACACATCAGCTAAAAAAATACAGTATCCAAACATCCATGGACAATAATCATGTATGTTCAGCAAGTGGGAAAAATTTGATCAAAACGTTGAGCACCATAACAATTATAAAAAAAAAATCATTTTGCAGGGATTTCCACAAAGGGCTATTTAACAAATGACTGTCAAGGAGCGTGAAACCTCTCACAAAAGGCATTAAACGCTTAGAGGCAAAGGGACGTTGTACGTAGTATACAAATAGGTAATAGGCCCATTAACCAGGGTACCTTACCCATCACACACAGCCGAACTGTGTCAAGGAGGACGAAGTGGTCAGACGACAGATGGCACCTAAGGTAGTGGAGAGTTCGGACCTGCCCGATAGCGAAAGGGGGAAGGGATGTAACGACTACGAGCGCTGGACACTTAGTCAGCTGAGGTTCTTTTGTAAACAGTCAGTGAAGAGCAGGAGTCTTGGATTTGTTCAGATGGTATTGCCGTGGGTCACTGTGTTGGTTCTATTGTCAGGCTGGCTGAATGTGTGTGGAGGTTGTAGTAGCCCTCCTTAAGATAATTACTGTGTTAAGTGACCACCGAAGTCGGCGGGAATTTTCTATGTCCATCTGGTGCTAAGTGTTTGTTTGCTAATCAATTAGGTAGGGATGTGTGTAAATGCTGATGTGTGGGAGAATGTAGCGAATGGAGAATTCAGGGTACTTGTGAACTTGGGGTTTGAGAAGCCGCATGGACAAAAGGCATGGCCCGAAGGGGGATCCTTTGTTTCCATCCCTATATAAACTGAGGGAGAACAACGTGAGGGAGAATAACACCAGGAGAGAGAGAGAGAGAAGACAGAGGAGAGAGAGAGAGAGAGAGAAGACAGAGGAGAGAGAGAGAGAGGAGAGGAGTGATCAGGACAGAGAAAGGGTCGAGAGAAACGTGGTCTGGGAGATAGAAGAGACAGCTAAGTCTTAGGGTTGAAGACAAGCTGGAAGAGAAGAAAACTAAGTTTGAAGCCCAGAGGTGGGTGAAGACAGACAAACTGAAATTGAACCCAGAGGTGGGTGAAAGAGACGAAGAAGAAGAGTTCTACGTCGAGATCCCAGAGACGACCACGAAGACCCAGTCCTGAAGCCTGGAGCCAGTCAACCAAGGGCGTCACCATCAAGCAGTGCTGAAGAAGACGTGAAGAGACTTTTTCAAGAACTGTGGTGTGGTGTGAAAGCGTGGTTGTGTGTGTGAAAACCTGGCCAGGTAAGAAGTCATTTTTATTATAACCCGGGATTAGGAAGTATTGATCTTTTATGTTTTGATATTTCATTGGTTGTGATTTGATTGTTCATGATTAATTATAAGTAGCATAGAAATTGTATTTCTTGTTCTCAGTCGTGTTAGGAGAAAAACGAATGCGTCACATCCCATTCCCAGAGAGAGGTGAATGTTTGGTGCGCGCATGAGTGTGCATATGCGTGTATGAGTGCAGAGATAACCTTGGTGTGTTAAGCCTGACTATTGATACATCAACTTAGTGCACTTAAGCAATACCATCACGATTTCCCCCGACCTGGACAATGACAAAGGTAGATCTTTAGATATAATCTTCTTTTGCAACAAACTGATAATGTGAATCTGTACATTGGAGGCAAACATACTTTTGTTCTGGAACAAACTGATGATGAAAACCTGTTTAGACAATCAAACACAAAATAGAAATCATCATCTCCTTCACTTATGTTACTAATTCTCTCTCTCGCTCTCTCTCCACACACACACACACACACACACACACACACACACACACACACACACACACACACACACAGAGTGAGAGACAGAGACCTAGACAGATACATGCAGAGAAAGAGAAGAACAGACCAAGGGACAGACCTGCACACACAAGCAGAGCACCATTGATGTTCTTGGTGACATCATCCAGAAAAGGCCTCCGAAAGAGTCGCTGGTGACACAGCCAGGTATCATAGGTGACGGAGAAGAACTCGATCAGACATCCCACAAGGACAGGCACATTGAGGTCTGACACACACGTGTCCTGCAGCATCATCTGATGCTCCTTCGTCACCTGAACAAGCATGAGAAAAATGTGTGACCTTTTCTTTTTATACATTTCATTCATTTATTTGCTGTTGCATGATCTTCCATGCCCTCTCAATCTAACCCTCTGTGAGTCTTCCCTATACAGCCCTATCAATATCCTGGTCATTAGCCTGGTGTGTGCCTTTAACAAAATATTTGGTTCACTACATCTATTTGCTCCACCCTTAAACTGAGAAAAGGTAACTCTGTTTGCAATGGAAAGGCCTGCATTTTCTTCCCCTGGTTTTTCTTTCCTGGAACCGGTTTATTTTCGTTACACCACCTGAGCAACTTGAACTGTAAACTGAGTTCACCTGATGCAATCTTAGGTGCAAGTGGAGAGCTGAATTAGATGTTAAACAGATCTCGGCCCTGTGACGGCAAGAAGAATCTGAAATTTCACAGAGTTTGATGATGATCAGTAATCATGTAGAAGAGAATGACTTGGCCCATATTTCATCATGAGCAGGGCTGGCTGTGCTGTTCTCATGCATGTTCGAAGAAGGCAGGAAGACTCCTGGACTCTGACTCAGCTCTGGCATCGGACATGGTTTTTTTTTTGTTTTTTTTTTTAATTTCCTCCCTTTCTCCACTAAATCTTAAGATAAGTGCTGGCTGGGTACAGATCTTTTAAAGAAAAAAAAAAAGAAATCAAGTAGCTGTGAATATATGTACACGTACATGCTAATAAAACTTACGACAACAAGATCCTTCCATTGGAAAAGTTTATAGAATGGTAAATTTGATACTTAAACAGAGAGAGAGAGAGAGAGAGAGAGAGAGAGAGAGAGAGAGAGAGAGAGAGAGAGCAGACAGACAGACAGAGAGAGAGAGAGACAGACAGACAGACAGACAGACAGAGAGTTTACACTGATCTTTAAAAGAAAAAGTTGTGAATGTATGTACATGTGCATGCTAACAAAACTTACGACAAGATCCCTCCATTGAAAAAGTTTATAGAATGGCAAATTTGATACTTAAACAGAGGGAGAGAGAGGGGGAGACACACAACAACACACACACACACACACACACACACACACACACACACACACCACACACACACAGATACACGCATTTGGCAATACAGTATCCTCAGGGAGAGCCCAACAATAGCAACAGTGTCTCCAGGGAGAGCCTATGGCAATACAGTGTCACTGAGAAAGCCTGACTAAAGCAATAATATATTTCTAGGGAGCACCTGACTACAGCAAAACACCTTTTTTTACATATAGTCTCTATAGAGAGAGCCTGACTCCCCATGGACAGCCTTACTGTGGCAATATATTGACCCCAGACACTCTCACACACACACACTATACACAGTTTGTCGCATACTTATTTGATCATCTACACACACACACACACACACACACACACACACACACACACACACACACAGAGTAACACACATGCGCATGCACACACACAAACACACACACAAACATACACTTGACTTGTCATGCACTTACATTGATTGTGTACAACACACACACACACACACACACACACACACACACACACACACCACACACACACACACACTATTATTACAAGAACTGTCATGTTTGCTAAACAGTGCTGACTGGTGGACCCCAACAGCAAGACACCTGCCTGAAGGTCCAAGTGAGGATCTTAGAGAAAGGGAATGCATTTCAGTCTGTTTGTTAAAACTGCATCTTTGTTAGTAATACATTCTAAGTAAAATCTTTAAAAGTTTGAATAATATATCCGCCAAACATGAACAACCGAATCTTGTGATGTCTGGCGGATATACCATTTAAACTTGTTCAGATTTGCATAGATTTCCACCTGCAGTCGCCTCACTGTGCGACTACATTCTAAATAAGAAAGATGATGCTTCTTGTTGAATCTACAGTCAATCACACTTTACCCCAAGATGGGGGCACTGACATTTGCTTTTCAGGCTGGTCAAATCTGGGATTAACCAGATTTCAGGTCAGGCAAACAATGCTGCTGGAACCCACCAATCCATGCAGTTCACCAGAACTTTGGTTGATCCATTCTGCAGTTTCAATTGCTTGCTGTTGCATTGTCAAGTTTAACACAATCAGACAAAGGATGTCATGGGACTGTCTGTGTCCACTTTTCCCATCGTAATCTCTCTGTGTCTTCTGTCCATACAACTGCACATGTATGTATATCTACCTGCTTGTCTGCCTGCCTACCTGTGTTCTCATAACGGACGTGGTTATGCAAACGGTTTGTTATTATAAAACTCGACTGCAGCCTTTGAGGATTTCAATCTAATTAATACAAGCAAGCTAAAAATCCTTTTCCATGTTGTGCGACAGCTTCTGTGAGGTTTGGTAGTAGCTTCTGTTCACTATAAAAACTAAATGAAATCTAATCATAAGTAAAATCAATTTTGGAATTATTCTAAGTAAGCCAGTGGATGATGAGATGTGCACCATCTAATCCTTTTCTCAAAACAATTAAATTTCACCAGCGATCGTTAATCATTTTTCATCTGCCATTGGCTGGTGAGAAGTCATGTGAGAGTTCAGAGATCAGAAACATCAGTCATG
Organism: Conus ventricosus; assembly: GCA_018398815.1. Classification (NCBI taxonomy): domain Eukaryota; kingdom Metazoa; phylum Mollusca; class Gastropoda; order Neogastropoda; family Conidae; genus Conus; species Conus ventricosus. The sequence goes on along the minus strand of CM031597.1, from coordinate 31,726,993 downwards.
GTAACTGGAACAAAACGTGTACAGTACACCAATTTCAAACAATGGCAACCCTTAACTTTTAATGACTTTCTCACAGTATATATTTCTCCAGAATAATCTGGAACATGCTTACCTTCTTGTGCATAGGTTTGAAATAAATTTTCCTTAGGATGCTATCAACAGACTAACAAACAGTATTCTGTATTGTTTCCAAGGTAACATCTCGGTTGAATTTAGCTGAAGTATTTGCAGCATGAGTGCTGTCAGCAGAAAATACTGCAGTGTCTAGCCCACTCATTTCCAGTAACAGTTTTATCCATCTACTTACGAGTGTCCACAGATATGTCCTTGTGCAGTCCTAGTGAGTGATAACAACCTTTCAAGTTAACTGTCTTAACAACGTTTCTCTGTTTTTGCTCTGTCTTAATAAAACATTCACGTTCTGACGGTGGAACATTGATCTACCCATTCTTGTTTGCTTTAACAAAGTTGCACACACCTGTACACTGACAGTCACAAAAGTAATTCAAGATTGCACCTGTTGCCCTGAAAGCAATGCAAACACTACAACAGGGTGTTACTGTTACCAAGCCTTTCCATATGGCCAAGTCTTTTCAACGCATGTCATCCTGACAGATGCAACCCACAGCAACATTCAGGTCAGTATCAATGTCCTACATAACCTTTTTAACGCACGTCAAGACAGTGCCTGTAACAGGTGCTTCAGTGATTTGTAAGAGTTATCTCCACAAACCTTACTGCCAGGCTTAAAAACAAACAACCAGGGACTGAAATATCTAACCGTCCGACTGTCCATGAGAACTAAATCTTCTGGCAGACAAGTGGAAATTCTCTCTCTACTTGTTCATCGGGTGACCAATTGTTCAATTGTGCACACAAATGATTACTCTTTTTTATCTCCTTCATATATTGTCCCTGTTTCTTTTCTCTTGGGGAGCTAGTGGATTGTAATTTACTCACGAAGGACGGAAACACCTCACTACCTTGAAGTGGCGTTTCTCTTTCGAGTATCATGGGCGTAAGGCATTCGGTAGCACACACAGAGATTGCCGTGACTTCTTGCTACTCTTCTCGGGCCAGGAGTCCAAGAAGCTGACTTTGTGTGCTGATGGTCTTGACCACAAGAGAGGATTCAGTGAACTCCATATGTGTACCGTACTTGCTTGTGTGTGTGTGTGTGTGTGTGTGTGTGTGTGTGTGTGTGTGTGTGTGTGTGTGTGTGCGTGCGTGCGTGCGTGCGTGTGTGTGTGTGTGTGTGTGTGTGTGTGTGTGTGTGTGTGTGTGTGTGTGTGTGTGTGTTCGTACATGTGTGTGTATGTGTCTCTAAGTGTGTGTGTGTGTGTGTGTGTCTGTGTGTGTGTGTGTCTGTGTGTGCGCGTGTGTCTACCTCTGTGTCTGTGTGTATATCTACGCCTCCCCCCCCCCCCCCCTCCCTTCCCCCTCCGCGCACGTGCCTTCGTGACTGTCTATGTGCGTGCGTGTCTCCCACAGACGCAGCAAATGGCCGCCACCCTCATCAAGTTCTCCCAGGGCTACTCCACCATTCTCCGCCTGGCGCGGGAGGTGGCGGAGGCTCAGGGGGACGACACCGCCACCGACATCCTCGACGACGACCGGGCACTGCTCGCCGCCGACGACAGCAGCGAGGACGACGACGACGACGACGACGAGGGGAGCAGGAGGGGAAGAGAGGGCTGAGGGGAGAGGAGGGGGTGGAGGACATCTTGTCGGTGACCCGCACTTTGTCCATCCTGAAGAAGATGAGGGTGGTCAACCTCAGCGGCATCCTACCCATGCAGGCCGACACTGTCACTGCTGGCTCCGCGTCTCCTGGTAATCTGGAACCCACGGAGAGTGGGGTGGGGGTGGTATGGGGGTTGTGGAGTGGGGAGGAGGGCTGGGGGGGAGGAGGGGAAGGGGATGGGGGCTTGAATCGTGACAGTTTTACTTGTCTGTTGATTTTTGAACTGGTTTTGGGCCAGCTTCTAAACTTACCCGTTTGTTTCCGCAAGGCTAACACCCCGGCTGTTTATAATGGTTGTAGATTCCGTGCGTGTCAACCTGTTCAGTAAAGTGTGCGTGTGTGTGTGTGTGTGTGTGTGTGTGTGTGTGTGTGTGTGTGTGTGCGTGTGTGTGTGCGTGCGCGTGCGTGCGTGCGCAGTGCGTTGTTGATGTTGTTGTTGTTGTTGTTGTTGTTCGTCATCGTCTTCTTCTAGCTCTCTTCATCTTCTTCTTCTTTCTGCAGTCATAAAAGACTATAAACTGCAAGTAAATGATAGAAGTGCAAAAATACATTCGTTTGGTGTTTCGGGGACGGGATGGGCGTGCAGCTTAAGGAGTCCCTGAATATTATGACTCCATTTCCTTTTCCTGCCTGGTTTTAAATTAGAATATAAAGACCTAAACCTGAAGGAACCTTCTCTCACACACACACACACACACACACACACACACACACACACACACACACACCACACGCGCACGCGCACGCATGCACCGGCCACACACACTCACTCACACACTAAACACACAACTCACGCACACACACACACACACACACTCTCTCTCTCTCTCTCTCTCTCTCTCTCTCTCACACACACACACACACACACACACACACACACACACACACACACACACACTCACACACCACACAAGAGTACGCGCACGCTCAGCGCACACACCGCGCACACACACGGAGTTTAAAAATATCCACAACAGAGGCACCAAAAAATCGCTCGCACACCCACGAAAGACAGGGACAAAAAAAAAAAAAAATCATACATACTATACTATACTATACTATAACTATACATACTAATATCTATACTATACTATACTATACATACTATAGTACTGCAGACTGGATTAGGCTATTCGTGAGCCTTTAGTCTGATCTTTTTCAATAAAACTGGTAATTCCTACACAAATAGCAATGCCTGCTGTCGTTTTGCCTGCTGTCTGTCGTTTTGGGCCCGGGTCTCTGTCGTTTTGCCGGCTCTCTGTCGTTTTGCCGGCTCTCTGTCGTTTTGCCTGCTGTCTGTCGTTTTGCCGGCTCTCTGTCGTTTTGCCGGCTCTCTGTCGTTTTGCCTGCTGTCTGTCGTTTTGCCGGCTCTCTGTCGTTTTGCCGGCTCTCTGTCGTTTTGCCGCTCTCTGTCGTTTTGCCTGCTGTCTGTCGTTTTGCCGGCTCTCTGTCGTTTTGCCGGCTCTCTGTCTCGCGCCAGCGACCAAGAATAAGACTCAGGCGGACAAAGATCTTCTGCCGCCACAACAGCACCGTTAATCACAAGGAAGGAAGTTCCAGACTTAATCAGATACTCGAAACCTGAAGGATGACCGAGACCATGACCCGTGCCAGATCGAATTATAGGCCTCATTTGTACTATATTACTGTACTTTTTGCATCGGGTGGGCATGTGTGTGTGTGTGTGTGTGTGTGTGTGTGTGTGTGTGTTGTATGTATGTGTGTGTGTGTGTGTGTGTGTGTGTGTGTGTGTGTGTGTGTGTGTGTGTTTGGTCGTGCGTGTGTGTGTGTGTATGTGTGTGTACGTCTGCGTGCGGGCGTGTGCGTGTGTGTGTACGCGCGCGCCCGCGTACAGCGTGCGTGCGTGTGTGTGTGTGTGTGTCTGTGTGTGTCTGTGTGCGTGCGCCCGCGTGCACGTGCGCGTTCTTGTGTGTGTGTGCGGGCATGTTCGCCGGAACCCTCCACAGCAAAGTTCATCCAGATAATATATATCCGACTCACCACAGGGCGAGGGCGAGTGCGAAACGGCTGGCTGGACCAGAATGTGCAGCAGCAGACGACATTTCAGAGGTCACGGGGTCAGCGGCAAAGAGGGGCTGGCATGCAGACGACGCCCACGATGGAAGATGGCGGTGAGTGTCGAAATGGGAGTTGGCTCGTTTGGTTTTTGGATTGTAGGCCTAACGATAGAATGGCGATTGTTGTTTTACATTTCATTCTTAGAGATGAATCTGTTGTCGCAACGAATGTGTTAAAGGAGTTTCGGCGCCCCTCAGGCAAGGCCTGTTGTTTGACGAAAGGCGTGAAGCCACACTGATTTAACATGTAGGCCTAACCTATCGGTATCACAGCTGTAGTAGGAGTCTGGTCAACAGGAAAGCACTGGTACACAAGTAATGATTCTAGCACCAAAGCGTTCTTGGATTCTCACGTTACGTTGGTCCTAGGTTTCGAAAGAAAATGTTGTTAAGGTTGTAAGTGTACCACGGACTGATAAATATTTTTGTTGTGATGAGCAAAAATTCATTTCTTACGCGCTCTGAAATGACTCGATTATCGCTGCGCAGTTGTTGAGTTTGGCCTTCTGCTGTATCAAGTAGTATTAGAAGTCATCTTAAAATCTCATTAAGGGCAAATGTTGGATTGGGGGGGGGGGGGGGGTAAGAAACAACAGCAGCTACCTTTGTAGGCTTAATTGGAACTATGCGTGAACATGTAAAAGACTTGAAGATAATGACACTGAATACCGACTTTCTGATTTAAAAAAAAAAAAAAACGCGAGATAATCAGTGTAGCCTAATATCGTGTAATTCACCAAAACACGGACAACTTTTGATTCACGGTCACTAATGCCAGTGTCATCTTTAATAGTTCATAGTTCATAGCTCTGTGTGTGTGTGTGTGTGTATGTGTGTGCGTGTGCGTGTCCGTGCATGCATGTGCGTGCTTGTGTGTGTGTGTGTGTGTGTGTGTGTGTGCGTGCACGCGTGCTTGTGTGTGTGTGTGTGTGTGTGTGTGTGCGCGCTTGTGTGTGTGTGTGTGTGTGTTAATTCACGGAAAGACAGGATCAGATCGTGTTCACGTTTTACTAATTCGTGGAAGGTGTTGTTACGTTTCACACTATATTCATTTGCAATATTGCGTAAGTATAACGCACACACAGAACAATACAATGCTATCATTTAATACATCCAACTATGTTGTTGTTTACCTTCTAAAAATGGTTCTCCATTGTGTTAGCGACCTGTTCTATCAAAGAGACTCCTCCCGCGGAGCACGTCTCTCACGGTCAGTGTTTGGAAACAAAGCTTTGCTGGTTCAGAGCAAAGATAGTTCGCCCTACGGAGGGCGTACAGTCTTTGTTCAGAGGGAGAGGTAGACTACCTTGAGCACAACCATATTATGTGACAATCCTCGCGCTCCCTGAAGCTGGATAACAATGGGCTTCGCGGTTGTAAGTTTGGTGTGTCGGGAAGAGAAAACGGCTGGCGAACGGTCTGACTATAATACGTCTTTCAGGGATTCGGTTCTAGGACTGCGACGTGACGAACCTCGGTGTACGGGGTGACCAGAATAAGTGATGTGGGACTGGGAGTAGTAGTCAGTATCACTAAGATGCAACTGAAGTCAGGAAAGATAGAAAGAAGAAACAAATAAAGATAGAAAGAAGAAACAAAGAAAGATAGAAAGAAGAAACAAAGAAAGATAGAAAGAAGAAACAAATAAAGATAGAAAGAAGAAACAAATAAAGATAGAAAGAAGAAACAAATAAAGATAGAAAGAAGAAACAAATAAAGATAGAAAGAAGAAACAAAGAAAGATAGAAAGAAGAAACAAAGAAAGAAGAAACTAGCAAAACAAAAACCAGTTATCTCTGTCTGTCAATCACAGATTCAGTCCATCAGTATGCCTATCAATCTGTCCATCTATATTGAAAGCAAATGAAGGATGAATAAATGAGCAGGTGAGTGCGTGTGTGAGTGAGTGAGGGGAATAAATATAATTAATCAATGACTTAATCAGTCGGTCAATTACTAGGGACACAAAGGACCAAACGAGTCAATAGATAAGGAGATATTTCAACTGTAAACCTTCTCCAGTCGTCTAGCAGCACCAAGCAGATCGACAGGCAGCCAAACCTGATGCCAGAGACAATGGGGGAGAAGACTCAAATGTGACGCCTCCAGCCGAACACGATCAGGGTTCACGCTCACAGCCTTTTGGTTTCATTGTGACATCACTTGCACAGATACATTAATCCCTGTCCTTCACACACATACACGCGCGCGCGCGCGCGCACACACACACACACACCACACACACACACACACACACACACACACACACACACACACTCTCTCTCTCTCTCTCTCTCTCTCTCTCTCTCTCTCTCTCTCTCTCTCTCTCTCTCTCTCGTATATCGATTAGTCTTGTAGATGGTAACATTACTATTTTTGGTTGCATCATGGGTTGTAATAGTTGATGGGGTGGAGATGTTGTTGTTGTTGTCGTACCCTGGCTAAAAGACTCCAGGGATCATCCGAACAGCCGAAGTTCTTGAACACTATGGTACAAATGCATCAGCTGGGGTTGAGAACATTACGTGTGTGACCGTTTTTGATTACCCCCGCCGCGTGGGCAGCCACACTCCGACTTCGGGGGATTTTGGAGACTGATAATGTTATGCTAGGAGATTTTCACAACTGAAGACAGTCCTGCATAAACTATGCAGAGCATAACAACATTTTGAAATATATTGCCTGTGTCCATGATGTACTTGATTCTTGGTTTTGGAGTTTGCAGATATACTGCACCTCTCCTCTCCTCTCTCTTTCTCACACTCTTTGTCTGGGACTCTGCCCTAGTCTCTGTCTACCCCCTCCCTGAGCTCTCTCTCTCTCTCTCTCTCTCTCTCTCTCTCTCTCTCTCTCTCTCTCTCTCTCTCCTCTCTCTCTCTCTCAGTATATGTCTATGTCATTGTCTGTCCGTCTGCCTCTCTCTCTCTCTCTCTCTCTCTCTCTCTCTCTCTCTCTTGCTCTCTCTCTTTCTCTCTCACGCGCGCACACACACACATACACACACACCACACACACACACACTGTCAACCTCGGGTGATGTCGATGGAGGAAGGAACTAGCGCACAGCCCAAACACACTCACAGCTTGCTTACGATCTCATTCATATATCATGCATTCGTCACATCAAACCACTAGTAAGTCTATAACTTTACTACACATGTTCATAGAACGAAACATCAATGCATATGGAATCAAACAAAATAAACATTCTCTCTTTCCTGAACTTCACAAAATCATTTATCTAAAACGTCATTAACTAACCCGGGTATAAATAGATTTCTACTTTACCTGGCCAGGTGATCTTAACTATTCACGAATCACTGTCTTTTCTTTTCTTTTCTTTTTCTTTTCACTGTCACTTTTCACAACACCGATCACACTGCTGGCACTGGTGTTGCGTCTACTTGCACGGTCTTAGCTGGACTGCTGGCACCGGTCAGGCTGGACTGCTGATGAAAGGTTGGCGCTGGCAAGTATGTGGTCGAACCCAGTGAGGGATAGAACAAGTGATATCAAAATCGATCTGTTCTCCTTTCTTTCTTCCTGCATTAAGGTCATTGCGACTCTCTCTTCTCTCTCTTTAGTTGCTTTATCAAATGGACCTGGTTGCTTTTTCTTTTCTTTTTTTTTTTTCGTTCTTTCTTTTTCTTCTTAATTAGTTAGCACTCTCTCTATCTCTCCACATCTCTCCTCAGTCCTTCCTCTGCAGGACTATCTTCATGCTAATCTCTCAACTTGGGTTTCTCTTCTCTCCTCCCCTCATTCTCTGCTTTTCTCTCCTCTGTAGATTACTCTCAGCTTCTCTCTCTGGCTCTCTGTTCGTTCTCCCCTCCGTTCCCCCGATTCTCTCACCTCTCTCCATCCGCTCTTAATTGTGTTCCGATCTGTCCTACAAGGAGAGCGGTACATTGTTGTCAGTATTTTTACCGAAGTTTCTCCCTCTAATTCATTGGATATTCAAATCATGACAGTCACGCCTACACACATTACTCTCTGTGCGTGGTCCAATTGGTCATTTAATTGATTAGTTACGATTTCACCCCACCACACATCTACCTTCCCCCCTTCCCTACTTAAACTGGCGCGTGTGGCTTAAGTCGTGGGAACGGTCTGTGTAAATTGGCCAGCGGGAGTCTGAGCCAGGCGCTACGACTCGTCTCGCTAGACATCGAGCGTCGGTCTTCAAAGCTGCCCTTAGCCGTTTATAGCGGACAGACCGTCTTCCTGAAGCATCTCGCTAAGCTTAATTGGCCGGCCCCGACCATGGGCCGTCTATCTGACGCCTAGAATAGAAATGTTTGAGTTGAGCTTTGTCCGAACAAATTGGTGGCGACTCCCCAAGTTGGGGTTGTTTCATTTTTTTGTGTGACCAATTTCCCCCTCGCAAAAGGAACCATGATCCGCATTGTCTCAAAACTACGGTACAAAAAAAACATCATCCGAATTTGCGACACACAGCTACACGTGCAAAAGTTTTTAAAAATACTTTACAACAACGGATTATAAGTTTATAAAATACATCATTCGTGAATACCACTCCAATGAGTTTATCATTGAAGTGCGCTCTTGCGTTTATTTCAACTCATTTTATTATCGACCTCGTGTGCGCACTTATGCGATTCCCCTACTGCGGATTTGCCTAATCTTTCTCTTCACAATTCTTATGAAAAAAAGCACAACTATAATATGATCACGATCCTATGACACTTTCACTGAGGAATCTCCATCCTCACTTATTGAAAATAATGCATCACTACACAAGCGCGACTGTATGCCCAAGCATAACTACATTCACATGAACAATGTCTCACAAAAGAAAATATGAACAATGTCTCACACAAAAATAATATGACCATAGGCAACTGGGGAATGGCCCTTATCCAATCAACATAACTGTCATCAACACCTATTAATCAACAAAGCACCCCGGATATGACTGACTTCTCTGGTTGCAGCTTGCGAGATACACGGCCTTAAATAGTCAGCTCCGACATTCAGTCGCCTGGGATTGTACTGCATCGATTCCTGTAGGGCTTGCTGTGCATTGCCCAACGCAGAACCCTGCTGTTTTTCAGCTGTGCCTCCTGCGGGAATTATGAGTGGGTTGGTGATCTGTCTCTATCACGAACTCTTTCCCATACAAGTAATTGTGGAACTTCTGCACGGCACCGACAGCTAAATCCCCATACTTTTTCCTTCTCCACCGTTGCGTACCCTTCTTTCTACACTTTGTCAACTTCATGCTGCATAATCTCAGGTAACTCGACCTATTCAAGCTCCTGCATCAATACTGCCATCCGTTCCACACCTGATGCATCTGTCCGCAACCAAACATGGTTTGGACATATTGGTAGCTTTTCAAGATGGGGGCGGGAACCTGTCTTCCTACACCGTCTGCAGTGCTTGGCTTCTGCAGCGTCTGACCATTCGACCACTGCCGGTTTCCATGCGCTTGTCCAAATCTCTGAGAGGACTCGTGATTGAAGCAAAAATTTGGGACATACACCTCCCTATAGAACCCAATATACACCTAGCAGACTCCTGACTTCTGTTTTGGTCTTTGGTCTCTAGGTATTCATCATCTTTCGCACTTTCCTCTTTCCGGATGCTTTTGTGTCGCCTCCGACAACAAAACCTAGGAACTCCAGGCTTGGAAAACCAACTGGCACTTTGTTGGGTCTTGCTGTTTTTTTGAGATTGGCTTGTCTCACCTCTCTAATGGGACTGCTCCTAGCTTGCCTCATATGCTCCTCCCATGTCTCGGATGCTATCAAGAATGTCATCCATGATATTCACAAACACCTTCCAATCCGTCAATAGCTTCCTCATAATCGAGAGAAGACTGCAGGTGCGTTGTCCATCCCAAAAGTGGAGTACTCGCCCACTGGTATAGACCATAGGAGTGGAGAATGGCTGGTGACTTCTTTGAGTCCTCAGCAGGTATGTGCCAGTAACCCTTGCTCTGTATCCTGGTGAAATATGGCTTTGCTTGTGGCGATCTGAGCGTACTGGTCTTCCATGTTTTGGTATGACCTTGCATTCGACCTTGGTGACACTGTTAGGACGTCTCTAGTCGTCACAGAAGCGATGCTCACCTGACTTTTTCCTCACTAAGACGACGGTGTGCAATATATGATGAATTTGGACGGTTCAATCACCCAAGGTCCAACATCTTTTCTACCTCCTTCCTCGATCACTTGCTTGGTGGCATATGGGATCGGTAGGCTTTTACCATGTACGGAGGTTTCTGTGATGTCAAACTCCCACCGTACATGTCTCTAGAGTTGTCCTGCCTGGTTTTATCAGTCAGGGACGCCCGATACTGTCCAGGAGCCCCCTAACTTCCTCTGTCTCTACTGTCTAGCCCTTCATACAGTGACACATCCCTGTATGAATCTTCTCCAGGAACGCAGGCAACAAAATCTCCCTTCTTTCTGCTGGGTTCCCTTCGCCTTCCATCAAATGAGTGCGCTGCGCCTATGTGCTGGGGTCTCACGCATGAATGTATTATGCGGAGGCAAATTTGCATGGAAAAGTTTTGATTTCCATTCACTCGATTCGTAGTCCTGATCTACCTTTTCATTGATGGTGTAATGGTCCCTTCCATTGCTCAGCAGCTTTGTTGTGATCCGTGGGCAGCTGTAACTGGACTGATCTCCCACCTTGAGGGAATTGCTGCCTCTCCTTCCTGTCATACTGCTTCTTCTGGACGACCCTAGCCTCCTGCAAACTCTCCCTTGCGACTTACATGTCTACTCGAGCCTATTTGCGTAAGGACTACCACTACTGATATGTGGTTTTGAATTCTTCGGACTTCTGGTCTCCGGACCACAGCTCTTTGAGAATGCACACAGGTCCCGAACTGTCCGCCATACAGCAGCTCAAATGGCGAAAAGAAGCCGGTGCTTTCCTGAGGGGCTTCCTGTAGGAAAACGTGCCGATGGAATGTAGCGGTCCAATCTGGTGGCCCTTTCCTCCAGAGCACTTTAAGATGCCATTCAGCCACACCGTTGAATCTTCCACCAAAGCCATTGCATTGGGGTGGTTATGGGGTAGTGCGCAGCTAGGGTGATCCCTTGCAGCTAGTTGGACCTCCCTCATCACGCCTGACGAGTGAAAACTGTGACCCCTGTCACTGAGTAATTTGTGTGAGCACACCCACGCGAGAGAAGAGGTCTACCACCCTTCAGCGACCTGTTGCGTATCTACGCCTCCTTTCAATGCAACCGCTTCTGGGTTATTGGTTCGCGTAGTCACAAGTGTCTAAACACATACTGTGCCCACTTTGGCACCTCAAGGTCGCGATTGGGCCAATCAGGTTACAGCCACCCTTCCTGAATGAGTTGTGTTCCATAAAGGAGGTGTTTAAGTGGCGCCTTCCTCTTCACCCCTCTTGTGGCGGACTTTGACACACGTACATTGACTTGCAGAAACGCTTGATGTCTGCCATTTGCTCCTGGGCCAATGGAAAGTCATCAAAGATTCGGTGCTGCTGTTTTGCTGGTCCGAGGATGACCGCCATGAGCGGACTCGTGGACCCTCTGACATGACAGTGTCACGTTAACTGCTGGTACCTTAACTGAGTGGTCTCCGTACCTGTCTTCCCTTGGTGAACACTCGATTACAACAGGCCCGCCTTTCACAAGAAATTCTGTCTCACCTCCTCCTAACCTCCTGTTTCTCTCCACCTCGTGCCAACTCCCAGACTTCACAGATGCGTAGGGTCTTGTTCCTGCCGCTGCCCTAAACTCATCAGGCGACACAATCTATGCCTGACTTCCTTGCCGGAACGATAACGGTTTATCAACATTTTCCCCTCCCTTCTTGCTCCGTGTTTGAACTGCTGCCCCTGTAGCAGTCAAAACTCAGGATCCCCTGGATCTTGCCCCACTGGAATATTTCCAATGATCAATCATGAGGGGTTTCTCTTACACCAACGCAGACAACTCGCCTGAGAGGTAAGGGAGGTACGTACTTTATCTTAGCAACTGGAAACTCCCTACAGTGCTCGATTAGAGTAAGGTCGGGATTTTGCCCTGTCAAATCCTTTCTCGACCAGCGTTGTTCGTACTACCCGCACGAACAACCAGTGTCTCGTAACAACTTTCACCCTCTGCTGGCCAATCCACCTTCTTCCACTGGTAACGAACAACTAGCTAGTGCCCTCCTTCCCTGACACGACTGCTGTCCAGTGCTTGCCATAGGCGCACTCGACCCTCTTCGATTGGATCCTTTTGTTTTCCACTGCAGGTCGTTTCCCTTGACGACCTATCACTCTTGCAAGGCTGACTGCCTTCGGGAACCTCAGCGACAATCCCTCGCCACTTGTCCCTTCTTGTGACATAATGAAACAACCTAATGTCCCTTTGCCCTTCCTTCTGCCCCCCACTGGGTTTGCAGACTTTGCAGGGAAAACTCCCCTAGTCTCCTTGCCTCATTCTCACCTGTGCCCTTGCACCTGTTTCTTCCTGCACCTTAGTGCCCAAACGTGCCTCTATTTACACCTCTGCGAACTTCAACAACTTAATGCTGTTCTGGCTGTTCTCTTTCAAATGTTATGGTTAATACTCAGGGCCGCAAACCTGTCAAAATCTGTTCTTTCTAACTAGCGCTTTCAATTCAGCGAACTCCTTTTTCGTACACTCAACTCTAACCATTTCTTCAAAATAGTGATCTGACGTGCACCAAACTGTGTGAGTTCTAACCTGCTTGTAAATTTAGATGAACGATATTCTTCCTGAAACCCCTCCTCTGTGAGTGTCAAAATCCCTTCATCTATGTTTCCTTCACAGCGCCGAAATCAGAACTGTTGTTCGTGCTGGCAACGCAGTGAATATTTGTTATTGCTTACCGTCTCGTAGCGCTGACAAAGGACTGCCCCATCTTCTGAGGCCAACCCTGGGACTGGTCGCCAAACGTTTCGAAACGATCTGATTGTTGCATCAATCGAATCGGCTCCTTCAGAGAATTTTTGGCAAACTTGGGTCGGGGAGCTTAGCTGCGCACTGAGTCACTGGTAAGTGAGCTACCTTCCTCGGGGGTCATCCCGTTGTATTCTCACTTTCTTCCACTCAATTGAACATTTTATTTTTCCGGTTCTCTTGGGTTTCCTTTGTCTTTCTGTTTCTGTGCTTCCCTGAGTCGTTCTTTTTTCCTGCCTTTTTCTTTCTGTTTTCCTGCGTAAACTGATTATAATTAGCCTGAATCCTTAACCTTTCTGTTTCTTCCTTTTCTACCGCGAACGTCGTTTCCGGGGTTACCCCTTTCCCATCTTTTGCTGGTTTTCAAAAAATGCTGCAATATCCCCGAGAAACCCTAGATCACGGCGCCCGCTCCAATTGTTCAATAGGGGTGTTTTTTCTTCCGCCATTATTTTCTTTTTTTTTAAAACAAGATTTTTTACTACGACAGCCAAATGGTGGTTCCCGCACGAGTGACGTTTTTGCCATCCTAAAATGAAAATATTAGTTGGGAAACTAGTTAGTTTTTATAAGACCCCCCGCGCCTGCCCCAATATGAGAGCGAATTATGGGGCATCTGTGCGAAATGAGTACTCTGGGTGAAATGCCAAGCCTAGTATTAACTATCTTGGAAAAGCAATCCCAACCCGTTTTTAAAACTATCTTGGGAACTTTTACGAAAGAAAACCCCCTTGTCTTGGGATTACAAATTTGATCCCCCCGCTTCCTCTCGAGAATTTGAACAATTAAAAAAATGGGCCAGAATACCCTGGCAAGTCGCCAATTAAAATTTTTCAACCGGGGGGTGATGTCGATGGGGGAAGGACTAGCTCACCCCCCAAAACACCTCCACCCTTGTTCGATCTCATTCATAATCATGCATTGTCACTCAAACCACTAGTAAAGTCTAAAACTTTTACACATTCATAGAACAAAACATAATGAATGGAATAAAAAAATAAACATTCTCTCTTTCTGAATTCACAAAATCATTTATCTAAACGTCATTAACAAACCCGGGTTAAATAGTTTTCTACTTTACGGCCAGGTGATTTAAAACTATTCACGAATCATGTCTTTTCTTTTCTTTTTTTTTTTCTTTTCCTGTATTTTCCCAAAAAACCCGCACTGCTGGCCTGTGTTGGTCTCTTGCACGGTCAAGCGGATGCTGGCACCGGTCAGGTGGACTGCTGATGAAAGTGGCGCGGGCCCAAAGTATGGGTCGAACCCCAGTGGGGATAGAAAGTGATATCAACATCGATTGTTTCCTTTTTTTCTTCCTGCTTAAGCATTGCCTCTCTCTCTCTCCTTTAGTCTGTTTATCAAATGGCAGGTTGCTTTTTTTTTTCTTTTTTTTTTTTTTCTTTCTTTTCTCTTCATTTTGTTGCAACTTTTCTCTCTCTCCCACTTTTTCCTCAGTCCTTTCCCTGCAGACTTCTCAGCTAAATTTTCAACTTTGGGTTTTCTTTTCTCCTCCCCTATCTCTCTGCTTTTCTCTCCCCGAGTTACCTCAGACCTTCTCTCTCGTCTCTCGTTCGTTTCCCCTCGTTCCCCCGTTCTCTCACTCTTCATCCCTCTTTTGTGTTCCCATCTGTCCAACAAGGGGGAGTACCCTGGTCATATTTTTTTCCCGAAGTTATCCCCCTAATTCCATTGGGGATTTTAATCATGCAGTCACCCTCAACCTTACTCTCTTTTGGTGGTCAATTTGGTCATTAATTGATTAGTTGATTTCCCCCCCCACCCCACACTCCTTCCCCCTTCCTATTAACGGCGCCGTGTGGTTAAGTCGTGGGGACGGTAGTGTAAATTGGCCCGATGAGTTGAGCCGGGGGCTACGACTCCTCTCGCTTGTCGAGGCGTCGGCAAAGCTGCTTTTGCCCCTATAGCGGACAGACCGTCTTCTGAGCCTCTCCGCAAGCTTAATTGGCCGGACCCGCCCTGGGGGCCCCTCTATCTGACGCCCAGAATTTTTGAGTTTAGCTTTGTCCGAAAAAATTTTTGGTGGCGATCCCCAGTTGGGTTGTTTTTTTTTTTGTCCTGCCACAACAAAACACACACATAAACATAAACAACACACACACCAAAAAACAACCACACACACACAACCCCACACACATACACACACCACCATACCATGCCAACCCACACCACACACACACCACACAACAACACACACACACACACACTACACACAACCACAACACACCACACACACAACACACACCCCACCATGCTGCCCCCCCTCTCATTTCCCCTTTTTTCACCATGCCTTGTCGTCTCTCTCTCTCCCCCTCGCTGCTCGAAAAAGCGGTAAGTAAAGGTGGGGCCCTTAGACTGTTTAAAGTGGTATGGGGACTAACACCAACCCACCACAACACACACAAACACACACACACCACACACACACCCCCCAAAAATTTTGTGATGGGGGGACGCGTTGCATTTTTTGCGCGGTTTGGGGTGTGTGGTGTGTGTGTTGTGTGTGTGTGGTGTTGTGTTTATGACACATGCCGGGGCGTGTGCATGTAAGCCCCGAACTCACAAAACCCCAAGCCTCTCCCCCTGTGTCTAAGCCCCCTTCGTGACCGTACCACAAGCGAGGAATAAAT
>CM031597.1:31674099-31706599 GCA_018398815.1 Conus ventricosus | reverse complement strand
CTCTGTCTCTCTCTCTCTCTCTCTGTCTGTCTGTCTGTCTCTCTCTTCTTCTTCCTCTTCTCCCTTCTTTCTCCCCCCCCCCCCCCCCCCTCTTTCTTTCAGTCTCCCTCTCCCTCTCTTCCCGATCTCTCCGTCCCCTTCCCCACCCCTCACCTGATCCTTTTCTCCCCCCTCTCTCTCTCTCTTTCTATCTCTCCCTCCCTCTCTTGTCGATCCCTCCCCCCTTCCCCACTCACCCCACCTGATTCTCTCTCAGTCTGCCGGTCCTCCATGTAACGGCTGTGTGTGTTGTGTGTGTGGGGGTGTGGTGTGGTGTGGTGTGGTGTGGTGCACAGGAGGTGTGCCAGCAGATCTACGCCACGCTGTACGACTACCCCTGCCTCAAGGCCTGCCCGGGGCTGCTGCACTACGTCTCGCACTGCGTCCGCCTGGCCTGGGGGCTCAGCGTGCAGCGCCGCCCCTACACCATCAGCTACGACTCGCAGACCTTTCAGGAAGGGTTCCACGCCCGCTTCCACACCTCCGACCCGGCCGGCGCGGAGGTCCGAAGCTACCTGTGGCCGGCGCTGGTGGACTGGCAGGGCGCGTGCGTGTCCAGGGCTGTGGTCATCACCTGACGGACCTGGGAGCGAGAAGAAGTGAGGGGGGGGGGGGGGGGGGTGTAAGTCTGGCTGGACCCGAATGCCGAGAACTGCTGGCCTGCGTGGGACTTGCAGTCTCGTCAAGTGGCGCGTTTGTGGGCGGAGTGTTCTTGGCAGGTACTTTTTATTTTTTTATTTTATTTTATTTTTTAAACGTTCGCGAGAAGCAGCTTGGCATGGACTGTGTGTGTGGTTTTTTTTTTTTTTTTTTTTTTTAATGGCAGGCTGGATGTTCACAGCGTAAATGGTGAAGGCGTACTTGAGTTGCGGCCTTCGGCATTTTTTTTTTTTTTAACTGAATACTCAAAACACAGGGTTAGCGCGTGCATGAGGGTCGTAATTTTAAAGACCTTGTGTTTTCTGAACGATCAAAGTACATAACGTTAACAGACACATGAGGAATAGCACAACCGGAGATTTTTCTGGGTTTTTTTTTAGCCCGAATATTCCAAAACATATACAGAATTGAGCAGCGTATTTTCTTCTTTTCTTTTTTTTTTTTTTTGGGGGGGGGGAGGGGGGCTGTTGAGGGAGAGGCAGCATGTTCACAGAAACATACATAGTTAAATCACATAGCTGAGGAATCTTCACAGAACATACATAGTTAAATCACATAGCTGAGGAATCTTCACAGAACATACATAGTTAAATCACATAGCTGAGGAATCTTCACAGAACACACATAGTTAAATCACATAGCTGAGGAATCTTCACAGAACATACATAGTTAAATCACATAGCTGAGGAATCTTCACAGAACATACATAGTTAAATCACATAGCTGAGGAATCTTCACAGAACATACATAGTTAAATCACATAGCTGAGGAATCTTCACAGAACATACATAGTTAAATCACATAGCTGAGGAATCTTCACAGAACACACATAGTTAAATCACATAGCTGAGGAATCTTCACAGAACATACATAGTTAAATCACATCGCTGAGGAATCTTCACAGAACACACATAGTTAAATCACATAGCTGAGGAATCTTCACAGAACATACATAGTTAAATCACATAGCTGAGGAATCTTCACAGAACATACATAGTTAAATCACATAGCTGAGGAATCTTCACAGAACATACATAGTTAAATCACATAGCTGAGGAATCTTCACAGAACATACATAGTTAAATCACATAGCTGAGGAATCTTCACAGAACATACATAGTTAAATCACATAGCTGAGGAATCTTCACAGAACATACATAGTTAAATCACATAGCTGAGGAATCTTCACAGAACACACATAGTTAAATCACATAGCTGAGGAATCTTCACAGAACATACATAGTTAAATCACATAGCTGAGGAATCGGCTAGTCGGCCTGTACGTCTTACTGATGACGGTGTCTTTCAGAGGCGAGAACAAAAAAAACCTCCAACTCTGATCTCCCTTACCGTCACTCCTTTCACAATCCCTTTCACCCAAAAGCTGACAATGTGCGAAGCACTCAACTGCAAATCCACTTTGGGATACCTGTCAGTATCGCTCGCTGGGAGAAATAAGTGTGTAAACGAAGAAACAACATAGCTCAATCAGCATGGGGGAGGGGGGGGGGGGGTAACAAGTCTTGTAGCCTTTCGTGCCTTGTTCTCATGGAGATCTCAGGTTTGATTATCTCTTCTCATCGATGCGGTTGGTGAGTTCGGGTCGAGGTCACTGGTGTTGGCAAGTTCATGGGGGGCTGTCGTTGCACGGACGAGGAGACAGCTTCCAGGGGGGGGGGGGGGGGGGGGGGAGCATCACTGACATGGCTTCATGACTTAGCAATGACTGTCGTCTGTAAGGGGCTCGGTAGATGGTGTCCTGCGCATATTGGATCAAAACAGGCACCACCGAACACCAGCCAGGTGACTGGGCGGCAGTGCAGTGTCTCCTGCAGTGGGTTGGCTGATGAGGGCTTCACATGGCTCCCTCTCCCTGTGGAGAGCCGGTGCTGGGGGCTGTCGCGGTCAAATTTGTTGCTCAGTCAAATCGGTTGCTGGCATACCAGTTTAGGCAAAAAATGACGTCATTTGATGCCACAACACACATCCGCCTACTCAGAAATGTGTGAGCACGACTTGGCCTAACGGCCTTCGTTCATTCGTCCTTCGTCCTCTCTCGGGCTTCGCCCTACTCTAATCTAAAGACCATCGATTCTGCTTTGGAGTAGACTGGGACACTGGTGACGTCATTTTTTGCCTAAACTGGTATGCCAGCAACCGATTTGACTGAGCAACAAATTTGACCGCGACAGCTACAACGGAACAAGGCAAGGGAGATAACACAGCAAAAACAAAAATGGCTGCAGGTTGTGCAGTAGGCTACACTTACGTCGTGACCATCGTACAGACTGCAGAGTGGTGTGAAGGGACTCAGACACGCACGCGCGCGCGCACACACACACACACATACACACACACACACTCACACACTCACACACACACACACGCACACACGCACGCACGCACACACGCACGCACACACGCACACAGACACAGAGTCGTCACGATGGTCGTCGAGTTACGCGTCGGTCCCTAGGGCCGGTTTAAAGCCCGACTGACCTTGTTCAATCAGGTACAACATACCTGTGTGGTGCTGAAACTGTGTGGCAGCGTTATCATGTTCTACCCTGATATCAGAAAGGAAGGCAGTAACTATCGACTGACCCAAACCCGAACCCTGGACACCTGAACCTGTGCTAACTCCCGTCCACCAGCTCTGAGAATGGGCATGTTGGGGGATGTGCCCGGGAGAGTGGCGACTTCACAGAGAGTTCAAAAACGTGTAGGGAGTGTGCGTGTAGAACTTGCATCACAACTGTTGATATGAGAAGCGAACAGAAATAAAAAGAATAAAAAGCAGTAGGCTACATTTCAGATTGCCTCAGTGTGCAGACAAGAGAGAACGAAACTTGATATTCTGGGAAAACATTTTTGAAGTCCTGCTTTGTATCTTTGAAGAATATAAGTTATTAGCGGCTTAGAGAGAGAGAGAGAGAGAGAGAGAGAGAGAGAAGCATAAAAGACGAAGTTACTAGCACGGAACTACCAGATGGCGTTGAGTTATTGGTACGTAGGACTCGACCACTTTTCTACTGTGTTGTCACTGGTTCGTTGCATTCGGTTTTCTACTGGAAAGGTAAACGTGGCTTCAACAGAAGTTTGTGACTTTCTTTTTTTTCTGGTTGTCTTCACTGTAGACTGGAAGACTGTGAATCGAAACGCATTGTTTCTGTGTCCGTTCAGCATTGCTGCCATTCTCACGGGTTTATGCTGGCCAGTCAGGACTGTGCATGTATTGGATGCCTGGAGAGCTCGGTGGGATTGAACATTGCGCTGTTATTGAAAACGGTCGCGAATTCACTTTGGCAGTCATCTTAATGTGTTCTCGCTCCGGTAAGGTCGGTGTAGTGGCAGATAGAACACCCCCCACCCATCCGCCTCGCCCCGCAGTCTCCGGCGGTAGCTAGCCCATTTCACGTGTGGTGGAAGTGGACATTAAACCTTAAAGTGACCAAAAATAAGGATACATGGCCGATGCATGTACGTGTGTGTGTGTGTGTGTGTGTGTGTGTGTGTGTGTGTGTGTACTAGTCCATAATCACAGATATAGAATCACAGCATTTAATGACCCATCCATGTTTGCTATGCAACTGCCGATCTATGCTCGCCAGTTTGTCGTTCGTTGTATGAAGGAAATCATGTTTTACTTTGGATACTAACAAATTAACAATAGTTTAACGTTGACTGTTCAAGAACGACAAGAGCAGAGGCAAAAACAAAAAAAAACAAAAAAAAAAACACCACCACCACCAACAACAAAAACCTACGCACACACAACACGACAGTAGAGAAGAGAAGTAGGCTTTGTACTTGGCATTCTGTAGGCCAAGTGACAACAGAAAAGACTTTAAGAACCGGGGGAGGGAGACAAGGAGACAACTTTAGGCGAAACTGTAGGTAAGCTATACCCACCACCGTCCTCCTACCTTCTACGCCATACCCTTTCTGCCTATATGTTGCTTACTCTCTCACACACACACGCACGCACGCACACACACACACACACGCACGCGCGCGCGCGCACGCATGCATGCGCGCGCTCACACACACACACACACACACACACACACACACACACACACACACACGCGCGCACACATACACACACTCGCCCACACACAAACCAAACTCGTTTCAGTGTCGGCTTCAACACAGAGCATCCGTCACTGCGTGCGGGTTACCTCCCGTTGATCAACGCTACATCACCACTGAGCAAGAAAACCACGTTGTACAGTGGTCAACAATAGATTAATGTGACTTGTTATGACAGTGGTGTGCTTCGGTCAGAAAGTTGGCCCGAAAATGACAAGCGAGCGTCGTGCATCTGTATGATAACGTGAACGCGAAACGGTTGAATCGGTTTCAAGGAGTGGCAGGCAGTAACAACGCTATATGATTTACTTTGCTGAAAGTTTTGTTTGACATTAATTTGATGGTTTGTTAGATATTTGGTTTTGGTTTTGCTGATTATTTTGTTTGACATTCATGGTTTGTTGAGCTGGTGTGGAAGGACATGGTGCATTCTCCCTCCCTCCCTCCCTCCCTGCATTCTCTCTCTCTCTCTCTCTCTCTCCCTTTCTCTCTCTCCTGTAAATCTGTTATGCAGTTTTATTCTATGCGCAAACCCTCTTGTTAGGGGCATGGTTTTCAACAAGACCCCCCCCCCCCCCCCAAGGTCCTCCTCCCTCTCTCTCTCTCTCTCTCCGCCTGACCACCTTTCCCCCCTCTCTCTCTCTCTCTTTTGTATCCATGTGACTTCGATTGTGAAGATCTACGCCAATTCAAACCAAACAAGACCGAATGCTGTGGAGACTGTGATCTACTGGTCACTGAAAGACGAAGTCATGATTAAATTGCCTGATTGTGTTTGTTTTCATCTCCTTTCCTTTCGTTGTTGAGACCTGTGTTTTGGGAGAGTTGTGTTAGATAGCGTGAACGCCAGACCTGAGCAGGAGCACTGAAATGGCGCAGGGAAAAGGTGAGCAAGAGAGAGAGAGAGAGAGAGAGAGAGAATGTATGCGTGTGTGTGTGTGTGTGTGTGTGTGTGTGTGTGTGTGTGTGTGTGTGTGTGTGTGTGCGCGCGCGCGCGCGCGCACGCGCGCGCGCGCACGCGCGCGAGCGCGCATACAGTGTGGGCTATGCAGTTGTATGTGAACGCACGCAATTGTGTGTGTTATACCATGGACCAGCAGTGTCAGACATGGCCATGAGGTAGGTAATTGCAGCAATGAATACAGACAATTTCAACAATGTTCAATACAACCGTGACATTAACTGCTCGATTCCAGAACGTACGCACCTGACACACACTCGGGGTGGGGGTGGGGGTGGGGGTGGGGGATACCTCCAAAAGCGAAACAACTAACTACGAAAGAATCTTGCATGCGCCGTTGTTCCTGTCAACGTGTTTGGTTTACGCGCATGCCCCTTACGTTGTCACAGATAAGACTGGGTGGTCCATTTCATATTCATTTATTCAACCATCTATTTAATTTATATGCCTAATGATTTCTGTTGAGAAGCACACAATGGTTCGATTATCAGGCGAGTTATCCTGAGAAATTTATTAGTTTGGCGGATACCAGAATTTTGGTTGCATTTTAGTGGTCAATTTCATGTTTAGTTATTCCGCTGTCAATCTGTCTATTTCATTTATATGCCCCGTGACCTATGCAGTGAACCGCGCACTGGTTCAATCATCAGGCGAGTTCAGAAGATCGTCAGTTTGGGGGAATTGAAGATTTTCAATGAGAATTTCAATTGTATCATAGCTAGCCGACTACACAGGCCCGTTTCAGGCCTGTCATCATACAGTAACAAAACAACAAACAAAACAAAGCAAAACAAAACAAACACAACAAAAGAAAAAAGAAAGGGATGGGGAAAAAACCACCACCAGCAACAAACGCCAAGCTCTGCCCTGCAAAAAAGAAACAAAACGAAGGCAGCTTTCATCGCTATGAACACAGCTCACAGCAATGGCAGGTAAACAACTGATAATCCTGAAGCATAGAAGACACAGCCGTGCTGTGGTCCCCATAGTTCATTACCTTCAGTTTTTACAAGAGGAGTGAGAAAAATAATGAAAACATAAACGGCACTGAAGAAGAAAAAAAACAGGAGAAAAGAATGAAAAGTGCTGTATCGGTTGAAGAGGCAGCCTGTCCAGTCTGGACAGATTACAACAGAAAAACTAGCATTGGTAGTAGACGCTAGTTGTTACGAGAGAGAGATACGCGTGTGTGTGTGCTTGTGTGTGTGCTAGCTAGAAAGAGAGAAAGGGGAAAAGAGAAAGACCGAGAGGTATACAGAGTTTGTAAGACAAATACTTGAGAATAAGCCATAAAGAGGACGGAAAAAAAGGGAGGGCTGATCTAGGATTGGAGGATGGGAAAGGGGGAGGAGGGAAGGGGGGGGGGGGGGTCAGGCCCGGACGAGGGATGTCAGCAGATTTAGAACACCCGCCCCTCTCTTCCTCTCCTTGCTGGCAAAAAATTACATTTGGGGCACATTGTTCCCTCCCCACCCTCCCGTATCCACTGTGCAAAGACCCCCCAGGCCCCATTTGGAAGTCCCTCTTTTCTGGTAACTGATCCGTCCCAGGATGTCATGATGTGGCCACCGAGGACATGGCGATCTGAAATGATATGTAACATATTGTAGAGTTTGAATGAACGCTGCAGAGACAATTAAGTAGAAGAAAAAAAATGAAGAAATGTAATTGACATTGCGAAGTCATTTATTTACATTTAAAGACTGATGAGATACTAAGTCCATGTTTTGTGACCATGTTCTGTACATGAGGAAAAAAGAATTGGCCTGCCTGACAACAAGCATGAGAGGCAAACTACTGCCAGCTACTTGTTCAAAACGTGTGCGCATGCCCAGCCTTATACCAATAGGTATCTGGTGGGTATTGTCCTGCTTTTTTTTTTAATGCCTGTTACTTGTGACGACCGAAGACATATGTTGAAAACGAACTTCAAAATAAGCGTTACTCTGCACTCCTGTGTTGTGTTTGTATACGTATTTGACTTGTTTTCAATAAGGCTAGAGTCTGTTTTAGTATTCCTTTTTCCCCTTCTGAACTAACATTTTTTTGGTGTTGAAAACCATGTGTAACTTTTATGTATGGTTTACTTTGTTTGAATCATATGACCAGTCGACTTGCATGCCGTTCTCCGCGAACTCACCTGATGTGACCACAACATGGCGAGGAGAAGGATTTAGTGAGCGCAAACAGAATCTTTTTGTGGCACAAACCAACCCAGTGTGACAAGGGCTTTAGGGATGGGGAGCTTTGATAAACAGGAAGACTCTCTAATACGAAGATTCTCTTACTCCGGAATACATGACCCCAAAACCAACTTGACCCGAATTCTGGCCGAACTGTAGAAACCTTACAAAAAAAAACAAAAAACCCTTCATTGATAAGTCATGCTTGTAATGTGGAGATTACGGAAAGAACGTTCGCCAGTCTTTTTCACAAGGCTTGTAGCTGTAGACAGAGAAACCATAGAACGTTCAAAGGCGAGTGAACCAGAGACTGTATGAACAAAATCGACAGAGTGATGGATAAACGTTACAAAAATGGATGAGTACAGATAGACAGATACATGGGAAGACTGAAGCTGATGCAGGCATGTACAGAGAGAGAGAGAGAGAGAGAGAGAGAGAGAGTTACAAAAATGGATGAGTACAGATAGACAGATACATGGGAAGACTGAAGCTGATGCAGGCATGTACAGAGAGAGAGAGAGAGAGAGAGAGAGAGGAAAGACAAATCCAGAGAGAGACTTGGAAAAGGATGAAAGAAAGACAAGAATCACACACATCCAAAGAGCCAGCCAGCCCTGCGCCCCCACCCAACAGACGTACAGTTACACAGATGAGTAACAATACTTCACAACTTAACCCACGCACCAGGATATCCACAAACTCAATCACACACATTGAAAACAAGAGCCATGGCAAAGTGCAATATCTTTATTAACCTCTCTCTTTCTCTTCTTACAAGAGATAACCAGAAGTAAAACCTTTACCCCAAGACCAACAAGCGACGTGCGCTGCGTCCGTTTGGAAGGATCACAATTCAGAACAAATCTCAACAACGTGTCTTTTACCCCATTTCAATTGGCAAGTCTGCATGCTGCCACGCTGCGTCTTTTGGGAAGGAAGCAGTGGAGAGGAGGGGTGGAGGAGGATGCATGCTTTTTTCGTTCTTCCATAAACCACCGAATGCTGACGAGAACAAAGGGATCGTTTGGTACAGTGACACAACTTTATGACTGCATACTCGCACAACATATGGGACTCTGCAATGCTTCAGCATGGGAATGGTATGTATGTTGACATAAGGGATTGGCCTAGGATAATTCATCACATTCAAGTAATATACCTACATCCATATTATGGCTGATGAGGTTGGCAGATGGGTGCAACGATCTCAACAGAGTACGGGGAAGCGACCTTTTTAACACTACACTAACGCCATCACAAAGACAAAGCTTTAAGATGGGTATTGAATTTACCTATTTTCATGAAGAAAGTCAGACGGATTCAAACTCTAATTGCCTTGACTGTGAATCCGGTGTTCTATCACTGCGCTAACCAGACAAACATGAGGCTGGGGTGGGGCTGGAGGTGAGGGGGGGGTCTCCTGTTTATCACCTTTCCGCTTTGAGATTCATCAACCTCCGTCTTTTCTAGTGTAAACTCAGCAAGACGTTTGGCTAGAGCGGTGTCATCCGATGGGACGACATAAACGTAACACGATGTCTTTGATGACAGTGGAGGAGTGAGAGGGACGGGAGAGGCTTGTTTCTGTTTACCATGTCTGCCATGATGAGGACAACCTGCTCTGAACAGTGCTGCAGTTATACTGTTCACAGATGTACCTCTTTGCCCTCTCTATGCTGCTGATGATGTGAACAAATATTTCTGTAAAAATGTGAACACACAGCCCTAGCTTTAGTTTGGACACAAATGCTGCAAGGCCACCGTCTTCGTGGGTTCTTTTACATACGCAAAGCCATAGCTACCAAGCATGATCCTTTTTCTTTTTCTTATTATTTTGACTCATATCAATCCTCAGTATGAAAACAAACCTTGTTTTCTTTAATATTTCATTTTTCCAAGATGGGAAAAAGATATATGAAAAGAAAAAAAACAAAAAAGAAAAGACAATGACCGGAAAAAGTTTGTAACATATTCTGATCTGAAAACAACAGCCATTTCCACTTGGCCACTTCCCCTACTAAAAGAGATCTTCACCAACGGATTTCATAAGCAGGATTTGAAATAGAGACCTACCCCCACCCCATCCCCGAAACAGAACTACACATTTATTTTCCCAGGGTTGACAGCCACGCTAAGCCCACGCTGGATATGACACTTCACTTCATCCCCCTTCAGTAACAACACTAGCACTCTGAACTGCAGGAACTGGGGGTGGGGTGGGAGCTAGAGGGGTGGAGAAACGGGGAACGGGGAGACAGGAGGAGAGGTAGAGCGGAGGGGAAGGGAGGGTCGTCTGGCATGGATGGGAGATGAAATTCTCACATATGGGGAATGCAGACTCGCGAGCTGAAATCTCTCGCTTCACGGACAAGCATTTTCCACAAGGCGGTACCACAACTGTGGTGGGTTTTTTCCCTTGAAAGACAAAAGCTACATTATTACCATGGGCACTGATTAATCTTTTCATAAGAAAGAGAGACTTGGAATTACTTGACAAATTTCTTTGAAAAAAAAATACACATTAGAAAAATGTGCCCTGTACCGCACAATACAGATCATATATCACAGGATTATACATAGGCCCATTAAACCCTAACCAAAGCAAAACTCTGGGGCACAAGGAACCCAGACTGAGACCAATTGAATAAACAGATAAATGAATAAACACAGAACATACACTGTTTAAGTTGCAAGCAGACAAGAAAATAGAAGGTTATAGGGCAATCCAGGATAATGGCACTTGACAGAGGCACCTTCCCTCTGCTCTATATTTCGTATGAAATAAAAAGTAATATGCACCTTGTTTCAGATGTTCATTTGAGTTTTTCCTTGTTTCCCAACGATTTCTTTCTGCAGAAAGATAAACCTGCAATGCCGAATCCACTACAGTTTGGACGTGATCAACGGTGCCATTTCCATGATCAATGTCCAGTGATCTATGGAGATAATGATCGTGCTGAAAACAGAATCTTACACAAACAATTATCTCCCTTTTCATGCCCTGCTGCTCACCTGGGTATTTCCCATCTACTTCCATGCTCCTAGTCAGATTAACTAGCTGCGCTGGACATGCTGTCCACTCCATAGAATTCATCGCCTCAAGAATGAAAAAAAAAAGGAGTTAAAAAAGATCCAATGGAAAGTACATGTATTACACAAAGGAGAAAAAGATAGAAAGAAAGAGAAAAAAATGAGATCAAAGCAGCAAATTACTAGGCTAAAAGGGCAGATAATGCACGTCCTGGAGTCCAATCACACAACACGAGTGTCGGCGTTCAGACTAGCAGACGTCTCACCCACTTATGTGAAAATGCAGGTCAATGACCAAGACAGAAATAGAAGATGAAACATTCAAGAATTACAATAAAAGAAAGAGTGAGCAGATACAAGATGTGGACTGTGAGCTGGGTGTGTTCGAATCCCATACACTTGTAGTAGTTTTCAGCTGCTTCCAGTTCCTTCTCAGAGTTGCGTATGCTGTGGGATCTAATTGGACTGTAGCTCAGATTTTCTAAACAATACTGCTGATGTCCGTGTTGCTTGGGCGTGGTCGATTTCAGGAAACATTACGGAAGAAAGTGCAGAGTATAGACAGCCCTGGCATCTAACCAAAGGCTAGAGTGGAACTTTGCACAAGCATTTTCATTATTCACATTGATTAGCGTAAAAGGCTGCTCAGCTCTGTGATCCTTAATGCCTTGCAATCAAAATTACCTTAATTCCCACATCCATTTCTGTGGCCAGTTCAAATCAAGGTTTTTAGATTGGCGAGTTCTTGGAACCGTTGATCGGTGAGCGTGGAGGTTGTCTCCCTCTACAGGCGGAAATCCATTCACACTGACTCCACAACAAAGCTAGTAGGTGGGGTCCTGGATCAGAACAGGCATCACCAAACACCACCTACATGACTTGGCAGCAGAGCAGTGTCTCCTCAGGCAGATTCCCTCATGGAGGTCTGACGTTCACAGCTCTAGGTCTATGACAGGACAAACCGGGTGTGGCTATGTGTTGAGAAAATCAGAATGCATGGCATGAGAGTAATAATACTGAGAAGGCATGGAGGGTACTACAGCAAGCAAAAAGTCGAAAAAGAAATATAAAGAGCTGATAATTCCATGAATACACACAAAGACATTTTGATACTGCTAAGTCAGGACACATAAACAGAACCCTAACCACAATTACATAAAATACAGAACTTGAATTTCTAAAGATGACAGGATTCATTCGGTATAATAATAATAAAACACTCTTTTTTTTCATATTCTTTGTAACATTAGATCTGGTATTTCTGGTGCCAAGACCAAAACTTAGTAATAAAACTGCAACAAAATGAAATATATAATGAAAGGAGCAAAAGCATGTGCTCAAATAAAGGATTTTTTTTCTATTGGCATTAATAGATATATTCAGCAATCAGGCAATGCAGCATTACATACTTATACACACACACACACACACATACATACAAACGTATGTATATATGTTACAGTAAATTTATCAAATCAGGAAATTCATAAATTTCCTAAACATTTCAGTAAATTTATAAAGTTACTGTTTCACTCAGGAAATTTACAAATTTCCTAAAACAAATTAGGAAATTTATAAATTTCCTGAGTTTTGAAGGCATTTTTAAAAAGAATTTACTGAAAACTTAAAGTACTTTCAGCAAATTTGTCAAACTTACTGCAATACTGATAGGTGTTATCTTGAAAAGTGAACCCACTTCACTTACTGCAATGCTGATATGTGTTATCTTGAAAAGTCAACTCACTTCACTTACTGCAGTGCTGATAGGTGTTAAAGAAATTCAGTTTGCTCTGAGGTGTTTGGGTCAAACTTTGGGTGATTGTGAAAAAAAGTTTACAGAGGAACTGTTCAAACAGTATCAAGCCAAAAGTTACAGTCTGTTCCCGAAATCAGAGAACAGCAAGATTCTACATGATGTGAAATGTGCTGATGGCAAGGATGCATCAAGAAGCCAAAGGGAATATCATCTTCTCAGAAAGAAAGCATCTGATCCTCTTTTTCACTGTAAATCACCACAGATATTTCTCTCTCTCTCTCTCTCTCATATCATCGTGTGTGCTTTTCAATTACAAGTTTTATAAATAAAATAATCTTCATTACTTGCACAACCTCTCTCTCTCTCTGTCTCGGTCTCTCTCTCTCTCTCTCTCATGCCCCGTATCACCTGTGTGTGTTGAGCGCATGTGTGTGTGTGGGTGGGGGTGGGGGTGAATGACAAAATCGAAAATTTTAAATCTGCAAGACAACTTTTTTAAACTGTAGCTTTGTTCTCTGTTGTCACAGGTATAAAGTTCTCCAATGTGGACCCGTGGAGAAGCTCATCAAGAAGAGAAAACATGGAGATGAAAACCCTATGTACTATGTAACAGTAGAGGAAACTTTTGACGTCCTCAATGTCCACACATTGCCACAGGTCATGGAGGTCGAGATCGAAGGATTAAAGAGACTAAAAAAAGATATGCAAACATCAGCACCAATTCAATTGAGCTGTTCAAGTCTCTATGTGTGGAGTGCCAGAAAAAGAAAAAAGAGAACGAAAACAACCGGTGTTGTTGTTCGTCCCATCATCAGCAAGGATTTTTCACGGAAAGCCCAGACACCCCCAAAACAAGGGATCAGTTGAACGTGCAAATGATGACATTAAGACATTCTGGTAGCTTGGCTCGCAGACAACGACACCCAAGACTGGGTAACAGGAATCAAGTTTGTTCAGTTCCAAAAAAACTCCTCCCTCCATTCTGGAATAAAACAGTCACCGCATTCAGCCTTGTTCGGAAACGAGGCTCCTGCTGGACTGACAACATCAGCATTGCCACATGAAATCCTGAATAATTTAGAGACAGAGGAAGATATTGCAAGACTGGATTTGCCTCAATCTGCCTTCACGTCAGCTGAACCTGCTTCCTCATCAATTGATGCAGCCATTATCACAATTGACTCTGCTACTACATCAGCTGAACCTGCACTTTATCAGCTGATGCGGCCAACATCACAACTGACGCAGCCATCACCACAGCTAACTCTGCTACTACATCAGCTGAACCTGCTACTTCATCAGCTGACGCGGCCAACATCACAACTGACGCAGCCATCACCACAGCTACCTCTGCTACGACGTCAGTTGAACCTGCTACTTTATCAGCTGACACGGCCAACATCACAACTGACGCAGCCATCACCACAGCTACGACGTCAGTTGAACCTGCTACTTTATCAGCTGACACGGCCAACATCATAACTGACGCAGCCATCACCACAGCTAACTCTGCTACGACAGCAGCGGAACCTGCTACCCCTGACATAGCATTGCAGTTAACTGACCGCTGTGAAAGAGTTAAACAGGCTCAAAAGGGCTTTCACTGGTCAACTGTGACAAGCAGAACGAATGATAAAAAGAAGCAGGGTGGATTTCAAATGTGGAGAAGTAGGCGACAATGTGGCAGTGCCAGTGCCCATGGTCGATCGTGGCAGAGGCGATGCCAGAAACATTTTAGGTGTTATTGTAAACAGGGACTTCAAAACTGACATTTATACCATTGCAGTGAAGGCCGGGGTTTTGAGGGGAGGGTATTCACGAAACCAGTTTGATCTATGCCATCAAAGACTGCTTTCAATAACTGATGTCAATCTTGAAAAACAGGTATCTCTGCGACCAGCTGTTGTTGCAGAATCACCATCAGGGGGTCAAGGCTCCACTAAGTGCAACTGTGCGGGTGGAGCAAGAAAGTGCCAAACAAACACGTGCAAATGCTTCAAAGCAAAACTCATGTGTAATTCTCCATGTCATGGAAGCCTCTCTTGCCACAATAAATGAAACATCAACCTGAACGTTTTTATAGGATGTGGTGTGTAAATCGTCATCGTCATCAAGTGTGCTTTTTTATTCCCATAATGTTTTAAGAATAAAACATCATATTGCATTCAATAAAGTGTATCGTCTGTGGTGTGCAAGGTTTCAGTAAATTTATAAATTTCCTGGCCTTTAAAATCAGGAAATTTATAAATTTCCTAGACTTTTTAGGAAATTTGTAAATTTCCTGAGTGAAACAGTAACTTTATAAATTTACTGAAATGGTTAGGAAATTTATAAATTTCCTGATTTGATAAATTTACTGTAACATATATATATATATACATACATACATATAATGTGAAAACATGCATATATGTGAACATTCATCTGTGCTGTACAAAAAAAGGAAAGAAAAACCGCTAGAGATGCTTTCACACATAATAAAGATCGCCCAGAAGAAAGTATTTCAAAACAATGATGAAGGCTACAACATGTTTCAAACAACATCCTTCATTGTGCCTAAAAAGAACACAAATACACCTAGCAGTCTACTATCATTTGCCCTCTTCACACATCGAACGCACGCGCACACACACACACACACACACACACAAAGACATAATGCTGCTACATTTTCTCTAGGAAAAAACCCCATATCTCATTTGGACAGAATAACTGGCAATCCAACAACTGTCAATGCACATGTTCCAGAACCCAATCCAGCAACAACGAAAAAGATGAGAGTACAAATGCACTTGAGAACTGTCAAAAGGCAGCACCAAAGAACTCAAAAAAATGCAAAGAAAAAAAGTGGGGGGGGGGGGGGGGGGGGGGGGGGGGGGTGAGTACGGGGGCTTGGGGGGGAGGGGGGTGGGGAGGAAAACAGATGAAGCAGTTGATTTTAACTATCACAACAGGCATGACAAAGGCCAGGTGTTATCAATAACATGCCAACAGTCTTCTCACCTTCGCCATTCTGACATTGATAACTACATCGCCAATATACATAATCCTCATCATTCCATGTACAGAGGATATACCACTACAAAATATTCCACAGGTACAGGAATACACCACTACAAAATCTCCCACAGGCTATTAACACTAATCATAACACCAGAAAAACCTTTTTTTCTTTAACCGTTGCTTTTATTATTATATCCAGTGAAATACTTTCCCTTCTCAGATATGATGCCACTGAAAAAAAACCTCATTGTCTTTCCTACACAACCATAAAATTGAAAAAAGTCTTCCTCATTGTAACACTACAACTACCTGTCCATTAAAAATCTATCAAAAATCTGTCTTCCTCCTTTTACCCACACAGCTGCATGTTACTTAAATGTCCTTCCTATTTTCAGTCCACTACATTTTGCTGTTAGTCCATACAACGTATTTACAGAACCACCACCACCAAACAAACATTTCTAACAAAAAATTAACACCTGTTTTATAATTTAAAAAGGTTTTTTTTTACACATTAAGAAATCCACTTCAGAAGCTAATGTTATCACAGTGAGGAAAAAAATGTGCCTTACCAGGCATAGAAAATAGACAAAGCAAATGAGCAAGTATACACATTTTGATTTGTCAATCTTCAGTTCTAATCAGCATCCATAAAGATGGCAGATCAGAGACTGAAAACGGTGTGCCACAGAATAAGAAGAATCGTAGACAGCAAAAACGGAATGCTGAAGACAGTGTTTGTTAAAGAGCTCTGCATCATGAGAACGAAAAGAGAGAGAGTGAGGGTGGTGGGGTGACGGGGATGGATGGAAGTATAGACCTTATACGCTGGCATGATCAACCTCACAAACAATTCATCAACTCTGGCGATCAACAACTGCCAACTGCATGACATACGAATCATCATCAGCCCAAAACAACATTTCAAATATAAAGCATCGCTTGTAATAAGTGCTAGTTACACCAAAGTGTTGTACACATGAACGACAGAGAGAGAGCGAGAGAGAAGTAGAGGAAGGGTGAATTTTTCAGTGTCTGATACAGCCCCCAATCCTTTTCGCAACTTACCAGAAATCCTGCAGCTTGTGAAGATCTGGGGTTGCAAAACCTTTCTTCATGATGCAGATTAAACTGGTCCCATTCCAAGAGATCAATGACACATTACACAACATCACAGATCACAATACAACTGTGCGCAGATTTACTTCACATCAAATGCCGTTCACGACTTGAACATTTTGCTCTGAACAGACAAGCGAGAAAAAACACAGCCAGAAACACCATGATCACGAGTAAAGACTGAGAGTGAGACACATCATTTTTCTTTTTCCATTTGTTATCCTGTCCTTAAGGCAACAAAGGTAAAAGCACATGTGTGAACATCTGCATCGAAAAAACACGTCCAAACACAGTAACAAAAATGCGCAGTGTAAAGCATACAAAAATAGCAACTGTAACTTTCTGTGCCAAGCATTGAAAAAAAAAGGAAAGAAAAACGTGTAAGGAAAAGCATGTCTGGTTTTCTTTTTGGATGAAATATCACACATGCATGCACAGAATAGTTACATGTTGTCTGCTCCAAGATTCCAACTCAGTCCAAATCACTGTTTGAACTGTCAAATCAGAATCCAGCATAATCCTCTCAATGATTCACATATAAAATATAATTCATGTGGAAAATACTGCTCCATTTCAGGCATGAATTTGGCAAAGATTTCACTCATAGCCACACTCTGAAAAATGCACAATCTGAAAGCACTTTGAAAGTGGCATTCCAATTTTTGAAAACGAAACAAAATACAAAACAAAGCACACACACACACACACACACCACTAACAACAACACCCCCCCCACCCACCCCCAAAAAAGAAAAAGAAAATCCATGTCCTGGTCAAAAATCATGCCGTTGTTAATTCCCCAAAACAACATCCCAAATTCTCTGATGAAGTCATAATGTATAAAGTACGGCCAATCACAACAGCCACATAAGTGAGTGAACTCTGGTGAAAAAGAATATGTACTGCCATCCTGAGGGTCCTTTCTCCCCCTCCCCCTCTACCCCCATCTCTCCTCCCCTCTACACACACCTTCCACTCTACTCCCAAAACACCTCTTCTCCTTTTGGGCAACATTATCCCCCCACCCCCTGTATTTTCATCATAAAATAGTTCTTCTGTTTAAAACTATTTACATCAGTAATATGTGTCAGAGGAGATGCACAGTCTTGCCTGTGGCTAAGCAGGTAGTAGGAAACAAGATGAGAAGTGTTGTTTGGGGACTGGGATGTGTGTACTATCTATAGTTTGCGGGTCCAGAATAGTACAAGGCAAATCATTGCGGAACATTTCCCACAACATGGAAAGCGTGTTGGAAACAAGTGATAAACTTGCCTCACAAGTTACTGTTACAAGGGAGATTATCGTGAACACCCTCCACAATGTGGAAAGGAATGTATATAAATTTAGCCTGTTCAACAACTGTTAAAATCTGTTGCTAAGAACGGAAAATGTCACTTTGGTATAACATCATGGTGGAAAATGGAAACGCTGTCAAGACTTTTTACACATAAAATTCCATGGTGTAAACTGAAATAACATCAAGGTATTTCTAAGAAAAGAAATAATAGTGGAAACTTAAAGTATCATTGCAGTATTTTCCAACAGAACAGTGGAAACTGATAATACCAATATTGCTTTATAAAACAAAATTGAGGAAACTGGACAACCATCAAAATTTGTGTGTGTGTGTGTGTGTGTGCACGTGTGTGTGTGTTGTGTGCGTGCGTGTGTGAGATTAACAGCGATAACTGAAAATATCTGCAAGGTGTTCTTCTTTGATGGAGGAAACAAACAAAAATTACTGTGGAACCTTTTAAAACAGAATGCTGAAAACTGAAACTACCACAATGGTCTTTTTTTGATACACAGTAGAAAAACTGACTCTACAACGATTTTTAACATCACGGTGTAAACCAAGAATACCGCCATAGAATTTTTTTTAGTGGATGTATAAATTACCACCATACTTTGGTTTTTTTTAACATAGCAGTATACACTGTAAATACCATCATTGTCTTATTTTTTTAAACAAAGGAAGAACTGAACAGGGTTGTACATCCTTATCAGTATCTATAGGACAAATGTCCTGGACCACCCTGAAGTAATAGGACATTTGTCCTCTTCATAACAAAATCAATCGGACATTTTGAATGCAAGCCAGATTGAATGTATATTAAGTTTTATGCACACAAAAATTTAATGGTATTACAAAAGCTGACTATATTCCTAGAGTGGGAAGCCATGTTTGGTAAACATACTATTACTAGTCCACACACACACACAGTCACACACACAGAGGCAGTGTCTTTCCTAAATCACTATTCATTGCAAATGCTAGTATTCAAGTACAATATTGATTCATTTGGAGTCGTCTTTTTGTTTGAAGAGCATTCTTTTCCTTTTCTCTCCCACACTTTTCTGTCACCCTGAACACCCATTCTGATTCCCCCTTGACATCACTTGGTCCTTCCATTTGCACCCTCGTCGTGGAGCAAGGATTCCTTTCCAGTCTCCGCTTCAGCAACATGTGCCTACATGGCCTACAACACGTAACAAGTACAATAGGGCTTATCGCTCTTTAGCCGCTTTAACGCTAAAAATAACCCTGACACAAGCTGGCTGCGAGCTCTCAGCTGCGAGCCGTGAACCTCGCTGGCTCAGCCTCTGCCGGTCAGGGAGGCAGAGTTGCAAGCCAACGAGCTAAAAATAGACCGCCACGGCTCGCCACTAAGCTTAGTGCCAGTGGCACACGGGACTAGTAATAGGCCTAGTGATTCACTGGGCAGTGGGCTTACACTAAAGTTACAGACTGGAGTTCTGTACGACGGTCGGACTCAAATAATTATGCGGGCTTGATATAAACGGCCGGTGCCATGTCCGTGAGCATCGGAAAGCTATCGGACAGTGACCACGTTTTCGGCAAAGTAATGGGACATTTGTCCTCTTCACTGCCAGTTATATCGGACATTTTGCATGTGCAATCGGTCTATGTCCGATGTCCGACGTGGATGTGCAACCCTGACTGAACATGCCATCATGGCATTTTTACAGTTGAAACTGAACACTGCTGCTTTTCCTCATAGTGGTGGGAACTGAAAATGGCACCATGATCTTTTTCTGCACTGAGGAAACTGAAAATACTGCCATAATATTTTTCAATACAATAGAGGAAACTGAAAATATCTACATGGCTATTTTTTCATATGATAGTAGAAAGTGACAACACAATCATCATGCCTTTTAAAATGATGATGAAAATTGAAAACATTACCATCATCATTTCTAATATAGAGGGGAAAACTGAGAACACCCATCCTGTACTTTGAAGCATATGATAAAAACAGAATATCATTTTGACAGAACAAAAGTTAAATACTGCTGATGCCTAAAGCATTTTTAACCAACTACTACCTATGATCAAGACAAAAAGCAATTTAAAAAAACAAACAAACAAACAATGAACCACCCATCCATCTTTCCCTCCCCTATCCCTAAAAAAACAACAACTGTGTAATCACTGAAGATGATGAGGGAAAAAGGAAAAGAACAGAACAGAGGGAAAAAAACAAACTAACGAAGTGACGACACAGTCATTCATTTTCTGTGGCGCTTTCTGCACAATCTCCAGACAACATCACCTCTGCAACTGGTCTTTAAAACATGCATACCAGCCCATCTCCAACCATATCTTTTTCTTTGAATATTCATGGCATGATCTGGAAAAAGATCATTTTCACGTTCAAGTGGTTGATACCTGCTGAGCATTTCAAAACAAACTTAAAGATTTATCAGAAGATCATCTATTTCTACCAAGTATCTATGACATGTACTATGTCTTTATTTTTCTTAAACGCCATGCAATGGTGGATACTTGACAAAGATTCAGTAATTCTCTGACTATTTATACACACAGAACAGGAGAACAAGAATTAGCAGCAAGATTCGGAAATTGTCTGATTACCTAAATAAATATAAATAAAAAATGACAAAATATTGGAAGCGCAACATCCAGGGTCGCCATGACAAGGAACAGACATTCTCTTGTTTCCCTGCTGTAATCTCACACATATTTTTCACAAAACTTTTTAAAAGAGGTCTGGTTATCCAGCTCATAAGCATGTAAGTGAAAAAAGTATCATATTGCTGTGTCGAGTTACAAAACAAGCATACAAAGCTAAATATTCTGAGAAAGCAAGACAGACAACATACAAAAAAAGTTTGAAACTCATCTTATCACTTCCCAAATATCAAGAACCAAATTTTTAAAACGACTGCCCTGCTCAGCAATACGAGTGATACTGAAGCAGATAAAAATGAAGACAAAGGAAAAATGGAACATGCAAATCCGTAAACAGTATCTTGAGAACCTGCATTTAAACTGAGTACCTCACACTGTCTTTATGCAACTAAATCTACGAATGAAATGAAAAAAGAAATAAATCATTAAAGAAATGAAAAAAAAGGACTTTGCCAACGCATTATGCACAAACAGAAGTAAGAGACCAAATATTATGGAGGGGGAAAAAACTGCAAAAAGCATCACAATCTCCATGCCTACGTCTGATTGCCGGAGTCACACACTAATGGGAAACAAAATTTCAGAGACCGATAACTTGCTCTAGAGTTTAAAGCCATGAAACAAGGAAACAAACAAGCCAACAAAAACAAGCAGCAGTTTGGACTTCAAATAACTCTAGGTATCAGAACAACCATGTCTAACTCAGGTGAACATAGGTGATAAAGATAACATGTAGAACAGATTCATATTCCTTACATCTCTAAAATCAGCTAAGCATGAAACTAGACTGGAGCATATTCTCCATACTATTGCTATGGAACACTATAAAATTATGCCAAAAAAAGGCAAATCAACATTTTAAACTTTTTTTTAAAAAGGGTATTATTCATAAGAAGCATGCAACACTGACTAGGAATAGTGCAGCAGTTAAACTGATAAACATAAAACACTGTACAATTGGTTAAAAAAACAACAACAACATTTAAACAAACCCCAAGTGGAATAAAATCGGCTAAACTATAACACAACAGACAACATCAAATCTATTCACAGGAGAATTGTGGTACCATATGACTGAACACTGTGTGCAAATTGAACACCTAGAAAAGAATTTGTGTACTGTGAAGTAAATAATTATTACATTCATGTTGGTTCTTTTTTCCATGGCATGAATCAAAGCAGTAATGTGAATAGCGCTATGACCTCTGTGTTTTGCATGTACAAACGCATGACAATTTTTATTACAAGTGTTCATGCATGAGGGGAAACACACACATGGATGGCTACTGGAAAGCAGCCTGCGTTTTCAAACGGTTCACAGCAAGACATTTTGTTTACTTTAAGACTGTAAATTTTTAAAATGCCTGCAATTCTCAAGTAAACCATGTAGTCAGAATTTCTTCCAATACACTTATAAAAAACAATGAAGGCAGATACACTTTTTTTTGTATAAAAATAAATAATTGATCAACAGATATTGAAACTGGCCACCAAACAGAATAAGATACTTTTTTATGACACAACAACAATTGTCATTTTCAAAAGTATCCATAAAAGTTTCATTTAAAATACATACCTTTGTTGAAAGTATGTTTCTTAGCAGAGAGACTGTTCAATATTCAACTTTTTTTTTATGCACTATGCTCTTATGCACACACCCACACCCACTCTCTCTCTCTCTCTCTCTCTCTCTCTCACACACACACACACACACAGTTAAAGAGACTAGAAAATCTGGAAGAAGTGACTTTTCCTCACACCTGAAGCATAAGTTTAAATTTCTCTTTTCTTTTTCATTTGTACATTTGAAGAGGTAAAAATTGTTCTGGCTCATTTCTTGGGAAATCAAAAACACACTTCTCTTGGAGTTCCCCTATTACATTCAGAATATTTCTTTTGCTACAGATGTGCACAATATAGTCCTGTGATTTATTTTTTCTTTGTCTCTTTCACACTATTTCCTCAAAATTCTCCATCAGTTTCTCCTCCCTATATTTCACCCTTATTTTCAAAATGTGAAATAGGTTGGACTGGCACACGTTTTTTTTTTTTTTTTATCACCCTCAGTATTGTCAATATCTGTTTCAGTTGCAATTGGTTTCATTAGCACACACTTCTGTTTCTCTTCTTTTCAGGTGACGTGATCTGTGACATTGACTCCCATTCTTAAATCATAAAAATGAAATTCTTCGTTGAAGATGTCACCGTGCAGTGTTGACATCTTTTGCGAGAATAAAATTATAAAAGCTGTCAGGGAATGAGCGGTGTGGGTGCAGTGCTACTACAGTGCCATGGAAGATGAGACAGCAACAAAATTGTTCCTCTTGCAATGGATCACAAACATGTAGTCACAAGTGCAAATTCATTTGGTTTAAAAAGAAAAGATGTTAAAACATACATACAATAGTTATGCCAAAACATACTGATTATGAGTCGATCACCTTCTTGAGAAATTTACGCTACTAATGAAAATCAGTCAAGTGCAGTCTTCGGCACCATTAAAAACTTTCATACAAAAGAAAAAGGAAAACGCATTAAGCGTGAGTAATACAGATGGGTTTGAGTTTGGTTATGTCCCAAGTAAATTTTACACTAAAGAACTAGTGACTTCAAAGATAACAGGTTTATAAACTTTTTCATCAGTTTTCTTTTAGTTAAAAGGAAAAATAACAACAACAAATGACACACAGAAAATTTTTAAAAGGCCAGTTAAAAGATCGATATCTGAGTACTTTTCAACCAGGTTGTTTGTAAAAGGCCATCACAAGCAATCTGTGGTAAATTGCTCCCAAGGCAGAGAGGGGTAGGAGTGGTGAGGTGGACGGTGAGGAGTTGGGGGGGGTGGGGGAGGGGGTTTGGGGGGGACAGGGATGTCAGTGTACAGAAGACAAAGACAATGCCAAATGTGCAGAAACAAGAACCATCACAAAATTTCCAGTCACTGTTGTAATCAAATCTTTGTACAGAGGAGTCTTTGTCAGAGATTCTGAAAAGTTACCGTTTTAATGACTTAGTTCAAGTTAAGTGGGTAAATCTTTCAGTGACTAATCACAGCCGGGTAGTTTTAGAATTCTAAACTGTCTCTGCATGTACAACGTGCGAAAGAATGGATGCAACATTAAAATGATACTTTTATGACCTTTGAGTGACTGACTTCAGCTCTAAAAATACATTACCATTCCTATTTTTCATTTTATCATGTAAAATAAACTGGACACAATGTGTAAACTTTTACATAAATAATCATAAAAGCACATTCACAAATATGCACATGCTTGGACATGCACGCACTCATACAAACTCTCTCTATTTCTAAAAAATTATGGTCCCCAAACAAATAAGATCAAATGCCAGTGGCATGATTAATAGGAAAACAAAATAAAACAATGTGGTCCACTTAAATCTACAAATGATCAAATACTGTTGATATTGTTAAAATGCACTAATTTTCAAAATCAGACGGGAAAAAATGTCTGTTTAAACAAACAAAAGAACACATGTGAATGGGATCATTTTGAAAAATACAGATAAAAGAGAAAGAAAAAAACTTTGAAAACTTTGGTCC
Organism: Conus ventricosus; assembly: GCA_018398815.1. Lineage (NCBI taxonomy): Eukaryota > Metazoa > Mollusca > Gastropoda > Neogastropoda > Conidae > Conus > Conus ventricosus. The sequence goes on along the minus strand of CM031597.1, from coordinate 31,682,230 downwards.
TTTAAAACACATAAACCTCCCCCACCCCCAGACACTCACATCATTAGATAATTAAAAGCATGATTCAGAAGAAGAGAAGAAGAGTAAGGATAAAACAACTGTTTTCTAAAGCATAAAACAGTGGTAATCAGAATTTGTAATTCAGAGTTAAACATCAATAAGAATGTTCAACTTGGTTTGGAATTTTGCTTTTTAAAAAAGTATCAATAAACAAAAGACAGTTTGCCAAACACACACACACACACACATACACACACACACACACACACACACACACACACACACACACACCTCAAATCACACGATCAAACAGCTGATGTTCCTCAGCTTTCTAAATTCTTTGTGTACATTGCAAAAAAATGCAATGAAATGTCTTTGAATATATATGTATCATTATTAATTTATATCATCATTTCTTTCATCAGAAATTCAGCAATGCTTTGTCCATCAATGAAATATAATGATAATAGATACTGTACATTTTGAGAAGGGGAGGGGGGTGAGGGGTGTGTGTGTGTATGTGTGTGTGTGTGTGGGGGGGGGGGTTGGCTACGAGTTTTCAAAATAACCACCTGACCAAAGTAGTGCCATAACCTTAGCTGGTATTGATGCGTTCATGAGAACTAGCAAGCTAAGACTATAATTTTGTTCTTTTCATTTTCATCGTCTTACCTTCCATGATTCGTCTCTCACATTTCACCCCTGCAGCTCACTCTGAATTCTTCATACAGAATCACATTCAAGACTGCCTCAGCTCCAACAGCTGACGGAAGCAATTGGAATAAGATTGTCATACTGGGGCAACGCCTCAGAGAAGGCAACGCAATGCTGGCCAATCTCTTCCCTCATGCTTCAGTAACTATGCCTGTACAGATCCAGCTTAAAGTGGACCTAATCTAACAGCCTACCAACAAACCTACAGGCTGTGTGCCCGCGCCGACACCTTTCAGCATCTTTTTCTCCATACTTCTGAAGTACGCCTTCAGTTCCTGGCAAGATGGAATCTACCTGCACACACGCTCTGATGGAAAGCTGCTCAACCTCGCCCGCTTGAGAGCCAAAACCAAGGTGTCCCAGTTCCTCACCAGAGAGATGCTCTTTGCTGACGATGCAGCGCTTGCCTCACACACTGAAGAGGCCCTGCAGAGACTCATGGACAGGTTCACTGATGCATGCAAAGAATTTGGACTCACGATCAGTCTGAAGAAGACCAACGTCAGCGCTCAGGATGCAAGCCACGCACCCCTATCAGCATCAACGACTACACCCTGGAAGTGTCAGAGGACTTCACGTACCTTGGGTCGACCATCTCTACCAGCCTGTCACTCGACATAGAGATCAACTGGCGGATAGGAAAAGCCGCAGCAACCTTGGCCAAGCTGTCCAAAAGGGTGTACGTGTGGGACAACAAGAAGCTCACAGAGAATACCAAGATGCGTGTCTATCAGGCCTGCATCCGCAGCACTCTCCTGTACGGCAGCGAGGCATGGACCAGCTACGCGAGGCAGGAACGCCGTCTGAACACCTACATGCGCTGCCTTAAATGCATTCTGGGCATCACCTGGCAGGACCGAGTACCGCACAGCGACATCCTGGCCAGGGCTGGAATCCCAAGCATGTTCGCCACGATGAGTCAGAGACGTCTACGCTGGCTTGGGCACCTACTCTACAGCCAACTTGCCTCTGGTACCAGACGCACACCACTCTCAGGTTCAAGGATGTGTGCAAACGTGACATGAAAGTGTGCAACACTGACCCTGATGCCTGGGAAACAGCTGCTGACGACCGCGACTGCTGGCGTCAAATGGCGCAGAGAGGAATCAGACATGCGGAGGAGGAGAGAACCCAGCAGACAGCTGAGAAAGGAGCACGCTACAAACAGCGAGCAGCCTCTGTCTTCTTCCCAGTCGTCCTGCTTCGTCTGCACCAACTGCGACAGAGACTGTCACTCCAGAATTGGGTTTCACAGCCACACCAGGCGCTGTTCACAACCCTAGGAGAAACCTCACTTTGCAAATCAAGCACTGTCCTCCGGGTCTGCATTGCCAACACACCTACTGATGACAATAATCGCATGGACACAGAACCAGTTTAAGCGAGTGTCCCATCCAAAGAGTGCTACCATGTCCATCCGTGGAAGTCCTCGTGAACTCTCCAACACAAGAGACTTTGTCACATACTCTCCACAGGCACTGACAGGGAGATGAAATCAGGCCTGATGTCACCACGTCTACAGAGTATGAATGGCCACAGAAACAGACACTTCAGAGAAAAAAAAAAGTCACATGTATATGAGGATAATTAAGATGATGCTTTGGAGCTCCATTCTAGTGTGAGACGACATGACAGGGCTGTACTCTACGCTTCCTTTCTTAGTATGTCCAGGGATTAACCACACTCCTGAGACCCAGACACCTGCAGTGTTGGTCGGGAAATATGAACAATACTGTCTGACAGGCGTCCGGTATGTGGATGAAATTCAACTGTTAAGTTCCAGTCTTCCTGTCTGAGTGCACAGCACACTCAGCAACTCTGGACACATGCCACTCAGGACAGGTGCCTGCTGGGCTAAATAAAATCCCACAAATTTTTTGCTTCAGCTGGAGTTCGAACCAGCCACCTCCCAACCTGACAGTGAAACATACAACACTAACCACTGCTCCATGACGGCTGACTCAAACTAAGGGAAATGATTCACTGTGTCTAAGTACTTTCCAAGCTAATCACCCTTGACTGACACATCACTTCTAACCTGGCAGTTAACACTGATCTGTTCTCCTAGCCTTTCCCATTAGGTGCAAAGACGAGATGTAGCCTTCATCACTAGTCTGCTAAGTATCTTGAAAAAAAGACAATTTTCATAAGAAAATGTCATTTTTCTCCTAGTCGTGGTACCTGACTAAACTACGGCCAGAGGATGGTGAAGACACGTGCAACATGCTCACCTGTTCTGTAATGTCCCAAGGTAGCACTAACAGCAACAATGTCCAGGCACTCTGATGAAAAAACCAAGCAGTGGGCATACCCCCCCCCCCCCCCCCCCCCCCCCCCCCCCCCCCCCCGGCTTCTCCTTCAAGTGAAGTTACATGTCAAAAGCACGATTATGGCACTAGTTGATCAGGGAAATCTACATATAGATAGACTGATAAATACAGATAGATATATAGATATATGCATATATAAATTTCTCATGCACATAAATTTTGTATATTCATATATATAATAATATATATATATATATATATATATATATAATATATATATATACAAGAAACTAATAAATTCCAAGGATAAGTACCGAGCACCGTTCCAGCAACTTACAGAGCAGCTTCATCTGCCACTGCAGGTATGAATGCGTATCTCCCCCTATTTCTTCAATCTAAGACATAAGAGCAAGCTTTGTTTATAATTCAATATATATAATATATATATATATATATATAATATGTGTGTGTGTGTGTGTGTGTGTGTGTGTGTGTATTGTACATACATTTCCATCCAGAAGTAAAAACAATACTCTGATTCTTAGAATTTGCTGCTCTGGAATGAGAGAAAGAATTGGACTGTGAATCATGCCACAATCACTTATCTTTTTCTGTGTCTCCTGGCTGGCTTGCCATTGTTGTTGTGAGACGTCTTGTCACGCCCAACAAATCTGCGATCCTTCGTTGCTTCTTTAACATGGCCATTGGTCAACGGCATCATCTGATTTGATTTCCCCTGATCGTAGGTCGTGTTGTCAACATCACTCTTTTTCTGGACAGCAATGACATTCGCTGCCGTAGGCAGCCGGAGGATGGAGCTGAACTTGATGCCGACGAAACAGCCCAGGAAGGAAGCGATCCAGTACACAGCAAGGTGCTCCAGCGCGTTGGTGCCCTTGCAGTTGAAGGTCATGGCAGTGGCCATTGCAGGGTGCATGTACATGCCGGTCAGATGAACACCTGTATGAATGACACAGTCAACTGTCATTCCATGAACACAGAACACTACAATCTAACGCCAATACACCGTCATTCATCTGTGCAGGACAAACTACTCACCCAAACATGCTCTGTAACTTATATGGTTGGACATACTAAACAATGGTTTTTTTTTTTCCTTTCATCAGATTTTTGGGGTGTGGACAATAACAACAGTGAGACAAATGATCATCACCAAGAACAATCAATCTGATTTTAAAAGACAACTAACACATCAGCTAAACAAAATACAGTATCCAAACATCCATGGACAATAATCATGTATGTTCAGCAAGTGGGAAAAATTTGATCAAAACGTTGAGTACCATAACAATTTAAAAAAAAAAAAAATCATTTTGCAGGGATTTCCGCAAAGGGCTATTTAACAAATGACAAAGGTAAATCATTAGATATAATCTTCTTTTGCAACAAACTGATGATGTGAATCTGTACATTGGAGGCAAACATACTTTTGTTCTGGAACAAACTGATGATGAAAACCTGTTTAGACAATCAAACACAAAATAGAAATCATCATCTCCTTCACTTATGTTACTAATTCTCTCTCTCGCTCTCTCTCTCTCTCTCCACACACACACACACACACACACACACACACACACACACACACACACACACACACACAGAGTGAGAGACAGAGACCCAGACAGATACATACAGAGAAAGAGAAGAACAGACCAAGGGACAGACCTGCACACACAAGCAGAGCACCATTGATGTTCTTGGTGACATCATCCAGAAAAGGCCTCCGAAAGAGTCGCTGGTGACACAGCCAGGTATCATAGGTGACGGAGAAGAACTCGATCAGACATCCCACAAGGACAGGCACATTGAGGTCTGACACACACGTGTCCTGCAGCATCATCTGATGCTCCTTCGTCACCTGAACAAGCATGAGAAAAATGTGTGACCTTTTCTTTTTATACATTTCATTCATTTATTTGCTGTTGCATGATCTTCCATGCCCTCTCAATCTAACCCCTCTGTGAGTCTTCCCTATACAGCCCTATCAATGTCCTGGTCATTAGCCTGGTGTGTGCCTTTAACAAAATATTTGGTTCACTAGATCTATTTGCTCCACCCATAAACTGAGAAAAGGTAACTCTGTTTGCAATGGAAAGGCCTGCATTTTCTTCCCCTGGTTTTTCTTTCCTGGAACCGGTTTATTTTCGTTACACCACCTGAGCAACTTGAACTGTAAACTGAGTTCACCTGATGCAATCTTTAGGTGCAAGTGGAGAGTTGAATCAGACAGTTAAACAGATCTCGGCCCTGTGATGGCAAGAAGAATCTGAAATTTCACACAGTTTGATGATGATCAGTAATCATGTAGAAGAGAATGACTTGGCCCTTATTTCATCATGAGCAGGGCTGGCTGTGCTGTTCATGCGTGTTCGAAGAAGGCAGGAAGACTCCTGGACCCTGACTCAGCTCTGGCATCGGACATGGTTTTTTTTTTGTTTTTTTTTTTTTAATTTCCTCCCTTTCTCCACTAAATCTTAAGATAAGATTAAGTGCTGGCTGGGTACAGATCTGTTAAAGAAAAAAAAAAGAAATCAAGTAGCTGTGAATATATGTATATGTGCATGCTAATAAAACTTACGACAACAAGATCCTTCCATTGGAAAAGTTTATAGAATGGCAAATTTGATACTTAAACAGAGAGAGAGAGAGAGAGAGAGAGAGAGAGAGAGAGAGAGAGAGAGAGAGAGAGAGAGAGACAGACAGACAGACAGACAGACAGACAGACAGACAGACAGAGAGTTTACACTGATCTTTAAAAGAAAAAGTTGTGAATGTATATGTACATGTGCATGCTAACAAAACTTACGACAACAAGATCCCTCGATTGAAAAAGTTTATAGAATGGCAAATTTGATACTTAAACAGAGAGAGAGAGAGAGAGGGGGAGACAGACAGACAGACAGACACACACACACACACACACATACAAACACACACACACACACACACACACACACACAGATACATGCATTTGGCAATACAGTATCCTCAGGGAGAGCCCAACAATAGCAACAGTGTCTCCAGGGAGAGCCTATGGCAATACAGTGTCACTGAGAAAGCCTGACTAAAGCAATAATATATTTCTAGGTAGCACCTGACTACAGCAAAACACCTTTTTTTTACATATATTGTCTATAGAGAGAGCCTGACTCCCCATGGACAGCCTTACTGTGGCAATATATTGACCCCAGACACTCTCACACGCACACACTATACACAGTTTGTCACATACTTTATATTGATCATCTACACACACACACACACACACGCACACACACACACACACACAGAGTAACACACATGCGCATGCACACACACAAACACACATACAAACACACACTTGACTTGTCATGCACTTACATTGATTGTGTACACACACACACACACACACACACACACACACACACACACACACTATTATTACAAGAACTGTCATGTTTGCTAAACAGTGCTGACTGGTGGACCCCAACAGCAAGACACCTGCCTGAAGGTCCAAGTGAGGATCTTAGAGAAAGGGAATGCATTTCAGTCTGTTTGTTAAAACTGCATCTTTGTTAGTAACACATTCTAAGTAAAATCTTTAAAAGTTTGAATAATATATCCGCCAAACATGAACAACCGAATCTTGTGATGTCTGGCGGATATACCCTTTAAACTTTTTCAGATTTGCATAGATTTCCACCTGCAGTCGCCTCACTGTGCGACTACATTCTAAATAAGAAAGATGACGCTTCTGGTTGAATCTACAGTCAATCACACTTTACCCCAAGATGGGGGCACTGACATTTGCTTTTCAGGCTGGTCAAATCTGGGATTAACCAGATTTCAGGTCAGGCAAACAATGCTGCTGGAACCCACCAATCCATGCAGTTCACCAGAACTTTGGTTGATCCATTCTGCAGTTTCAATTGCTTGCTGTTGCATTGTCAAGTTTAACACAATCAGACAAAGGATGTCATGGGACTGTCTGTGTCCACTTTTCCCATCGTAATCTCTCTGTGTCTTCTGTCCATACAACTGCACATGTATGTATATCTACCTGCTTGTCTGCCTGCCTACCTGTGTTCTCATAACGGACGTGGTTATGCAAACGGTTTGTTATTATAAAACTCGACTGCAGCCTTTGAGGATTTCAATCTAATTAATACAAGCAAGCTAAAAATCCTTTTCCATGTTGTGCGACAGCTTCTGTGAGGTTTGGTAGTAGCTTCTGTTCACTATAAAAACTAAATGAAATCTAATCATAAGTAAAATCAATTTTGGAATTATTCTAAGTAAGCCAGTGGATGATGAGATGTGCACCATCTAATCCTTTTCTCAAAACAATTAAATTTCACCAGCGATCGTTAATCATTTTTCATCTGCCATTGGCTGGTGAGAAGTCATGTGAGAGTTCAGAGATCAGAAACACCAGTCATGGTAATTGGAACAAAACGTGTACAGTACACCAATTTCAAACAATGGCAACCCTTAACTTTTAATGACTTTCTCACAGTATATATTTCTCCAGAATAATCTGGAACATGCTTACCTTCTTGTGCATAGGTTTGAAATAAATTTTCCTTAGGATGCTATCAACAGACTAACAAACAGTATTCTGTATTGTTTCCAAGGTAACATCTCGGTTGAATTTAGCTGAAGTATTTGCAGCATGAGTGCTGTCAGCAGAAAATACTGCACTGTCTACCCCACTCATTTCCAGTAACAGTTTTATCCATCTACCTACGAGTGTCCACAGATATGTCCTTGTGCAGTCCTAGTAAGTGATAACAACCTTTCAAGTTAATTGTCTTAACAAAATTTCTCTGTTTTTGCTTTATCTTTCAAGCGATATACTATACACATTTCTTTTCTGTAAAACATTCACGTTCTGACGGTGGAACATTGATCTACCCATTCTTGTTTGCTTTAACAAAGTTGCACACACCTGTACACTGACAGTCACAAAAGTAATTCAAGATTGCACCTGTTGCCCTGAAAGCATTGCAAACACTACAACAGGGTGTTACTGTTACCAAGCCTTTCCATATGGCCAAGTCTTTTCAACGCATGTCATCCTGACAGATGCAACCCACAGCAACATTCAGGTCAGTATCAATGTCCTACATAACCTTTTTAACGCA
>CM031597.1:31656599-31666599 GCA_018398815.1 Conus ventricosus | reverse complement strand
TGACAGCACTGAACATACTAACTAACCTGAGATCAACACGCAAACTAAAGCGAGCAGACATGTGGCTGTGCACGAATGAAAAGAAGGGGGGTGGGGGGGGAAACGAGTTGTGTCACGTGACACGCTAGGTGTCGGAGTCAACATTGTTGTTCTCTAGGCCTATTGATTTTTTTTTCTTTTTGCATTTGAAACTACGTGAAAAAGCCACACAGCTGTTGGGGGTTGTCACCGATCGGCGGTACTAAATCAGCCGTCCATGTGTTTGGAGTAATGGTAGTTCAGAAATAGCGTGTGCGTGTGTATTATGTGTGTGTGTGAGCGTGCGTGTGTAAGATTGGGTTTTGGTTAAGGTGGAAGGTTAGGCTAGGTAGGGGGCTGGGGAAATAAGACATACAATATTCTTGAATTCCAATCTTCACTTGTTGAAGGGATGGAAGCGGGAGGTTGGTTTCGTTCCCGATTGTTACCCTTTTGTTACTTTGTTCTACAACAGAGAAGGCGGGGCAGGATATCGGCTGTTGTTGTGTTGTCAAGTCTGTGAGTTGTTGTGGTAAATAATGTCGTGTTGTTGCACGAGCAACAACTAGTCCGTTGGTCGGGCGTGTCAGCTCTGCGGAGGGATACGCTGCTCTGACCAATCGCTGTTTTGTGTTGTGAGTAGAGTTCGCTTGATTCCGACCAGGGCGGAATGCGTTGGGGTAGTTTCACTTCGGTCCCTGGTGTTCGTCGGAGTGGACGTACTCCTTGTAGGTGCGGCGGCAGCGCCGTTATTTTTTGAGGAGTGACTTCGAGTCATAGTTAGTGCCAGGTCCTCGTCGGGTTTGGGTGCCCTTGGCCTGTGCTGAGTCGGTGTCGTCTTTGTTGGCAGCCACTTCAGCCAGTTGCAGAACTGGTGTGGTTGAACGTCTGTTTGTCCAGGTTGGTGATTTGTTAGGTTCATGGTGGTGTTGTTCGTCATGTCTTGTATTATGGCGAGTTGTACTGTAGTCTCATGTTATGTTTAGTTGTATTATGTTTGTTGCGTATACTGGTTGTCTGGTATGATGTCGTCTTGGTTCTGTGATTGAAACTTGTTGTCAGCCGGTTTGGGTTGTTACCTCTTTTCTGTATATTCTGTAAGTAGTGTACATAGTGGTTCCTGAGTTCGATTGTCATGTGACAGTTTGGCTAGACAATGTGGGTTCGATATAATAACCGTTGATGGACGGTGATGTAGATATTGGTTGTGATTAGTTCATGTTAATTTCAGGGGGGTCAGTAAGAAGGTAATACGAGGTTGCATTTTGTTGAGGATCATAGTATGAGTCAGGTGCAGATGTGTCTGCGTGAATCGTTAAGGGATTGTGCTCAATTTCAGTTGTAAATAGTAGTAGTTCGTTGAAATTGATTAACGATTTCGGAGTTGACCTGTACAGCATTGGAATCGGTTAACTGTGCAGTAGGGCCAAGGCTGATTTGTGGTCGAGTGGTTTATACTGGAGTACGGTCGTGACTATTCAACTTATATTGGTGTCTTTTCACTTTCGTTACGAGTCTTGGTTCTCGACGCGGGTGTCGTGCGCGTGCGGATTGTATCTGTGACGTACGTATTTGGTACAGGACAATGAGTCCATATGGTTAGAGGTTTTTTTTAAGTAAATGACAGTCGTCACACATGCAGGGATGTACGTGTTTGTGACAGAATAGGGTTGGAGAAAGGTATCTTAGTTGTAGGGAGACAGTCCCATTATGAATTTTAGTAGTCGGAAAGAAGGGTGAGGTAAAGTTTAAGGCGGGTAAGCTCAGCAGTTGATAGGATAAAAACGGAGGATGTGCACCATGTAATATTGTATGAAGTATGGTTGTGTTGGCATAACAAGGATTAACCACTGGGTTATCTGACAAGAGATGACATGAGAGTGGGGTGCTGGATGGAAATTTTGGCGAACAAATCATGTGTTGATATATGATTATAATTGACAGTGCAAAGAGGGGTAAGAATGTGAAGGATTGTGGCTGCGAGCCGATTCTCTTGTATGAATATGCTAGAACTGTGAACCGTTAAAAATTGATAAGTTTTTTTTGTTCTTTTGTTGTTGTTTTTTTTTTTTGAGAGATGTGTATTACTACTGATTACTATGTGGAAACATTTCCTTGTGAGATTGCCCATTTCCTAGTTTATTTAGTATTTCCTAAGGGGGCCCATGGAGTCCGTGTTGGAGTGCTTAGATTGGTTTTATTTCTCCGAGAATTGGGTGTGATTCATAATTTCATATGTAATAGCGTAGATTGGCTCAGAGAGAATATTGTTTTACTGCTGTTGTAAGGGTTGGCAGGGAATGGATCTGATAACCCCAAAGTAACGGGTTAGGGGGGGGTGTACTCGAAATTCAAGGGGTCACTCTCATGCCCGAGTGGGAAGTAGGCAAGGGAGATGGAGGATTAAAGCTTTACCAAGTAGCCTATGAGCCTTGATGACTCGGGTAGTAGCAAAATTACAGTAGTGGCCTACAGTTGTGTCAGCAGGTATCCTGTTCCGTCCTGAGACTTGGGCCAGACCACTGCAGTCTACTGCCGCGTGCCGGCAGGTGAGCGGCGGCTTTCTGTACCGCTGTTTTCCCGGGAGAGGAGACTACCCAGGCCGTCTGCCGTTTGTGAGGCAGCTCTCCTGCTACCGGGGCTCTCTGGGAGTTCTCCGGCACCTGTTATTTTTCCCTGGTCAGGCGTTCTGTGAGAGGGCGCTGCACCAGGCCTTCCCTCACCCTCAGGGTCCGGCGGGGCTTTCAGAGGAGGAGGCGTCGAACCCCGGATCCGTCGAGAGGGCGTCTGGTGTGTGTGTGCGTTGGGTGTCGCGCTCATCGCAGGGAGGAGTCAGTCTACGAGGAGCCACGGTCAGCGCCGGGGTGCAGAATCTTCCGGGGAGGTGTCGGCCTGCGAGGGGCCACGTACAGCGCCGGGATGGGTTGTCCCATGGTTGTGGTAGAAGGGGTGTAGTGTTAGGCAGTAGGGTTAGGGGTGTTAGCTACTGCCTCCTTTTAGGACGTAGTGGTCAGCACGGGGTAGGGTACTTGTCGTTGCCTCCCTTAGGGACGCAGTGACCGGTGCGGTAGTGGTCCCGGGTCAAAAGAGAAGGGTGGGTCTTGGGGAGAGGTGTGGGTGGTAGTAGTTTAGAGATTAGAGTCCTTTGGGTTGGTCCTTGTCCCTAGTAGTTAGCCACCACGTTTGCGGGCTATCTCTGCGTCCCTAGGTCGCAGTGATATACCGCAACTGGTGCTTTAGCATAGGTTAGGGTTCTCAGGGTCGTAGCTGGGTAGTGTGGGTCAGTGAAGAAGTGGGATACCGGGGTGTGGTTGTGGATGGACGTGAGTGGTGGCGCCATAGTGTGTGCATGAAATAAAGAAGTGCGCATGATTGTAAAGCTGTTAGTGTGCTGTATTGTCTGCTCTAGTGTGTAATAGGCGTGGGTAGGGGTGGTAGGGCCGTCCGGCTTAGCGACCGTGACAGGGGCTGGTCTCACGTTTCGTAGCACAGGGGCAGCACTGGAGTCTCTTGCACTCATCTGCAGAATTAGGATTATTCACCCTAACACACAAGTGGCAAAGGTGTTCGTGGTTGGGGGCCCGCGCGAGATCACAAGTTTTACCCTATTTTCCCGGGAGCACGTCTATGTTCCCCCAGGTCTATATTCCCCCAGGTCTATGTTCCGGATCCCCCAGGGCTATTGGCGTGTCACACTGGTCTGAACTGCCAATGTTACACACAGCACAGAGGTAATAATAACATGTAACATAGAGGGAGGCACCTGATCCCGCATTAGTCTCACAAAAACATAGGCAATACGCTGCAAGGTTAGGCCTACTTCCCCATTGCCAAGCGAACGAAAGAAATGAGTACAGGATTAGAACCCAAGATAGGCCTAAAGCATTTTCCAGTCGCGCTATCGTCAAAGAACTTGTTACCCCCCCCCCCCCCCCAAGAAAAAAAAGGAACAAAGGCCAGGGGGAAGATAGCCTTGGGGGAATATAGGGTGCCTCCCATTTTCCCAAGGATAACAGTAATCATTGGTGTTCTTCGTAAGGATCATCAATATTGTTTTCCATATTTTCACAAGGAAAATGGAGAGAGAGAGAGAGAGAGAGAGAGAGAGAGAGAGAGAGAGAGAGAGAGAGAGAGAGAGAGAGAGAGAGAGAGAGAGAGTGTGTGTGTGTGTGTGTGTGTGTGTGTGTGTGTGAGCGAGAGAGAGAGAGTGCACGATGAAAAGGCTTAGCTACAATGCAGTCCTGTATAATGACAGGAATCAATGGTTCAAGTAATGAACAGGCATGGCGATACAGTTCTAGCCACTGCTGGACAGAAGATGAAAACCGCCAGAGTACTCCCTGGGCCACCCTCATCACTACAGGGGAAGCTGCCACCACAGACTTACACACCCTGTCAGCCCGTTTTTCCCGGTAAGGTGGCCACGCCATCTTATCAGCTAAGTTACGTAATTTCCGTGGACAGGCCAGATGCGCCTGCAAGTATCTTGCAGGTGTGGACATCTTAACCTTGTTCCAGAGTTTAGTTTAAAGGGTGAAGAACACCAAAATCCTTGAAACTGTTATCTCTAAGTTATGTCACACTGCAGGTCTTGGGAAGTTAGGCTACTGTCTCATTTCAGACCACGCCTCCCCCATGACTGACTGCCCCCATATAGATTTTTGACTGGCTGTCCTGTTCCAGTTAGATGTTCATGTTCGCTGCAGCACCATAGGCTGTAGGACTGATCACAGTCAAATTGTTTGTGAGTAAAACCTAACTGGTGTATGCCAGAAAGGGGAACGTTCATCTCTCCTACTCTGTGATCCTGTGTCAAGTTTCCAGATCGTCCCAGAACAAATGTAAGTTGAAGCTGAGGTTCTAAGTCTTAAGACTTTGCTTTGCTTGTATTTATGTCACATGTTTTAACAGTATAATTGCATGCCAATACTTGGTAAAAGCTGTTCAGATGATAAATCGTATTACATTTTTAACAGTATAACTTATGCTAATACTTGATAAAACCTGTGAAGGTGATTGATGAATTCTATACTTTAACAAAATAACATTTTGCCAGCACTTAGGAAAATCTGTAAAAGTGATCTATGAATACTGTTGATTGTCTTAATGCTTTGTAGTATATCTTAATAGTTTGTTGTAGATGACTCCAATCAACATGTGTACTTGGACTATGTGTATTCTAGTACTTCACCTATCTGACTACATTAAAGAGTGGTTTCCCTTCAATTGCTCAGCAGTTTCTTGTTTCCTATCATTTAGAAATCCTCTCAAAATCTGAGTGAAGAGCTAAATTGGAGACCGAAAAAATTCAGACAGATACATTTATGTTAGTCTTACCTTTGCTGTCTGAGACCTCGCACTTTTCCTTACAGTCAGAGGACAAGTGTGAGGAGTCGTCAAGCTGGACTACCAGCCGCTTACCTACAAACCAGATTCTGTAATGTTCACAGACCTGGGATCATACGAAAAAAAAAAAACGCAATGTGCTCTGTTTGGGACTTCTGTGAGGATGTGGTTCTGCTGTGAGCATGGGGCGCCCACAGATGTCCACAAAAACTGGCCCAGTACAGAGAATCGAAGCCACCACATGACCTCGTGGACAAGCCAGCGATCAGCCTGCCTGCCAGAAATAGTGGACCAGTCTTCAGAAACAGGAGGCAGACCTACACACCTCTCCACCTTAAAGCTAAGTCTTTGTATATGCCCACTGGACTACAACTCAACTCATCATAGCTTCTCCCCCTTTATGATGAGATAAAGTGGGGGTGGGGGGGGGGGGTGTCAGCCAAAGCTAAGACAGATTCTAATGAAGTTCTGTTGATTTGTATATTTTGATCTTGTATACACAAGTTAAGTTGGTGTGTGAAATGGCACTTGTGTCGGTATATTTGTTGTTCATACATCATTTCATGTTTGAACTTGCTTCGAATTCTGTCTTCCACCCGGAGCACAGGCACTTTTAAGTGCATAAGTCTGAGGTGGATTACCCCTGAGCCATTGTTGAGTATTTTTAACAGTCCCGAGAAAAAAAATAAAACATTCTTTCGATGACTACTGGAAAGGTTGCTTCTTCCACCAATACTAAGAGAAAGGGCGGAGGTGAAGTTTGACATATAAACTATGATTCTAAGAGAGAACATATTCTGGGTCCTTTCCTTACAGGACCACACCTGCCCCCCCTCCCCCCCCCCCCCCCCCCCCCCCACACACACACACACACACTCCACCCCCACCACCTGCCACGCCCCCTCCGCGCGACTTCTGTCGATGCCAGCTTGTGCCGGTGTCAATACATCTACGCAGAATCTCGTTGGTTTGTCAGTCACAAGTTCTTTTCTTTCTTTCTGCGTACGCAGGCTGATACTCCTGCGGACACTCCCTGTATAGCCAGGCAGTGGAGTTTTTGTGTGTATGACCCTTTTTTATCCCGCCATTAAGGCAGCCATACTCCATCTTCGGGGAAGTCACAACAAGTGAACAGCACAAAGACATGAAAAGTATAAGAAAGAAGCAGGATGAACACACAATATTATGAACGTGTGTGTGCGTGTATGTATGTGTGTGTGTGTGTGTGCGTACGTGTGTCCGTCGGCATGTGTGTGTTCATGCACGTGTGTGCATGCGGCAGAAGTTTTAGGAGAAACACAGGCATGCACACAAACATTTTCTCTAAATTTGTAAGCAATAGATAATCAAAAATTAAAAAAAAAAAAAAAAAAAAAAACGCGCGCGCACACACACGCGCGCACACGCACACGCACACACATGCACGTACACAGTTCTCCCACCCTCCCCTCCAGTTCTCCACCCTCCCACATACACACATGCGCATGAGGTGGGGGGGGGGGGGGGGGGGAGAGAGAGAGATAGAGAGAGAGAAAGAGAGAGAGAGACTGTACTAGAAATTGTGTAGATCCGGGAATCATTTCCTCACCTCTGACCTTGACCGTGGTCACCGTTTCACCTTGAGCTAAACTCTCTTATCTGCACTCAATATATCTACACCATCTGTTCGCATTTATTGGTTTGCTCTTGACACCTGCCTAACACACACACTCTCTCTCTCTCTCTCTCTCTTCTCTCTCTCTCTCTCTCTCTCTCTCTCTCTCTCTCTCTCTCTCACACACACACACACACGCACACGCTCGCACGCACGCACGCACGCACGCACGCACAGAGTCTCAACTTACAACTATTCTGTACAGTAGCCTTTACACAGAGTCTCAACTTACAACTATTCTGCACAGTAGCCTATCTTGAACTATACTATTTTATATAGGCTACTATTTTATACTATTTTAGTTCTGTTTGACGCTTTCTCTCAGCCGAATCAGTCAAAACTCTGATATGCACCTCCATCATTTCCATTATCTTGTTGTTTGTTGTTGTTGTTGTTGTTGTTGTTGTTGTTGTTGTTGTTTTCTTCTTCTTCTTCTTCTTCTTCTTCTTCTTTCCGTCACCCCGTGGCCGGGGAGTCATCTGGGCACCTCCGTGACCCAATGAATGACAGTTCACTGGATTCCAACACTGGGTTCTGTGGATTATATACTAAGGGTTATGTCTCTGCAAATGCTTTCTGTAATGTCATCAGATCATTGTTTGTTTGTTTTTCTGTCTTCCCCTTCGCCCCTTCTGCTTCAAAGTCCCATGAAAGACAGTTTGAGCAGGGCCACTATTGGATCTTATGACATTACCATACCAACGTAGTTTTTTTTTTTTTCCTAACCGCTAACGGTAGCAGACCTTCATATGGTTCCAAATGCTGCTTGAAGGTTTGACGCATTAGTTCAGTGGTGATACGTTCAGCATATCTGATGTTGAAGTGCCTTGTTGCAGCAACACCTCCTTTCCATGCCTTAGATTCTTCTTTTTGGATCAGCTCTGAGGGTCCATGTCTTGCATGCATAGTGGAGAACCAGTACACGCACGAGTGTGATCTTGTTTCAAGGGGAGACTATCCTCTTCCTGTGCAGGTTTTAGTTTGGACGGTGCTGATACTGTCTGGCTGCTCTTGAGAGGAATTCTGGTTCGTATGCCTCATACAAAAGTCATTGTCAGTGGTGGATCCCACATACGTGAAGTTTTCAATAGGTTCTAGCTTCTGTCCATGGACAGTTATATCAGTGTTGATTGTGGTGTTGTGGCTATATAGCCATCAACTTGGTCTTCTCGGCGCTGATTTTCCATGCCATTTTTTTTTTTAAATGTGCCATCCAGTCTTTAGAGAACCTTGGCGAGTTGTTGTTCATTACCTGCCAGGCCATCGATATCATTTGCAAATGGAAGGTTCATTATTATTCCTTCTGCAGTGCTGCCTTTTCTGACATGATCATCAAGTGCATCAGTCATGGTGCGTCCCAGTGACATGTTAAAAAGTGTGGGAGATATAGGGCAGCTCTAACGAACTTATACTGAAGTATAGAACAATTCTCCGGTAGCTCCGTAGGGGCATTCTACTGGTCAGTTTGGAGTATAGTTGTTGTATGACGTTGATAAGCTTTTGCCCGATGTTAAATTTGTTTATTGTGGCCCTAGTGCCTCCTGCCATACTCTGTCAAATGCCTTCTTGAAGTCTATGAAGTCATGGCAGAAACCCACTTTGTGTTGAAGATGCTTTTCACAAAGGATAGCAGATTACAGATCTGTTGATTGTCCTTCTGCCTTTGTGGATTCCAGACTGTTCATCGGCAATCACGGCATCCGCTTGCGGCTGTAGTCTGTTCAAAATGATTATGAGCATTGCTTTCCGCTGCTGGCATGGCTGATCAAGCTGATAGTTCTGGCAGTGTCGAAAATTTCCTTTCGTGGAGATATTGACGGTCAGTGATTGAATCCATGGCATGTGCTACTCCCCAGTGCGACAGATTTGGTTACAGGCAGCAATCGATTAGCAGATACGAATTACTGACTCTCCGTCATGTTTCAAGAACTCAGCAGGGATGTTGCCGATGGCTGCAGCCATTTGATGACTATTTACAGTACAGATTCATCAAATGAGGATGATTTCGTAAAGGCGGACGTCGTAGCTCCAGTGAAATAACTGGAATTGGGCATAGATTGTTGTAACTTCGCTTTTGCTGGCATCCCAAAGTATCTCCTTCATGGGCTTCAGAAAATTCTAAACAACTTTCCTTCAGTGTCTTTACTGGCTCCACATCTCTGCCAGAATACATGGATAAACTTTTCTCTATGACTTCTTCCGTCGTCAGTGGAACAACACCGATCTACTATCTGTCTGAACTTCACCACATCACGTCTCGCCAGCTAACTTTGCTGTGACACAAGACTTGATCATTACCTCTTTCATAAGAAAGACGAATGGTGAAAGGTCTTTTGCCTACCAAATCCGACCAGTCTCGAACCATTTAACTCTTAATCTCAAACACTTTGATTCTTTCCACTCAGTAAAGTCCCAGCTTAAAACCTAACATTTTAGATGAATATGACTTCCTTTCCGTCATGACTGTTCGATTGGCATTGTTGTTCGGTGTGTGTGTGCGCGCACGGTGGTAGTGGTGGTGGTGGTGGTGGAGTGTGTGTGTGTGTGTGTGTGTGTGTGTGTGTGTGTGTGTGTGTGTGTGTGTGTGTGTGAGAGAGAAGAGAGAGAGAGAGAGAGAGAGAGAGAGAGAGAGAGAGAGAGAGAGAGAGAGAGAGAGAGAGAGAGAGAGAGAGAGAGAGAGATTGAATTAAGTGTTTCCGTGATTCAGGTCACGTTTCCTTTGTATGCACATTTGCACTGCGTGTCACAGAATAATCGCGCCTTCTTCTTTCATTCCAATATTCATGTTACGCTATTGATTCGGTCATTCGTGATTGTCCTTGCCGTTTTGTTAGCGCTGCGAACACAGTTCTAGATGCAAGAGTAGACAAATTTCCAGTTCTTACAAATAACGTTGTACAAATCCACTAGTACTACTTGCCACTACCTATAGCAACAGTAGTATCAGCAGCAGCAGCAGCAGCAGCAGCAATAGCAGTATTA
>CM031597.1:31629099-31654099 GCA_018398815.1 Conus ventricosus | reverse complement strand
ACTTTTCCTTTTTAGGACTTTCCAAACTGTGTATGAACTCTGCAACAGACCATTTGGCAGCATTTTCATTCCCTGCCCATTCGAATCAGGGTCAGTACACTGCACGGTCCCCTCCGCGAATGCCGCTTTACCTCGTCTGTCAAATCACCCCCAAGTGACGTTAAACCTAAATCATTGATCCATTTGAACTTTTTAAACATTCGGTTTTCCAGGGATGACAGGTGAAGTACCGAAAACAATACACTTCTGTTTGATTCTGTTGGCCGTGGCCGCCGAAATGAAACAGCTGACCTAGACGCCAAGAGAGTGGGAGAGTGAAATCCTCATTTTTACTCCTGTTTAACAACTACTAATTGTCAGAAGCCGAAGACAGATAAGATGAAGATGATAAAGACAGTGATCATTTGTTTTTCTGTGTGGAAATCACTGGCACCCATACGTGCGTACGTACGTACGTACGTACGTGTGTGTGTGTGTGTGTGTGTGTGTGTGTGTGTGTGTGTGTGTGTGTGTGTGTGTGTGTGTGTGTGTGAATCTTGGATTTGTTTCAGGAAATCTTTTAATGCTTTCAAATTTGGCCTAAATTGACCAGTGTGTTTCACATCTGTTGGTTACCTTTAGATTCTGGCACTTACTTCAGTCGCTTGTGTTATGTACCTCCTTTTCCTTTCATTGAGAGCCCTTGTCCGTCTCGGTTTGGACACGTTCTGCTCATGATAAAATCGAAGGTCTAACCGCCAGACGAGGAGGAGTTTTTTGGTTTGTTTGTTTGTTTGACCTAAGTAAAAGGTTTTGCATTTAGTCTTCGGTTGGCGACTTTGGAGAACCATTGGTAAAGCTGATGATTTCTTTCCACAGAGGGAAACGGCTGTCAGTTGCAGGTAGGCCCACTGACCTCGTGTTTGAAGAAACAACAGTCCTACTGGGTGCTGACTGAAGACTGGCCCTCTACCCCATTCATAGTTTGTCACTGATGGTAGCGACTCCCCTTTGGAGGAACAATTGACGTACAAGAGCACTTGCTGGAGAATGCTTCTTCTTCCCTTTCACCCGGTCATATCTCAAGTCTGTCAATTATGGTAGTAAGTTCCAGTTCACGGTCTCAGGAAGGACACATGCTCCACCACCTTTCTAGAAACTGAAGGCATCGGCACCAGGATTCATCACTATTTCGCTGTTTAGTATCTCCTGCATCGCTCACTGATCCTTCTTGTGTGGTGGCCAGTTTTGTAAAAAAAAAAAAAGAAGAAAAAAGATGTTTGGTGAGAGGCACCAATTGCACGAGTCTAAATTAAATCAGTCCAGATGCACATATGCATGGTTCAATCCACAAGAAACAAACAGCGGACCATTTGTGGTCACTGCAATTTATCTCCCTTCCATGTGCCAAAATCTTCAGTGCAACTGCTTAATTTTTAGGGGGGCAACTGCTGGGTGCAATGGAAGTTTTGGGGGCTTGCAGGAGCCCCTCAGAGTTTCTTTTGTGGTTTTTGGGCCCCGGGGCACCCCCTTCCCTCAGGAGGATGCTAGGGGTTCTAAGGGAAAAAACTGGAATACAGCGAGTTTCGCCATTAGTTATGGTCTTTGGGCTTTGCTCCATTTTTTTAATGAACACTGCAGGCACCTACTTTATCCCTTTTGACCGGATATTTTTGTAGGAAGAAAGAATAAGCCCCTGTTACAGTAAAACCCGCTATATTGAATTTGGTATATTGCATCCGGCTTATTGAAAAAATTTTTTTCAGGCCCCGGCCGAAGCTCTACTTTTTTTTTGTTAAAAAAATTTTGGGCTCTTGAGTCGGCTATATTGAACCCGGCTTTTTTGAACAAAATTTCACCCCAGGGCGTTTTACCCCTATATTAAATGCTTGCCAAAAGTTTTTTTAACATTTTTTTTTTAAAAAACCAAGATCCCGGGGGCCCCGAAGATTACCGCCTGTCAGGCAATCAGTTGGGGGGGAGGCCGATCAGCATCAACTTTCGAGCGGAGGCCCTTGAAAAAAATTACGTTAAAAAATCCGCGGGCCCTCTGACACCACCCATGTAGTCTTGTGGTGGGTAATTCCCGATTAATTTTCTTGTTCTGCGGAGTTTCCTTGTAACAAAAAAAGGCGCAACAAAAAAGGGGGAGTCTGCAATTAAAAGAAAAATCGAGCTTATACAGAAGGGAAACTGGCTGCAAAAAAAAAAGGGAAAGTAGCGAAAATAGGGAATTTGGGAGGTTGTGTGCCCAAGTTATGGGCTTAAAAAGTCTTTACTCCCCGGGTGATCCTCGGCCCTAGGTGCTCGACAGGAAGAAAAGGCTTTCCTTTTTTCTTTTTTTTTTTTTTTTTTTTTTTTTTTTTAAAAGTGAAGGTAATGCATTCCTAAAAGGGGGGCCCCATGTTTCAGACGAAAGCTAAAGTTTGAAGAAAACTCGTTTAAATGACGGGGAGTGCCGAAGGGTTTGGCTTAGCCGATTAACAAGCGCACAACTCAACTGCCAAAAAGTGGCGGCAACGTGAAAGCGTAGATGAATGTCACAGATGCGGGGTTAGCGAAGTCCCCCCCTTTCTTCAAAGTATGGGGAAAAGGGAAATCTTAAACAGGGGATGAATGCCTCTTTTTTTTCGAGCTGCGATAAAAATTTTTGGGTTAAAATCTAAAAAGGCTGGAGGAAAGCGTCTAAAAAAGAGTACGTGAGTCTTTGCTGTAACAGGGAAAGGGTCAAGAAAACAGCCTTTTGGTCATGGGGAATTTTGTCAACCCCCAGTGCTAAAAGGATTGGTTCCCACTTCGCAATACATTGAAAAAGAAACCCTGGATTTCCCGACCTTTCGAAGGGGTTTTGCGCGTTTTTGACCGGTCCTGGACGTGCAAACCGAAAGGTCTTATTGGATGACTTGCACTCTCTGTCAAAGTTCAAGGCCCCCCTGGAAAAGAAGTGTTTTTTCCTCCCAAATGCCACATAAACCCCCAACCTTTGGATGGGGTGACAAAAAATTGAAAATTTTTCTCGGGAGTCGGGGTGTGTGTGTGGTGGTGTGTGTGTGTGTGTGTGTGTGTGTGCTGCTGCTCTCTCTCTTTTTCCCCCTCTCCCTCCCCCCTCTCTCCACTCTCACAACACACACACCCAACCACACAACACCACCCCCCCAAAACCACATCCAATCACTCCCACAGCCCCCAAATTAAGGGTTTAATTGGTATTTTTTCAAACACGGATGCTCTCCGGGCTATTCTTGGTGATTCAGGCCCCCCCTTGGATGGTTCAGGTACCCCCTTTCGAGGTGGGGGAAACTGGCCGATGGGGAATGTCCCCCACGCGAATTTTCGGAAAACCCGTTTTCCCAGGTCCTGGTGGGAAAGGCCTCAAGGGTTTTTGTGCGGTGGGCTACATGGCCCCTGTGACATGGGCCGCCTTAGTTTCCCCCGGACGGTTTTGGCCTAAATTTTGGACTCTTGATGTTGCCCCTCGGGGTTCTTAAAAGGGGCTTTGTCTCCTTACTTTCCCGAGGTGCACGGGAAAAAAGCAAAAAGACTTGATGGGTATGAGGGGGGGACAACCTCCGTTATCTCAAAGCGGGAGGCGTCTCTCTTTAACTATTACTGTACTGTTGAAACGGGGCAAAGAAAGGAAAGGCCTCGTCCGCTAAAGGAAACAGCTTCTCAACCCAAAAAAAAGCGTCACAGTTTTTTCGTCCCATCAACCGAAAGGAAGTCTTCAACGGACTTTCCCTTTCCCCCCGTCCCCCCAAAGGGGACAGCTCGCCCATCAACCAGTAAAGGAACCGCTTCCTTTTTCAACCCCCAAGGACACCCTGCCTACAGAAGGGACAGCTCGTCCCGTTCAACCCCACAAACACCTCTCCATAACCCAAAAGGACAGTGTCCCCCCAAACGGACAGGCTCCCGTCCCAGAAAGGGGAACGTGTCCCCCCGTGGGTTCCCCGGGCATAAAATGACCTTTCGCGTTTTTTTGAAAATTCAACCTGATCGAGATCTTACGAGGACTTAGTTTTTGTGAAAAACGTTCTTTTCAAAAAGCCCATCACCAAAAAAAACATACCGCCAGAAAAAAACTGACATGGCCCTCGGTGTACCCTGATGGATGTCCGCAGGTTTCCAGTGAGGTGCTGGTAGGAAAGCTCCGGGTGCGGGGCCTCGATTGGAATAAAGATCCCATTCGGGTCCGTATCATTTTGAGTGGTTAAACAACCGCCGAATTTCCCCACGGGGGGTCCAATTTTGAAGGTTCATTATACTCGGAGGTTTTAAAAAAGGGGGGGAAAGGCATAAAAACCTTTTTGTGGGTGTAAATGGGGGGGGGGTGGGGGGGGGGGGGGGGGGGGGGGGGGGGGGGGGGGGGGGGGGGGGGGGGGGGGGGGGGGGGGGGGGGGGGGGGGGGGGGGGGGGGGGGGGGGGGGGGGGGGGGGGGGGGGGGGGGGGGGGGGGGGGGGGGGGGGGGGGGGGGGGTATTTTTTCCGTATTGACTTGAATTTTGAAACAGCATTATGTCTTTTTTTCTTGAATGTTTAATTGTCTCTTAGTTGGGTTTAAATGGTTATTGCGCGCTTGCTTTTAAGCTTATTCTGAACCATTTTGACTTCCTCTTCTCCCCTTCTCCTCTTTTAAACATTGTCCCTTATTAACGATTGGTTTTTAAAAGTTTTTTTTTTTCTTTTTTTGTTTTTGTTGTTGATTTTACATTTTTGTCAAATTTATAAAACATTGAAGTTAACCCTTTTGTGGAAACATTTTTCTTCTGTTAGCACCGCCTTTCCATCCTTCAGTCAAAAAGACGGTTAATTCTATGTTTTTTTTTCATTAATTTTTCACAATGCAAAATTTGGCGCGGCTGAAAATTGAAGGGTCGTGGTTGTGTGTGTTGGGGGGGGGGGGGGGGGGGGGGGGGGGGGGGGCGGTGTGTGTGAGTGTTTTCCCGGTGTGTGTGTGTGTGTGTGTGGTGCAAAAAAGCAAGGAAAGCTCAAAAGAAAAACACCAACGGGTGAAAAAAGGGGAATATTCTCCCATCCGCATGTGTGGCCGGAAATAAAACCCTATAGGAAAAAAAGTTGGGTTAATTGAATTTCTGATGGAACAAGGGGGGAAATTCAATAAACCCGAAAATTTGGGTTTTTGAAGTTCGGCTATTGAAGGTTTTTCCGGGGGGGGGGTCCCGTGCCATTAAAATATGCGGGGTTTCACTGTTTATTTTGTTTTTCCCATTGTCATGTCTTTAGAGGGTTTCCCCTACTCCTCGACAAAGGTGGCAGTCGCGAGGCTCCGTCCCCCTAGAGTTTCCGGGCCCGGGATGGGGGGCCAGGTTTTCTCTCGAAGCGTTGGGGGAGCGGGGGGACTGCACGATGTTTGTTTCGGGGCGTGTCTGCGGGGGGCACGCTCGGTTGCCGGTGGGTTTAGAAAATAGGGGGTGTTTCGGGCGGTTTGGCCTGTCTGAGCCTGAAGATGACTCCCCTGTCTCGTCGAGTCGAGGTGTAGGGGTTGCTCGTTGGGCGTGGATGCTGCTGTTCCACTTGTTCTGCGTTGGCCTTGATGGGCCTTTTTTTTGGTGTAGCTGGTAGATCTGCCCCATCTGCTTTTGTTGAGCCCTGTTATATAATCTAAGGGGAATTAAACTCCAGAACTCTCTTTAACATTTTTGTTCCATTTCAAAAAAAATCCCCCTTTATGTCCTGGGACACAGCTGGGAGACCCCCTCCCGCCCTCCATAACCATAACACGTCTACTTCACAGAAAATTTTGATAACATGAAGAAAAAACAGCTTAATATTTTAATTACCATCCTAAATTCCTTTTTTTTTTTTTTTTTTTTTTTTTTGCTGTCCCTTTGCCCCCCTCGGGAAAGGCACCCCCCCCTCATTCCGAACCCCCCCACAGACATAGCCGGCCCGGGCCCCGCCGCCCCCGGCACCAGGAACCCACAGGGAGAGTCAATGTCAAGTCGCGAGGCACCCCCCGGGGGAGACCTGTACTGCTGCCGAGTCCTTCGGGGGTTCGGGCCTGTTTGATTAACATCGCAGGACCCCCAACTAACCCCCTACGACGAATAATTTGCTTAGTCGCGGAGCGGGGGTGAGTCTCCCTCGGGGGCGCCCCCAGCCCGTCCAAGAAAGTCCTGGACTCCCGATCCCGGTGCCCCCGGGGAAGCAAACCAGGCCACAAGGGGAGGGACACGAAATGAGGTCACATGAGGCAGGGCAGAAGGGCCACAGAATTTGGACATTTTTTTTTAATGTGATCAATGGGAATGAGGATGATTAGATGATGTACGGATTTCCATTTCGGGTTTTAGACTACAAACGGGCGTATTCGCTTTTCTAAATTTTCCCGGCGTCAACCAGGCCCGAGAGATAAGGCACCTGCGTGTTGGTCAGGGAAAATTTAGCAACCCTCTGAAACGTCCCTTAAGTGGATGAAACTGAGTGTGGGCCCAGTCTTCCCAAAAGGGTCCGCAGCAAAATCAAACCCGGGTAGGAAGCCGTGGGGCAGAAAAAAAAACCCCTGACTCGATGGGGTTTGAAAACCCCCGACCTCCCACCGGGGGTCCACGAGTAACCCCTTCGCCCCGGCGGGTGGTCAGCGCAATTTTTTAATCTCCCTCCCCTGTGAAAGTTTTTGGAATCTTAAAAAGTGGGAAGGGCGGAAAATAACCACTTTCGTCACTTTACCATGAAAAATAAATTTTGATTTGATGATTAAAGCTCTATCGTTGGAGGTCAGATGGAAAAGAATCCCTTAATATTTAGTGTGTTGCTTTCCCGGAATGAGAGAGAGAGAAGAGAGAGAGAGAGAGGGAGAGAGAGAGGAGAAGAAGAGAATGTAAGTATGGTGTTTTTTTTTACAAAAATTCAGTCAGTTTAGTTACACTCCTAATTTTTTCCCCGAATGAGTCAAAAAAAGAGAAAAAAAGGGTTTAAAAAATTTCTGCAACTGTCTTGCCCCAAATTAAAGTTTAAAAACGTACTTTTGATAGGCCAAGCTTGGGCCCCCCCCCCCCCCTTCTCTCCTTTTAAAGCTCCGGGTTTATTTCGTTTTTAATCATTTTCTCAGGTTCGAACTGTGATTCTAAAACCACCGGCTAAAAATGTAAAACCAGTCAGAACACCGGGGGGGTGATGTCACCCCCTTTTGAGAGGAACCTGAGAAAGCTATTAGTTTTGTTCCGAGGTTTTGAAATCAGGGGCTTTTTTAAAATTTAATGCGAAATGTAAATGGAAATGGGGAATTTTTTTTAGAGTACAACACAATGCGAAAATGTAAAAGGGAAAGTATTTTTCTTTTGCCCTTCTTTATTTACCCCAGTTGAGCCTTTTTGCGTTTTGGGGTTTTGTTTTTTACTTTACTCGAGTTTTTTTTTTTTTTTTTTTTTTTAAATGATGATGTGGGACAAAGAAAAAGTTGCCATTTTCCCCAGTCGATTGCCCTTCCCAGTGACAGCAGGCAACACCAGAGTGAGAAAACACAAGTAATATATTCCCCTTCACAACGCCATTTTAGCGGCTACCTACACATGGGTCCCAAGGGTATGTTTTTTAAAGAAGTTTTAATTTTAAAAATTTTTGAGGAGAAAAAAAGACGTCATGTTATGTGATGTGCGAGGGTGTAAGGCATATATTTGTTATTTTCATCAATATTTTCCTTAATGATATGAATGAAAAATTGACTTTTCGGTCATGTGCATTTTTATGGTATGGGATGTTGTAGTGTGTCGAATGTGTAGAGAAAATGTGTCTATCAGCAATCTGTATGTGTTTTTCCAAAATTGTGTTGTAGACGTGTGTGCAAATAATCATATATATATATTTCTCAAATTTTAGTGAGACTTTTTGTTGTGGTGTGGTGTGTGTGTGTGGTGGTAGTGTGTGCAACATATGTGTGATGAAAAAAAGGGAAGAAAAAAAAGGAAGTAAATAGGTAGATTACCTTTTCTTCTTCACAACCAAAAAGCTTCAAACTGAATAAAACAGACGACCCCTTAAAAAAGAATTTTTCCCAAACTGGGAACTTCCACACTTGACACAGACCCTTTTTTTTTTGTTTCTTACATGGGGCCCAAATCACATGACAAATTTTTGAAAGTTTTTAACATCTTTTTGGAACCAAACTGAGATTCCCCGAAAAAACAAAAACCTACCTCGGAGTCTTTCATGATACTAACAGCCCCACTTTTACGTAAAGAACGTAAACCCTTTGGGGGAGGAAAAGAGAATTGCCTGAATTAAAAAAAAAAACCCAAAAAAAAAAAAAAAAAAAAAAAAAAAAAAAAACAAAAGCAAACCCCGGCTACATGGTCAACCGTCCTTTAGAGCAAATTCTTGGTCCAGTGTGGACACGCAAAATTGGGGAACAGCAATGCAGCCCACGCAAATGGGGTGGGGCTCATAACTCACACCAAGACCAAAAGCGGGCAGTAGTTTTGAACCAGGATGACTATTTACAGTTGAACCTCCAAATTTTTATGAGATGAAAATGTAATGATGAAAATTTCCCTCACCACGAAAATAAATCTGTGACTCCCAGTCAGTATAAAAATTAAGCCTATAAAATGTTGCAGAAAATGTTGTAGTGGGGCTGGGAAAAAAAAGTTCATGCCTTTTTTTAAAACAATTGAATTCACAAAGCAGCTCCATGGCATGGATGTAGACGCTGCATAGTGTGAGCTTGGCAATTACTGCATTAGTGATGTACTCTTTGCGTTTTTGACAGAATTTGAAATTTTTGTTTTGAGAAAAAAAGTGGGAGGAAAAAGTAAAGACTTTTTGGACATGGTTGGGGTTTTTTAATTTTTTGCAACAAGAAGATCACACTCTTGTAATGGCAACAGATATCCAGATGTCACCATTCATATGCAAAAGTTCTCAAAAAATGGGAAAGCCATGTTTTTTGGCAGTCATACAAAAAAAATTTTTTTCCCCTTTCTTCGGACGTGTACCCCCTTTTTTGTCCCCAATGAATGATTTACCGTGAATTAAAAATTAATAAAAAAAAATCCTATTTACAGTCATGCAAAGAAATGTTTTTCCCTCTCTTTCTGGACGTTTTTCATTCTTTCTTCCACAAAGAATAATCACTAGGGAAAGACAAAGATTGCACACAAAAAAAAATCTTTTCATTAAACAAAAAGTTATATCATGATTACATTAATTTTTTCATGATATTTCCTAAAATAAAACCCATTCTTAAAAAAAAGAAGAAAAAGCGAGCACTCGACAAAACCCGGGGGCATACCGACTGCAATTCCTGTGGGTCATGTTAGACCCCTGCGTTATGCTGGGGTTTAGGCCCGCTGGTTGGGAGGAGTCAGCAAAATAAGAATGCTGCAAAGCTTCTCTGCTGCACGTCTGCGGGCAGCACCAAAAATGCCCCCCCACGGAGGGAAAAGTCGTTTTTGGCAACGTGGGTGTAAAACCCCCCCCTACCCTTCTCCCCCTTTAAAAAACAAAACCACAGACCCCCCCCCCACTCCCCCCCAAATAAACTCCCAAAAAAACAAAACCCCAAAAAGAACCAAACAAACAACCCCCAAAAAGAACCACAACGACAGAAACACCTAAAAAATTTTGAAAAAAAAATCCCATGTATGCTTAACCCCTTTGTCAAATTCTGAAAAAAACCTTTGCAAAAGTGTGGGCATTTTGGGTGGCAAATTTTTTTTTTTCCCTTTTTTTTTCTTCTTTTTATTTTTATTTTTTTACTATTAGTTCCTTGTATTGTTGAGACAAATGGGGAAATTTTAAAAAAGGTGGCCCCGTTCTTTAAAACCCCTAAACCCTTGGGAAAAGGTGGGACATGGAAAACACCACCACACCACCCACCCCCAACCACCACACCCCAAACACACACAGAACACCCAAAAATTGAAAGAAAAATCCCCAAAAACGTAGCATTAAAAACTTTGATGTCAAAAAATTAGAAAAAACATTTAACCACAATGTGGGCATTTTTTGCAGAGCAAAATTAAAAAATTTTTTTTAAAATTTTTTTTGTGTTCCTAATTGTTTTGGGAAAAACTGGGAATTTACAGGCGTGCCCTTATAATTTTTAATTTAAAAAAAAAAAAACCCTAGAAAAAGTAGTTTATGGGAAAAGACTTTAACAGTCAATTCAAAATCCTTCAAGTGGTTTCCTGTGGTTAATCCTTTCTTCTGGAAATACTAAATTGTTTTTGCAGGCTTTTTGGTGGATTCATCAAAATGATAACAAGGGACACACAATAAAACTGTCCAAATAATGAAGTTTGTAAAGCTGCAACTTTTGATTTCTCATGAGACACGGGGGTACAGTCACTACCAGTGAACGGGACTATATGACTTCCGTTTTGACAAAGAACTGGCACACCCAAATTTGGGCCCCAGTAAGGACTGTAGACCCCGGGTTTCTCTTTTGTGATGTCGACTAACGAGGGTTGGGCCCCTTCATTCCCCACGATGTAAGGGTTAATGTGTAAATTGCCGGTGTCTGAATATGTAGGGCCCTATTTTGTTTTTGGGAGTTTAAAAATCGCAAAAGGGATAAATTTGTAATTACGGTTGATATCAGAGAGGCACTAATCTTTGGTGTCATCTTTAAATTTTTTGGGATTTCGTCAATGAAAGGAGCTGGGGGTGGAAACCTTTGTTTTGAAGTAGGGCTTGGTTTGCTTTTCAACGCGGAAGATCCCCCTACTGTTAATGTTATCGATTTAAAAAAAAAAAAAGAAGAACAACCAGATGACAATATTTGGCTGGACATGTAGATAAGAATAAATGCAAGGATTTTTGTGATATGCTGAGATAAAAACATTTTTCCTTACTGTTGGTGATGGATTATTCTGTCACAATTGTGCTGCAAGTGTGGCTGATGAACTACAGAGCAGATTCGTTTAGATCAGCTGAATAAAACGTCAAAAAGATTGGGGTGTGTAGAACTGAGCAGAAGTGGGGTTTTTTGGGTGTTTTTTTCCATATATGTGGAATGGACTGGATGAACAGTTCATACATGTGTTGTTAATGGTCTTATTGAAGTCTTGGGTTGAGTGTTGCAACAAGAAATGTCTACACTTACATGTGGCCGTGCTCTGACAAGTAGACTTTAGTACACAGAATATCACCTGAATTAATTTCACAGTTGTCTACACTTACATGTGGCCGTGCTCTGACAAGTAGACTTTAGTACACAGAATATCACCTGAATTAATTTTACAGTTGTCTACACTTACATGTGGCCGTGCTCTGACAAGTAGACTTTAGTACACAGAATATCACCTGAATTAATTTTACAGTTGTCTACACTTACATGTGGCCGTGCTCTGACAAGTAGACTTTTGTACACAGAATATCACCTGAATTAATTTTACAGTTGTCTGCACTTACATGTGGCCATGCTCTGACAAGTAGACTTTTGTACACAGAATATCACCTGAATTAATTTTACAGTTTTCAGAAATTGTTGACCCTTACATTATGTGAATGTGATGTGAAGGGATATTATGGAATTTGACTGTTTGTTGTGAAGTGTGCATGGTTGGAAGTTAGTTTTATCATTTTAGCTGCAGGAATTTAGTTGGGGACAGCAGGTTCAGCAAACGAATTTTATTGAAAGAATATTCGTTTGATGTTATTGGACTAAATTTCACAATGAACATTGCAGATCTAATAATATTTGATCTGTTTACTGCACACAATTTGCCTCATTTTGTGTTCATTTAAACAAGTCTCAGAACTCTAAGTCATATCATTTTATGCGATTTTCTTCTTTACCTCCCATCTGTCCCCTGCAACATCCAATGATAAAAATTATGAATCTACTGCTCTACTTTCTTGTGTGCTTTTGGGTGGATGTGGATGCGCTTTTGGGAGTTATCTCACTGGATCTAGTGATAGTAAGGGCGACAGTCAGGAATTAAGCTACATTTTCCCACTCTCAGTCTAATTTGTAAAGATGAAAAAAAAAAAAACCCAAAATCTGGATCAGCTCAGTTCACAAAGAAAAAAAGAAGGAAATAAATCATCGTAGTACATATTTACCTGCAGTAAATCTCTGCCTTTACTGTTAAGTTTGGGCACAACTTGCTGCCATGTTGTGGTCACATGATACATCGGAAACATCTGTAACAATGCGTTAGTTTTGAACACATGACACATTATAAAACAAAAATAAATGGCAAGACTTCAGGAGTGATTAGAAAAAAAAAAAAACTGTTTAAAGGGAATGGCCACAGTTCACTGTGGACTCTTTCCCTCCACTCCCCTCCCTTCTCCCTCTCTTCCCCTGTCCAAAGCCTTTCAAAAAACTCAACAGTTTGTTAATTAAATGTCATTCAAGAAAACATAAACATTCACAAGTCAGGGTAAAATACAGGCCCGTTGTATTAAAGGTCTATGCAGGAAAAAGGTATACATAATTTGCTAATTCAGCATGACAGCACATTAAGCTTGGTAGTAACAAGAAAGCCATCTTCCACCTGTTAGAAGAGAATTCTTTGTTCAGCACTCACTGTTCTCTCAGGATCAACTGTCTGGTGTACATACAGGTTCTACCCAGAGCAGCTAAAATGGCAGTGCACTGGAATTTACCCCATTCCCACCTTTACCTGTTATCACTCCCTCCAAAATGTGACAAGAATGAAAATGCCAAACCTATTTCATTACATGAATGTACCCTGTATTATGGCTACCTTTCTCGCTTGACTTGTCATCTTGGCCTATGATTTTCACACAAAGTACTGAGCTATATAAATGGAAAAAAAAAAAAAGCAGCAAAAATAAATATCCTTGCAATGAATGATTAGCCATGTGGATGAAAATCGATCTCTGCTGAAAACACAACCCAGAGTTAGTTCCTCTGAGGCACTTTCCTGCATACAATCAAGTAGATTTTTGTGCCAAATGTCATGTGTATCCCCACCCCCCCCCCCCCCCCCCCCCCCCCCCCCCCCCCCCCCCCCCCCCCCCCCCCCCCCCTAGACATTTGTCTTAGAAAAGCAACTCAATGTAATTCAAAATAATGCAAAATTGTAAAAGAGCAATTTCAATTGCCAAGTAACTCGATGTAGCATAGAAAAAGATTGAAAATATCATAGGGTTGGTTTCAGCCAAAGGCGAGGGTGGGGATACTTGGGACAGGAAAATTGTCCTAAAACCTGAAATACATCGTATATTCATGTACAAAGTCATTGATGAAACATTATGGGGGCGATTTTGGAAGGCCAGATGAAAACAAATTCTTGTACGGTTAAAACAAAAGAAATTTCATGTGACAGTTTTAACACTGTAATTCTACAGCACATCTAATAAACACATCTATACAGTTTGATTTAAAGCTTGATATTTTGCCAAAGGCTTCTGACGCTTGACTATAAACATATGTGCTTTGTGTCAACCTCCCTACCAAGACTTTAAGCAGATTTTTCAAAAGTTGTATCACGGAGGCTCCATTGTAATATCAAAGCTACATGTACCACAACCACACATACACAGCATTTAAGCTTCCACAAACATGACACACTCACTCTGTAATTTGGCAGTTGTGTCATGCCAGGCCATTGGTCCTCAGTGGGGGTACCAAGCAATCGGTGCCGCGTTAAAGAAAACTGATGGAAAGATAGCCATCATTTTTCTCAAATCTCTGATTTACAGGTACTGTGGTCGATCATGTACATTGATCAATACTATTGCTTTTTCAACTTTCTATTGAAAAGATCTGTACGGAAGAATCAATGGCATATTAGCTGCTGATACATCATACTTGTATGTATGATTCCTTGTATATGAATCACAACGCAATGAAAACATTTTTTTGTTTGGAAAAATCCACTCAGATGCATCATCTTTTACAAATCAAAATACACTGAAACACAGATGTATGCCATCACATGCATCCTCTTTTTCTTGTTCTCATGCACACACACACACACACACACACACACACACACACACACACACACACACACACACTCAACCAATCATTCAATAACGACAAACAACTGGCAAGTAAAGAGTTACACTTATCTGGACAGAAAATGAGAGAAGTCTTGAGCAGAGAAACTACCTCGGGTATGGCCTAAGTAACATGTAATCAAAGCTTCTAATGAAGACTGGTTTCTGTCAAAAATCTGTATGACTGAAAGTCACTGGACTCCCATATCACTGTCTGAAATTCACGTCCATCACTGTTAAGGATACTTGAAAATTCTTTTTAACTGATCGTCATCATCATTTCCAGGGAACAGTGGTCGGCCAGCATTAGCCAACTCTGCAACAGTAACACAAAATAAAGTACTGTTTAAATAAAGAAACCATAACACTGACACAAAATAATCTGTAACAATCAAAAGGAACCTGAAGCTTTTGGTCAATAGCCAACAGCTTGCAGCTGTAAATATCGCGTCCTTAGCTGAAAGGAAAACGGCCTTTAATCATTACTGATTCCCTACAAACCCTTAGTTTTGTGCACCTCTGGTTTAGACTGTAATTCTGCAAGTGTGTACAGGTGCAGTGTGTGAGTGTGAGTGTGTGTGTGTGTGTGTGTGTGTGTGTGTGTGTGTGTGTGTGTGCGTATGTGAGTGTGTGAATGCACACGTGAGAGAGAGAGAGAGAGAGCGAGAGAGAGAGAGAGGGAAGGAGAGAGAGAGACAGGGAGAGACAGAGCAAGCAAGAAATACTAAGACAGAGATAGCCAGCAACATACTAGCAATAGCGATGCAAATGATCAGCTTTCACCGAGAACACTGTACAAACTCTAACTTAATGCTCTTTTTTTGGGGGTGGGGGTGGGGGGTATCGGATGTTTCCTTGTTTTGTGTCTGCATCATTTGTGCTAAACCACTTGATACAATCATGAATATGTAAACCACTTGATACAATCATGAATATGTAAACCACTTGATACAATCATGAATATGAAAGCCACTTGATACAATCATGAATATGTAAACCACTTGATACAATCATGAATATGAAAGCCACTTGATACAATCATGAATATGTAACTGCCTCACCACGGGAGCAGAAGTTATTTTTCTTGTTTGTGATTTGCTGTAACCTGATGGCCCTTCCATCCACCATTCACACAGCGTGCCCCCCCCCCCCCCCCCCCCCCCACACACACACACACACACAAAAACAAACATGCTGAATGACACAACGCTTCACTGTCACCTAGGCCATAGGAGGGGAGCAAGGTTACAGTGAAGAAAAAGAAAAATCAGCACTGTGATAACATGAACAAGGTTCATGACACAAACTGGTTTAGGCGTGATGCAATGAAAGTGAGATCTATGTCCTGTCAGCCGGGGACACCGCAGGAAGTTGTTCCAAGACAGGAGTCTGTGTATCATCGAGTGTTTTCACTTTCAGAGACATGTGGAAGGTTACAACAACATACCGGCAAATATGCATCCTGCAGACCACATGTCGATGGAGGTGGAATACATCTTGGCCCCGAACAAAACGTCTGGTGGTCGGTACCACAGTGTCACCACCTACAGAACCATGTGCAAAAGATTACAGCTCTGCCATCAGATTTTCTTTTATCCACTCACATCAGGTTAAAAGAAAGGGCAATGCTTTGCTAGTATGAATAACAAAAGTAACTTCAATTTATTTGAAATGTTTATACTTTAATTTACACTTGGCACTACATCGACATACCCTAATAAAAGAAATTACAAGGTAACATTTATATAAGCTGTAGGAAGATGAAACACTCATCCTCTTTTATGTATACTATTCACATGTCCACACAATGATGCATGCACAAAAGCAGCAATGGTCCATACCAGTACACAAGACCGAGTCAATTCTGCACACACACACATACACACACACATGCATGCTTGTGCACTCGCTTGTGCGTGCACACACGAACACACACACACACACACACACACACACACACACACACACACACACACACATGTGCTGAAAAGAGTTACATCTCTGCAGAATAAAAGCAACACACACATACACAAATACACACCAAGAGTTACACCTCTGCAGAATAAAAGCAACACACACAAACATGCATACACACCAAGAGTTACACCTCTGCAGAATAAAAACAACACACACATACATGTATACACACCAAGAGTTACACCTCTGCAGAATAAAAGCAACACACACACATACATGTACTCACACCAAGAGTTACACCTCTGAAGAATAAAAGCAACACACACATACATGTACTCACACCAAGAGTTACACCTCTGCAGAATAAAAGCAACACACACATGCATGTATACACACCATGAGTTACACCTCTGCAGAATTAAAGCAACACACACATGTATACACACCAAGAGTTACACCTCTGCAGAATAAAAGCAACACACACATACATGTATACACACCAAGAGTTACACCTCTGCAGAATAAAAGCAACACGCACATACATGTATACACACAAACTGAAAAGAGTTATAATAAATGGATATCTTTGAAGAATACACACATACAGTCACACACATACAGTGACACACACACACACACACACACACACACACCCACACACACACACACACACACACACACACACACACACACGAAAAGTGTTAGAAATGGATACCTCTGCAGAATAAAAGCGGACAGGAATGCCAAAGGCTCTTGCTAACCCGAAGTCAGCCAATTTAAGTTCTCCATTCTGAAAAACAAAATGTTGTAGACCATCATAAACATATAGATATGTAAAATGGTAGAAAAACTTTATATAGTCAATGACCCTGATAACTCAAAACTTCCATTACTTAAGCACATCTTTTCAAAGCAAATTGTTCTTATCCATATACAAAAAATTCTGCTGTTTTCTTTAAACTTCTCACTACTTGCCAGATCGCTTGTTCAAATATGTGTGGAGCACTGTGTCATGTAATGGATTCAAGAAGAAAAGAAATCATGCATTAATCTTTTCTGAAGAAAAGAAATCATGCATTAATCTTTTCTTTCTTTTTTTTTGTCCTTTTTTTTTCTAAACGAAACAAGCTGATAAAGTGGTGTAACATGGCACCGTTTCCGATCATGTTCATGTTAACAGTTTTTACAGAAGTATACAGATACACAAACAGAATTACAGAGAAAGAAGGAAAATGGAAAAAAAAACACACACACAAATACACAAAACATGCTGTACAACAAAGTGATTGTGAAATCATGCACTTTCCAACAAAAGGTAAAAGACTGCCTGCAGGTAAATGAATCAATGAGAAAGAGAGCAAGAGCGAGAGAGAACGAGAGAAAGAGAGAGAGAGGGAGGGAGGAAGAGAGAATTCAGATATGTTATACACACATACTGATAGGCTTAGGCCTGTTATGATGGGGTATATGAGTATAAAAACAGAAATGACCATTACAAGCTGAATCAGAATGTACAATATTGAGAGAGACAGGGAAAGAAAGAAAGAGGAGAGAGAGAGAGAGAGAGAGAGAGAGGAGAGAGAGAGAGAGAGAGAGAGAGAGAGAGAAAAGACTGACACTGACATTTTATCGACATTACTGAACAGATCTTTTGACACGGAGGGAGAGGGTAACAGCACATTAACATTTACCTCTTCCTTTCCTTGCAAACAAATAGTTCACATTTATTCCCAGTGGGTATCAAATCAAAGGTTAACAAAAACACAAAAAATCGTAACATATCCATATGTCCTCGCACACAGGATTAATAGAGGAGAGAGAGAGAGAGAGAGAGACAGAGAGAGAGACTGACACTGATATTTTATTGTCATTACTGAACAGATCTTTTGACACGGAGGGAGAGGGTAACAGCACATTAACATTTACCTCTTCCTTTCCTTGCAAACAAATAGTTCACATTTATTCCCAGTGGGTATCAAATCAAAGGTTAACAAAAACACATAAAATCCTAACATATCCGTATGTCCTCGCACACAGGATTAATAGGAGAGAGTCTATGCTTCAAAGACCCAAACAACACACACAGAATCAAGATGAGCGAAGAAGAAGAGGTTAGTAAAATGTTTAGTATACGTACCTTATTGATGAGGAGGTTCTGTGGTTTGAGATCTCGGTGCAGAACATTGTTGGAGTGACAGAATCCAAGACCCCTCAACAACTGATATAAAAAAGACTGAAAACAGAAAACATAGTAATGTTAGCTAAAAAAAAAAAAAAAATCACAATTTTAAAAAAGTCACATCAGTAAACAAAAAGTCTTTAAAAATATCAATAAACAAATTCACAACAAAAGATGCCCCCTCCCTTCCCCCACCAACACCCTTCCTCCCCCCCCCCCCCCTCCCCATGATGAACAATCACTTTGAAAAGGATGCAAAAACATAAAGTTTATTAATAACAGTGAAAAAACACTATCATGTTTGCCTGCAAAATAAAAATGCCAAACTTTTTGCGATTCATTTTCCAACAATCATGCAAACTTGCATACACAGAAGTGTCATTACAAAGACATTCAGGGACTGATTCCTGTTACTGTTTGAAAATGTATGCAAGTGTTTGTCCAAAACACATGTAGTATAGATTCTTACTGGTCAAATTCTAAACACTCTCACCTTGACAGTATCGGGATCTATTTCTCCATTGCAGGTATCAAAGTATTTCTTGAGATCCTGATCGCAGTATTCAAACACCAGTGTCAGCTTCCGCTCACTGTGTAACACATCATGTAATCTGCAAACAACCAAGCCAGAAACTTATGTCATTCAGGATAAAGTCTCTGCAAAAATGCGAAACAACTGTACAAGACGAGACAAGACAAGACAGGGTAACCTTCACGTGCATAGCACTGCGCAGTACAGCTTGGCTTGTTCAGTATGTTAATCTTGATATCCACAAACCTGTTTGAGCCTAACATGATAAAATACAGACAGAAACAGTGTGGTATATCAGACTAAATAACTGGTCTCTTGAATCAATCCCCTCCCTGTTTGCGTATGTTCATGGATATTGGAAATGGATCCAAAACATCAAAAACCCACAATCAGGTTTTATTATTAAACATGGAAGGCGATTGTCTATGTCAGTATGACTCACTTGTGTGACTAAACAAATCATGCAGACGAAAGAGTGAGTAAGACCAATAGGGAGGGACAGAACCATGTACATCTTACTTGCCCATCTTGTGTAATCATCTAATGGACAAACTTTACAGTTTTTCCAAATCAGTCTGTAATCTTCAGTGTAGCACTTTCAGCACCAAAATACCTAAATGATGTAAAACAGTGTTACATGTGACACATTTTTTAAGTTCTCATGATCACAAAACCCATGCACCCTATCCTCTCCATACTCAACCTCTTTCTCAAAAACTAGCTGCCTCTTTGAATCTTGTACGGCTACCAATATTGACTAACTAAAGACATATCCTTTCAGAAATAATGAAAAATAATCAAGACACCTCACTGTCATGTTCACGCACTGGGCTAGACATATCTGGGACCTCTTGAGGCATCCAGTTCACCAACAAAGATCACCCCACCTGCTAGCATTGTACATAATGGTTACATTAGTACTTCTGGTTCATGGCAGTACCTCAATTGCATTTCCCCTCCTGTTCCCATTGCCCCACTGCTGTCCCTATCTCCACTGCTGTCCCTATCTCCACTGCTGTCCCTATCCCCACCGCTGTCCCTATCCCCACTTCTGTCCCTATCTCCACTTCTGTCCCTAACTCCACTGCTGTCCCTATCTCCACTGCTGTCCCTATCTCCACTTCTGTCCTTATCTCCACTTCTGTCCCTATCTCCACTGCTGTCCCTATCTCCACTGCTGTCCTTATCTCCACTGCTGTCCCTATCCCCACTTCTGTCATTAACTCCACTGCTGTCCCTATCCCCGCTTCTGTCCCTATCCCCGCTTCTGCCCCTATCTCCACTTCTGCCCCTATCTCCACTTCTGTCCCTATCTCCACTTCTGTCCCTAACTCCACTGCTGTCCCTATCCCCGCTTCTGCCCCTATCTCCACTTCTGTCCCTATCTCCACTTCTGTCCCTAACTCCACTGCTGTCCCTATCTCCACCGCTGTCCCTATCCCCACTTCTGTCCCTATCTCCACTTCTATCCCTATCTCCACTGCTGTCCCTAGCTCCACCGCTGTCCCTAGCTCCACCGCTGTCCCTATCTGAGCTATGTCGTCTTCCCTTTTTCCACTAACTGCTGGTATCATGAGCAGCACTGGCCTGAACTTGACACCACCTAGCATGTTACACGACTGCCACATGCGGCACCCCATTGCCCTGCTTCCCTCTCCACCTCCCGTGCATTCATGCCTCACCTACACCGCTCTTTCCCATTTCCTTCTTCCTCCCATCACCCACCCATCTGCACTCCCTTGTCATCCTTGCTTTGGTATCCTTGAAAGCTCACATGTTAGTGCTGACATATCGATTCTGACCATGTGTCACCAATAATGTTCAACACAATGACACCTTATTTCATGTATACGACGGTTCATCTGCTGAGCTGACACTTTCACTTCAGATTTTCCCAGAAATAGGGCTAACTTTCTCTAAGTTTGCAACAACATAAAATTCACCATGTATTCACAGGAGTGTGTGTGTGTGTGTGTGTGTGTGTGTGTGTGTGTGTGTGTGTGTGTGTGTGTATGTGTGTGTGTGTGTGATTATGTAAACTTGCATAATTTAAAGTGGCTTCACTTGCTCAATCCACCATAAATCATAAACTCACCTTGTCTTACTTAACTACGAAATATAAGATCTATTAGTGGCCTTTGTTGGTCCTCTGTTTGATAACATGCTTATTTTCAACCGCATCTTTACCCATTAAATCTGCATTAAATGGTCCGATCTTTACACCTCTGCAGAATAAGAGGAATATATGTTTTTTTTGTGGTAACCTAACATCTGTTGCTATATTTGGATGTAATATCACTTAACATGTCTTTTATTTGTGTGTAAAGCAATCACTGAAAGTGAACAAAACTTTAAAACAAAAAAAAAAGACAATTTTGTTATATACTCTATTGTTGAAAATGTCAATCTCATATTCATTACCATTACAAATAGACGACATCTTCAGCTTCAGCAATGGAATGGTTGGAAAAATCTTACCAATATTTATCAGTTTATCATATTATGCCTGAACTTGCTTAAAAAATGCCAATGTTAAAGTTTACCATGGGCACAAATGTGCACATGTGCACAAACACACACACACACTGACAACCGAAATATGTGAATCAAAGACAAAAAGGAAACACATCGTTTACTATTCTTATTACGACATCCTGTGAAAAAACAAAATACTGTGGAACAAAAAACAAGAATGTGCTGTTGACAAATTTATGACTTGGACAAGGACACTCAAAACTTTGAGAAAACAAAGGAAAGAATCTTAAGAAAGGCTAATAAATAAAGTATCCAATCACATGATACTTGCCTCACAATATTCCTGTGCTTTAATTCTTTCAAGAGACAGATCTCTCTCAAAGCTGAGCTTGGTACACCCTGCAATATAAATCACATTTTCAATCATAATACATGCATAAATCAGATATATGAGGGAGGCAGGAGAAAAAAGAAGTGGAAGTCGGTAGAGGGTGTACACACAAGCCAGTGCACTAGTGTACAACCTTAATAATAGATTTTTTTTCTTTGTTGTTCATTTCATCATTTAAGCCTGCAAAGGAAAATTAGTCTAAATTGTCTCAAATCCATGCTTTTCATTCTCGCTTCACACACGCACACACACACACACACACACACACACACACACACACACACACACACACACACACACACACACTTTTTCTCATCATGTATTTTCAGGGGAAAATCTTCTCATTTATTTTCAGAGGAGCAAATATCTTTTTTCCCCCTGAATATTCTTTTAAAAAAAGGAATCTGATACAAAAAGTATGTCTGAGTTGAGCTGAATTTGTCTTAAATGACCTTAGACATTTCCTTTACACTCCACCTTCACTGCAGTTCTTATCATCCATACATGTCTACAAGATTAGTATTGTCACATGCTAATTTTTCACTTTTTTAGTGACAGTAGTTATATTCATCCTATGATAATATCATAATTCATACATGATGTATGTGTAAATGCATTTGTGTTGTAACTGATTCATTGATGTATGTAAAAATGCGTTCATATCGTAAATGATGTAAAAGTTTTTAGAGATGAAACTGAATCTTCTTTGCATATAAAGGCAGTAACGTATGACTGTGCAGAAAAATGAAAACAAATTCTATGACATTCAGAATCGGGAATGAGGAAAAGGAAACACAAGAACTTATCTAGGACCTCATCATCATCATCCAGACGGACTCGTTTGAGGGCCACAATTTCATGTGTCTCCCTGTTCTTGGCCTTGAAAACAGTACCATAGGTTCCTGCAAAAGGATGGAACAGTATACAGATGATTGTTTCAGTTTCATTCTTGCTATCATAACAGATGTAATAAACCATTTCATTTAGTAAACAATATCCAGTAACCATGATGTTGACAGTAAAGTATGATAGAATACACTAAATGTACATATGTGATGTTTCCCCCTTTTATGTAGTGGGGTGAGGGAGAGAGAGAGATAATGTTGCTTATAGCCCAGCCGACCGCTAAGGGCCATATCAGGGCTGTCACCACGTTAAAATCAACTCACAAGTCGTCTTTCAAAAAAAAAAGGAAAAAGAAAGAAGCCAGTCTTAATACAACTGATCAGGTTTATCTTCTCTCTCATGACCAGCTGAACAAAGTTCCAAAGTATGATGACTTTTTAAAGTTATAACATGAAAACGAATTTTAATTCATGGGGCTGCCAAATAAAAGCTACAAATACTAAAGCAACAAGCCTCCACATATAGGTCTTTTTCAGACAGGACAAAACAACAAACAAACAACAACAAAAATTAGTAGGGCTGGGGGGTGCGAGGGAAGCGGGGAGGGGAGCAAGGTGTAGGTAAACAAATTTTCAGTGAACAAAAAAAATAACCCAACAATGGTTTCAAATGGACAGGAAGTGGATGTGGCAAAGTTTGGGTGGAAAGGGGGGGGGGGAGGTGGAGTGGAGGGGAAGACACACAATCAAAGAGAGGGTGATAAAGTATGTACATATTTCATCCTTTACTGACAGTATATGGAAACAATTAAATTCTGTGTTGTGAACAAATCCACTTATTGATGCCAGCCCAAAGACACCTTTTAACTTCTGGATGAGACTCTTCAGTATGACAGCTGGTTATGGCTGAAGCCACCCCCCCCCCCCTTTCCCCTCCTCATTTGTCAAGTGTAACACAATTACACAGCAAATCATCTACAAATAATTATGTGGTGTTCTAAACACCAAACAGAGCAAATCACAATCCAACTGACTGCCAAATAAAGCAGCCAACAGCAGAAAAGGTAAATGCAAGAAAGTGATATTAAAAGAAAATAGTCAAAAAAAAAAAAGAAAGAAAAGAAAAGAAAGAAATATTTCCAAGCCTATAAGTTTGTGTGTGTGTGTGTGTGTGTGTGTGTGTGTGTGAGAGAGAGAGAGAGAGAGAGAGAAGAGAGAGAGAGAGAGAGAGAGAGAGAGAGAGAAGAGAAGATAAGATAATGTTGCTTATAGCCCAGCCGACTGCAAAGGGCCACATCAGGGCTGTCACCACAGAGACTAGAGAGAGAGAGAGAGAGAGAGAGAGAGAGAGACTGTGCGCACACGCATTGATCTGTGTGTGTGTGTGTGTGAGAGAGAGAGAGAAGAGAGAGAGAGAGAGAGTGTGTGTGTGTGATCTGTATGTGTGCATGCATGCTGGGAAGTGTGTGTGTGTGTGTGTGGGGGGGGGGGGGGGGGGGGGGGGGGGGTCTTGCTTGTTCATGTGTGTGTACAATGAAAACTACTGGCCTGTTGATGGTGACAGGCCAACATTTTTGACAATTCAATTCCATAACGCTGGCCTTACCACTGGGGGGTCATCCCGATAGATCCCCGCACCGATAGATCCCTGCACCGAACCGATAGATCCCCGCACCGATAGATCCCCGCATCGGTAGATCCCCGCAAAGGGATAGGGTTAGGGTTCGGGTTAGGGATCTATCGGTGCGGGGATCTATCGGGGTGCACCCACCACTGGAACCACTTTTTTTCGCTTTCACTCTGCGGGTCAATACACATTTGATAATTTTGGACTCAGTTACTTAAGAGATCAAAAAGAATCAATTGTCTGACACTGTGTATCACAATACTTGACTCGTTTAGAACTGAGAACGTTTCTCCCACATTCTCTGATCAGAGAGAGTGACTGCAAATTCTAGAGAACAGCATTGCAAGCGAACCGCGATGCGATTAGCACTTTTGACTTTTCTTGATAATAATGATAGACAGTATCTTGATTTAGCCAAGAAGAATGAAATCAGAGTTACGACAAGACTTCAGAAGAAGGTTAACATAAAAAAATGACATATGAGACATTTTCAATTTACATCAAGCTTACCTTCTCCGATCTTTTCAAGCTTTTCATACTTCTGCATTTTGTGCAGAGCGGAAATCCAATTCAGATTGTGCTTATCTCCCCTGCTTTGTTGGTGTGTCGTTATGATAATGTGACATCATTTTTGCTGCCATTAAAGACAAAAAAAAGTATTTCAGACCATAATCACTGAAAACAAGTCATTCAAATAAAAACACATGTTTATCATAACTGACAGTCATAATGTCTTTGAATATTTTCATTATGTTTCCTTTAGGTAGATGTCAGTATAAAAAACTATTCACCTTTTGATGACGTCATGAGGAAGTGTGTTTTCCAACACATTCAAAACTTTTTCAGTCTTCAACTTTAAAGATTCTTCC
Source organism: Conus ventricosus (assembly GCA_018398815.1). Lineage (NCBI taxonomy): Eukaryota > Metazoa > Mollusca > Gastropoda > Neogastropoda > Conidae > Conus > Conus ventricosus. The sequence continues at coordinate 31,629,348 of CM031597.1, read as the reverse complement.
TACTTGGCAGCGTTGATTATTTGGACAAAGGATTTTTCAACTTTATAAAAATATGCAGGGTCCTCCCCAGAGATATGGACCACCAGGACCGCCGATGCGTCCTCCTTACTCCCAGGCTGGTTACGGAGCAGTATGTGTTCTATTATACTACAATTTATCGTATTTATTAAAAAACACAAAAATTAACTTCACCATCAGCATTCATTTTCAACACTAAAGATTAATTAACGAAACTACTCGCAGCAGTGG
>CM031597.1:31616599-31624099 GCA_018398815.1 Conus ventricosus | reverse complement strand
TCTTTAAAAAAAAAATGTGTTGCACATTTCAGTTTCTCAGCAGATCTCCCTAAACAAAGCAAACAGTTTCTGGGTCCATGATTGTTAGTGGATGGAAATAGCCTGGAGACATTTTTGTAGTGAGACTGAACTAGCTGAGCTGGTGAATGCGGTAGTGTCAGGTTGTAATATATGTCACAACCTGCAGGTGTAATTTTGTCTGACATTACTCATGCTGATGTCATAACACCACAAGCAGTCAGCATGCCTCTTGTTGAAACATGTCTGCATCTTTTGTATCTTGTGTACACACCTGTCGGTCAATAGCCTTGAAAGAATGTTTCATCTTCATTAACTCTTCCCGTTATTTCAATGAACCTGTCTTGACTACAGAATATGTTCACACTCTTCCAGTTCTTGTTAAATTGGCTGCCATTACTGCACTTTTGCCTTGTTAGCTTTTTGTCTCAACTAATTTTCTTTTTTGATTCTAATCCATCACAGCTCCAAATTCCCTCTTTCTTTTCCTCTCACTCATGTGAGGTTCATCATCGATAAAAGTAGAAACAAACAATTCTCTTAATTTATGTGCATGATCTTACTCACTTCATTATGAAGTTAGTTGATAAAATATCAACCCATTTTAATGTTCTTTGGGTCAGGGAGGACAGACTGCCTGCTGTTTCTTAGCCTACAGCGCCAGGAGCAAAGATCATGAAATGTGACATTGGTGCAGTCCGTACTAATGAAGGAAAACATTGCTATACAATGTTACCTAACATGTACTTCCCATCTGATGGGTTGATTATTAGTGTTGCATGCAAATAGCAATCACAAATGTGCATGCACATGCTTGTTTGTTCGCACATGCACACACACACACACACAGTGAACTGACTCATTCAAACGCATAAAGAAATGTGTGTGTTACCCACAGTCTCACACACAGACACAGACACAGACACACACACACACACACACACACACACACACACACACACACACACACACACACACACACACACATGCAGAGTCACAGTCGCACACATACACACACATACACAAACACACACACGTAATCAAATATTTATCCAATATACTGGCATGGGTTTTGCATGTCATGGCTTACTGGAAAGCAGACACACCACATACTTATCTTGTTGCCTGTTGTCAGTGTTTGCTTTTTCTGGGAATCATGTTTTTGTTTGTTTGTTGCTTTCTTTCTTTTTTCCCCCAGAAGGTTTGGAATGCAGTGAACAAGTGACATGGATGCGCACCGAGATTTTCATATGCCTGTTTGATTATGTGTTTGTCTATTTATATTTGAATATGATCACACTGAAGCTTCAGATATATGACTGCAATAATTCAGTGTAAGCATTTTTTTTTTTGGTCAAGCTTTTGATGATTAGTTTCATGTGAACATGATGAGTTCAGGTGCTGCATACAAATGTTTAAAAAATATGTTCTGTCATTCATGCTCATGTGGTGTAAGCAGGAAAAAAGTGACCAAATCCAACTCTTTGGGGAAAAAAAAAGTTGATGACCATTGTCATGTAAATATCTTTAGAATACATAAACAATAAAATGTAATGTTGAAGGATATTTTAATTTTGTTGTGTAGCAATTATTGACTATGATGGTTAGTTCTATTAATTGACTTTTCACAGTAATCACAGACACATGCATTCCAATTTTAGCTATTAGATAAAGAGAGAGTGTGTGTGCATGTATATATGTTTTAAAGGTGGGGGGTGGGGGTGGGGATTTCTTTTCTTATCTTTTGAATTTAATAATCATGATCTACACACACACACACACACACACACACACATACACACACACACACACACACACACACACACACACACACACACCCTATCCCCCCTTCTTCTACCATTTCTCCTATTTCCCAAAACTGAATAGCTGAGTGAGTGTGCATGCAACATGTACTAATTTGTGTTCCAGTGCAAGACCAGTTAACTCAAATTTTAATGTACGGACTAAATTGACAAAGTGCAAAAAAAAATCAGAAACAAACTTTATCTATCTATCTATCTATCTATCTATCTATCTATCTATCTATCTATCTATCTATCTATCTATCTATCTATCTATCTATCTATCTTTCTCACTCTGTCTCTATCTCTATCTCGGCTGGGCTATAAGCAACATTATCTTATCTTATCTCTGTCTCTATCTATCCATCTATCTGTCTATCTATCTGTCTGTCTGTCTACCTATCTAACCTTCTATCAATCTGTCTGTCTGTCTGTCTCTCTCTCTCCCTCTCTGTCTCTCCCCCCCCCCCCCCCCCCACCCCTACCCCTTGAGAGATATATAGATGACAGAGCCAATACTATATTGTGAGAAGTTCTGCTGATCAAAAAGCTTGTAAGCATTGACATGAGCGGAACAAATTATTTGTGTTATGCACTTGATGTTCATTTTTGTCACTGGCACCAAAGGAAGCTGAATGCATGTTCTCTCTGTCCTTCCCTCCTTCTGTCACTGTCCATGACTGTGTTTGTCAGTGCATCTGGTCAGTGTTCCTTCTGTCTGTATTTCTCATTCTCAAAAGTCTTAGTCTTAAGTGCCAGGTCAGTGCGACGTCTTTGCTGGTTTCCATATCTCATCGTACTCTGTGGCCAGAGTGATGAAGCACATTACTTCTTAAAGGCTTTTTATCTTCACCAGAAACATGTTTGTTACTTTCGCCGAGGAAGGTATGGTTTTTTTTGTTTGTTTTTTTGTGGTGTCTAATTTTATTTGTTTGTCAGGCAACAGAATTACTCAGAAACCGCGGAACCGGTTTTAATAAAACTTGTGGAGAGATGGTTTGTGGCCTATTCAGTTTTGGTTCGGTTCCAAGGTATTGATCTGGATTAATGGTAGATCCTTGACATCTTTGACTGAAGTAAGAGATCTGCGCTCTCCTGAGTGGCCACACAGCTACACTAGTTCTAGTTGGTAAAACAGTTCTGTCAGAAGGTTGTTTCTCACTGTGTACAAAATCAGCGATGTGTGCTGTGGAATTCTTCGTAAGAAGTGCAGTGAACAGTACCTCCTGTGGTGTCCTGGATCCGTAACTGTTGTGATGAAATTTGTGATCAAGTATGTTGGCTTGCCTGCTTGATAGAGAGCATGGAATTCAATTTGGTGTAGAAATGATTAATTCAGATTCTCTGCATGGTTTCAAGAGTGTCCATGGTGAGATTTTTGTGCATGCTTTCAGTCTGTTGGGATTGGGCTGGTGAGCACATAGAAATAGATGCATAAAGTCAATGTAAATTGTAGTGGTGGCTATGCATTCATGCATTCATTCTGGTGATGGGCTCAGGATGAGGTCAGAGACAGTGCAGGGGAGGGAGCGGAAGGAGGGGGCTAGTGGAGACGGAAGGGTGAAGGAAGGGTCTCCAGAATTGTGATTACATATAATATATATTTAACTTGTTCAATTATTTATTCCTATAATAACAGAGTGTCTGTTTAGATTGATGCTATTCTTCAAGTTATTAAATTAAAATCTTTTCACTCATTATTGTGATAGTTAACTTCATCATTATTATTATTTCGATCATATTTTGTTTATCACTTTGCCAGCGAAAACGATAAATTGTTGGGTCTGAACACCATTTTTTCCTTATATCAGTTCAGCCTCGGTTCCATTCAGTAGTTTCAGTCGTTCACCCAAGACCAAATTTTGCACCTCAAATCAAAGAGATAGATGACTGTCTGTCTGTCTGTCCCTTGTTTCCACTGTTTGGAAGTTATCCGACCTGCCTGAAGAAGAGCCAATAGATCAAAACACATTATCTTTGTTTTGTAATCTATTTATTCCTTCGTTTGGCGGACCAGTAGTTTTGTTATGGTAGTTGTATATTGCAGTAGTTATGTGTATTTTTGCATCCTATAGTTATTGCAAGTTTGTTTTCTTTGTGTGTGTGTGTGTATGTGTGTGTGTGTGTGTGTGTGTGTGTGTGTGTGTGTGTGTGTGTGTGTGTGTGTGTTTTGTGTGTGTGTGTGTGTGTGTATGTAGGTGATGGGAGAAGAGGGGACAGATTGAGATTGCTTCCATATTCTTGTGTTATTATGAACCATAGATTCCTAACTGTTGTTTGAAGGTACCCTGGTATGGTATGGTATGGTATGGCATGGGGGAGGGGGATCATTGTCAACAGATATGGATATTGTCTGTCCTGATTAGGTATAATGTTTGCATTTCTTTGTGTGTGTGTGTGTGTGTGTGTGTGTGTGTGTGTGTGTGTGTGTGCTGCCTCTCCTTTTAGTATATATCTATTCTATCCACCTATCTATCTGTCCACCAGTCTATTTGATTATCTGTATACATGTGTGCATATTCAGACTCACAGGTAGTCATGCACACACATATATATATCCACACACATAACACACTCATATGTAGACACACACACACATGATTATTATGCAAAGACTTGCACACACCAACAACACATTTTTTTCATGGGGGGGGGGGGGGGGGGGGGGGGGGGGGGGGGGGGGGGGGGGGGGGGGGGGGGGGGATCCAGATTCTTCAGTTACTGTTTGTTGGGTAGTAAAAAAAAAGAAGTAAAATGGCACTCAGTTTTCATTTCAACAATATGAGGACCTGACACCTTGCAAGTATCTGGTTTATTTAGTAGAAAGAAGTCTGAACTAAGGAAGAAAGTGAAGAACACACACACACACACACACACACACACACACACACACACACACACACACACACACACACACACACACACTGCATACACTTCACTCAACACACACACAACACATGCACGCACGCACGCGCACACATACACACACGTACACACACACACACACACACACACACACACACACACACACACACACACACACACACACTGCATACACTTTACTCAGCATATACACATGCACTAGTACATGAACAAACACACACACACATACACACACACACACACACACACACGCACACACATGCACACACACACACACACACACACACACACACACACTGCATACACTTTACTCAGCATATACACATGCACTAGTACATGAACACACACACACACACATACACACACACACACACACACACACACGCACACACATGCACACACACACACACACACACACACACACACACACACACACACACACACACACACACACACTGCATACACTTTACTCAGCATATACACATGCACTAGTACATGAACAAACACAGACACACACACACACACATACATGCATGCACACACATACACACATCCTCTCTTCATTCCATAGTCGCAAACCTGTGCTATGTTATCTTGGCTGCTCTTCAGCATAGTAGACACACACAACGCCCAGTACATGCACAGAGACATTACAATGCATTACACTGTCTGTCTCACTCCAGCAGAAGACCCTACCTCAGCACAGCAGCAGCCGGTACCACACCACCAACCCCCTTCCCCACACGGTCATTTTCCACACCTCGTACACGCACGTAACAGGGTAGGGGAGGAAGAGGATTGTAAAATCAACCCGGGCACCCCGTGTCGCCCTGCAAACAATATTAATCCCCTTTTGGAACCCGAACCAGCGGGTACCACCACCACAGCCAACATGACCCCGCGGCCGAGCCAAGCTGCATACATGCATGCATGCAGCCGGCGACCCCAACAGCCTTCGTTCGGGTCGGGAGAGCCAGCGAGGCGGAGTCAGTCCGTGACTGACCTCTCTGGTCGCCGCCTCCCCCAGTGTTGACTCTAGCCACTGTTTGCCCGTACAAATGAAAATTCCCGGGCCGTCCGGTTCGTTGGGAGCCGTCGCGAGGGTGCCTTCCCTCTCTCTGTCGTCCGTGTTCTTATGTGGTCGGTGTGTCCGTGGCGGTCAGCAGGGAACGGGACAACGGTGGGGGGCCTGTTGCCGTGTGCCTGTGGCTTGACCCTTCCTGTCACAAAGCGTTCTTTTTTTTTTTTTTTTTAAATTTCTGTCGCGGAATCCTCGGAAGGGGCAGTTAGTTGATCGGAGAAGTTGTGTGAGCTGTCGTTGTTGTTGTCGTTGTGGTTGTGGCTGCTCTTTTTTTTTATTTTTTCCCTCTCTCTCTCTCGTGGTTGTGGTTGTTGATATTCTTGACCACCTGTTGCCGGAGATTCAAGTAGGTGTCTTGGTTAAGTGTGGTTTGTGTGTAGAGGGTGGGGTGAGGGTGGGCGAGATCGTAGAGGGATGGGTTGCGCTTGTGTGTGTGTGTGTGTGTTGCCGCGTTGGTCCAGTTCGATACAGTCTCGTGTGCAGGCTGTGTCAAGACTGCTTAGAATGTGAGACTGCTCTCTCTCTCTCTCTTTCTCTCTCTCTCTTGGGGCGGGGATAGGGAGGGAGGGAGCGGGAGGGGGGGATTGGTAAGAGAGATGGAAGATAATGTGGTGGTGGCGTGACAAAGGGTAGGGAGTGTTAGGGTTGGGGAGAGGGGAGGGGGAGGACAACATTCTTCAGCTTTGGTGCAGTATGCGTGTGTGTGAGGTAGTTTTAAAGGCAAACTTCGGAGGTTGATTCTTTCAGGGTGATAAGAAAAAGATTATCGTGCTGCCAGTGAGTGAATGTGTGTATATATGTGTGTGTGTGTGTGTGTGTGTGTGTGTGTGTGTGTGTGTGTGTGTGTGTGTGTGTGTGTGTGTGAGAGAGAGAGAGAGAGAGAGAGAGAGAGAGAGAGAGAGAGAATTGTGTGTGTGTGTGTGTGTAGATGTGTGTATGTGTTAGAGAGAGAATGTGTGTGCGTGTGTGCATGTCTCTGTGTGTATGTGTAAGTTTGTGTGTGAGCATGTCTATGTGCATGTGTGAGTTTGTGTGTGTGTTTGTGTATCTGTGTGTGTGTGTGTGTGTGTGTGTGTGTGTGTGTGTGTGCATGGGCATTTAGATGTGTGTATATGTTTGCACATTTGGCTAAATGATATGATTACCTGCGCAGTGACTCACTATACAGTGGAACTTCAGTGATAAACTTCCATTTTCTCACTGTCAGTCAGTGCAGGTGCATGTTTGTGTGTGTGTGTGTGTGTGTGTGTGTGTGTGTGTGTGTGTGTGTGTGTGTGTGTGTGTGTGTGCCCATTTGGATTTGGGCTGCCCCCTGCATTCTTTGTACAATAGAACTTAAATGATAAACTTACTTTCTGTCAGTCTGTGTGTGTCGTGTGGTGTGTGTGTGTGTGTGCGTTTCCTTGCAATAGCATGATCAGCTTTTGTCTTAATTCGTGTCTGTGAAAGAGTGTGCTTGATGTCTCTAAGAACTCTTTGCTCAGAATAGCCCACCATCCTTTGTAATGGATCCTGCCTTTTTTGTTGTTGTTGTTGTTCATTTTTTCTTTCTTTCTGTCTTTTCTGTACATGAAATTTAGAGTGCAAAGGGCTGTGAACAAAAATTGATGGGTTGGGAGTGGGTGTGAGGTGTGGGGGGCATAATGCCCAAGGTGGAGGGGGATCCGTTCATAAATTTCAGGAAGCCCTACAGTGGCTAAGACTTAAAATAATCTT
>CM031597.1:31596599-31601599 GCA_018398815.1 Conus ventricosus | reverse complement strand
CCAAGTGAGGTGATTTGCATGCGCCCACCCTGGAAGGGAATTTGCCCAAATCTTAGCCTTAAGAAGTTCAGCAGTTTGTAGTTGAGGGTGTTGAGCAAAGCAACAGGGAACAGTCTCCACACTCTCACATCTCTCTCTGCTCTCACTGTCTCTGTACCTCTGTCTCTGCTTCTGTCTGTGTGTGTGTGTGAATGTATTACAGGAGGTTAGGGGAAACAAGAGAGGCTTGCTCTCTGTCTTTCAGTATCTCTGTCTCTGCTTCTAATCTGTGTACATATGTATGTGAATGTATTACAGGAGGTTAGGGGAAAGGAGAGAGGGGGAAGAGGAGGGCTGAGTGGGGGGTGGGGGGACCAGGATGAGCTAAGAGAAAGAAAGAGTGTGTGCATATAGTGTGTGGGTGGATGGGTGTGCTTGTGTTTGTGTGTAAACTGAAGAGCGTGCATTTATGCATGGACAGAAATGCATGACTATGTATGTCTACATGTAGGAATGTACATTAGTTTGGTAGTAGATTGTAGCAATATGTTTGAAGGCTTTAGGGGAAAATGTCACATGTGAATAAAACAAAAGTTGTTGTCCAGGGTTTTCCCCTTGTTTTTATCATATGCCTGTGTGTGTGTGTGTGTGTGTGTGTGTGTGTGTGTGTGTGTGTGTGTGTGTGTGTGTGTGTGTGTGTTTGGTCTTTTGATTAGTTTTTATCATTAGAGCCAGGAATATTTATTAAAAGCAGTAGAAATGAGAATTGTACATTTTTGGTTTCTAGACAATATTGCATGTATGTTCCTGACTGTCTCATGTAAGCATAGATGTTCCTGTTAAGAGATAAGAAAAGTAGGTGTTTTTTTTTTCTTTTACTCTTTCAGTGTAGGTTCTTTTCATTTAAACAAACATGTTACAGCAACATGCATTTACTACACAATACAAAGCTCATATATGTACACAAGAATTGTCATATGCAGAACATGAATTTATTTGTAGATGTGCTTTACTCATGTCACAAGTAATCTGTATAGAAGAGTTACAACCATTCACAAAATGCAGTCTAAACAAAAATGTGTGCTGATGATCCCACATAGATATATACATATATATTCTTGTTGATAACTAGCTGTTGTGGTGGTTTCAGGCTCAACAAAGAATAAAGAAACTTCCAGTGAGTACTGGGCTTGAGGTTCGAAGCCCGTGCATGCATTTTGTGCTCCTGTTAGTGATCACATGAGTGCTTTCAAGCCTCCAGTGTTCCTTCGTTTCCTCCCCATCACTGCCATGACCACCACCCCTCTAGCACTAATCCAGGCTTGCAGTGTTATGTGTATGTGGAAACAAAAAATGTTTGATTATCCTCGGTGTGCTTGCGTGTGTGTGTGTGTGGTGTGTGTGTGTGTGTGTGTGTGTGTGTGTGTGTGTGCCTTCGTTCATGTGTGTGTGTGTGTGCGTGCGTGCGTATGTGTGAGTGAGTTTGGCACCACCTTATGGATGTGTCTGTCACTGCATGCTTTTCTGTGCCCAAACACTGTTGGCAAGACTTGATTCAGCTCCACCCTTTGACTTCGTTGGTGGTGTGTTGCCTGCCATCAGCCTAACCATATGTGTGTGTACCACCTGGTCCTTACATCTTTCATCTGATCGAGTATTGTCGTTTAGCCAGAGCTAGGTTTGTGGCTCCACCGATCAGATCATTTTCCCTGCTCTTTCTGAAGTGTGCTGTAGTCATACACTTTGACCAAACTTTGAATTGATTGGTGAAGGCATTTTTGTTTGTTTGTTTAAATCTGAAATAAAGGAGGGTGGTTAGAAGGGATGGACAGAAGGGGGGAGTCGTGGGAAGGAGGGCAAGGAGGGCCGGGGGGGGGGGGGGGGGGGGGGGGGATGAAGGAAACTAAAGAGATGTCTGGATAATCAAAGCGAGTACACTCATCAAGATTAAAGATAAAAACATGGGACAGGGCTGCAACAGAGAGGTTAACGTGGCATATCATTTATTGTTTTTCTGTACATTTTCTTGTTTCTTTGCACATGTATTTGATTCAGTATTCATTGACCATTTACATTTATTTCACAAGATAGCTGTTTCTGAATTTGTGTATTCGTACACTGACAGCCATTATATGCCCTGTATGAGTGGCTGGACCTTACACTACATGAGTAGGATTCTTTGACTTGTATCATTATGTATTTCAATTTATTACTCATTGTTCACAACTTACAGCAATAACAGACAGATGGGAGGCCAATATTTAGCTATCAAATATATGGAAGGTGGCGTTTGCTGTTTTTTTAAAAATTATTTTGAACCACCCTTCCCACTTTCTCTTTTCTAGTTGTTGTCATTGTTGTTGACAGAAGGATTTATATGAAGAGTTCCCATGATTCTGATTTGGGTCTGTTTATGCATTTTTTGTTGTTGTTTTTTTTGTTTGGGGGTGGAGTGGAATTGGGTGTGTGGAGGGGGAGAAAGAGGGCTGGACGGAGGAAGTGGCAGAGAGGAGGGGAAGATGCAGCTCTTGGAGAGGAGGTGAAACAGTTATTTTCAGATAGTCAGACATATTCGTCATCGTGGATTTGATGCAAAGAGGTGCAGATGTCCTTTTCATCCATTTCACATCAAGGTCTGTGAGTGAATGGGTGAACCGACGTCAGAATAAGAATCACCTGGGCAGTGCTGTTCTGTTGATATGAACAGTTGTCCTCCATTTTTGGTGACAAGTAGATTTGATGTTGGAAAAGTGTGTGGATTAATGTGAGTACTGAATGGTCACTTAGCAGTTTGAAGATTTGGTATTTTTGTCTGTAATCCTTGAATCCTCCATTAAAAAGTGACAGATGCCTCAGTTCCTATGATGTTTGTGGGAAGTCCTGTGATTCGTGAATGCTGGTACAGTGTTGAGGAGAATCACAAGATTATTGGCCTGAAGTGCAGTAGATAAACAAGTGACTTTAAAACAAAAAAACAAAACAAAAAAAACCCCCTGGGCTTGAGGTCTGAAGCCCGTGTAGATCTTTTTCTGAGTATATATGTCCGTCATCAGTATAGGGAAGTCCGTAGACACTGTCTGTGGATGGGTGTGGCGGCACCATGCACAGAGGGACATTCATTCAGGCCGGCTCCATGATCAAGCAATCATTGTCACCTTCTTTAGTTGTTTCAGTTTGCAGGACTGGAACAGGCAGCACTTAACACAACTGAAGTGCCTCAGCAGCAGTGCAGTGTCTTCTCTGGATGGTTCCCTCGTGGTGACCCGATGTTATAGATCGCTTCTCATGGACTGCTGGCGTTAGGAGTGAGACCAGATGATCCTGAAAGTTGAGTGTGGGGTGACTGGAATGATCAGAAGTAAGAAAGATGAGATGGTGTTAAGAAAAAACAAAAACAAAAAAAAAGGAGAGGGAGAGGAGGCACGTAAGCAGAGACAAGTACATTCATGGAGAAGAAAGGATATCAGAGATAATTGTAATTAGCTGTTCTGAAAGGAAAGGCAGACCACATTTTGCATTCTCTGGAAGAAGAACAGGCTGAGATAACTGCATACTTTGGAAATAAAGGCAGAAAGAAATGATTACATGCACGAGAAAGAAAAGCAGACAGAGACAGTTGTGCACTTTGGAAAGGAATTTGAGCAGTGAAAATTAAATGATAAACACTGGAAAGAAAAGCAGGAAGAGAAAATGATAGACATCAGAAAGAAGGGCAGGCAGAAATTTAAAAAAAAAAAAGTACACTCAGATAGACAAACAGAGATGATTTCACTGAAATTAATGAAAAGAAGGGCAGGGAAAGATAATTGCATACAAAAGGAAAGAAAGTCGGGCAGAGAGAAATGCCTAGACTGGAAAGACAGGCAGGTAGGGAAGGGTAGAGATAATCATACATGGGAAAGGAGGGCAGGCAGAAAGAATTGCATACACTTGAAAGAAAGACGTGCAGCTGTAATCACATATAATTATGGAAAAAAAATAGAGTGAACATCGATGATGACTGTGGACACCAGAAAGACATGCAGGCAGAGAAATGTCTTCACACTGGAAAGAAAAGTAGAGATATTTTCTACACACTGGGGAGAAAGGCAGACAGAGAGAGTTGCATGTTGTGGAAAGAAGGGCAGATAAGAGATAATGTCAAAAGCAGAGGGGGGGGGGGGGGGGGGGGGGAGACAAGCAGATATGACTTTATACACCAGAAAGAAGGGTAGATACAGATAAAACATGATTAGATTATATATTCAGGGAAGAAATGCAGGCAGAGAGAATCGTATGTGCTGGAAAGAGAAGCAGGTAAAATTAAAACCTACGCTCAGGATAGTTACAGATTTATAGTCATCAGAAAGAAAGGCAGCCGGGAAGAATGATATGTCCAAAAAGTAAGACAGGCAGAGAGAGATGACTACATCTTGAAAAGAAAGGTAGGCAGAGATAAGTACATACATCGAAAAACTCATCGGAAAGAAAAAAAGACAGACGGGAAGAATGATATGTCCCAAAAGTAAGACAGGCAGAGATGAAAAGAAAGTCAGGAGAGATAAGTACATACATGGAAAAACTCATCGGAAAGAAAGACAGACAGACGGGAAGAATGATATGTCCAAAAAGTAAGACAGGCAGAGATAATGACATATTGAAAAGAAAGTTAGGCAGAGATAAGTACATACATGGAAAACTAAGACAGTCAAAGAGCATTGCAAAGGACAACATTGGAAAGGTAGACTTAGCACATGGTATATGCACCAGGAAGAGAGGCAGGCAGAGACAATGTGGTGTATTCTTGGAAGATTGACAGACAGATATCATTGCACCAACTGGAAAGAACAATAGGCAGATATAGTTATATACACTGAAAAGAATGGTAAGCAAAGTCAGTATACCAACAAGATGGGTGGAGATAATTATATACGCCAGAAAGAGACAAGCAGATGTAATTACTTGCAGCAGAAAGAAAAGCAGGCAGAGATGATTATATACACAGGAACGATGGGTAGAGATAACTGCACACATAGAAGCAA
>CM031597.1:31541599-31591599 GCA_018398815.1 Conus ventricosus | reverse complement strand
TTTCTCCCTCTCCCTTTTTAACGACCTTCCCATTTTTGGGCCTTTACTGGTCCCATCTTTGGGTTTTGGGGAACCCATTGTTTACTGCTTTTTTTATTTTTTCACTTTTTTAGTTCTTTTCCCTCCCAGCTCCCTTCCTTTTCCTCATCTGAAATTTTTCTCGATGTGGGCCCTTCTTGTAAAGTTTCCTTGTCATTTTTCTTTACCCTTTTTAAATTTATTTCTGTATATCTTTTCTGTGCGGGTTTTCTTTCAAGCGTTTTGATCTGGTGTTTTTGGGATCTTCTGTTTTGGGGCAGCTTTCTTTCATCTATTTTTTCCCGGGGTTCCTTCTTTATCCCCCTTTTTCCTTTTCTTTCCGGCGGAACCCTAGAAACCTTTTCTCCCATTTCCCGAAGGGGCGGGTTAAAGCGCCCTATTGTTAACTCTTGTTTTTCCCCCTTACCCGCCTGGGAATCTGTTCTTTTTTTCCCCAAAGAAAAAGCTTTTTTTGGTAAAGGTCTCTTTCAGTCGTAAAGGGGTCTTTTTTCGCTGAGGGGCCCTGTTTTCCCTCGTTTTCGCGTGGGTTTTTTGGGGAAAAAGGGTGGCCAACCCCCAAGGGGTTTTGGGGGTTCCCCCCCCAGGAAACCCAATCCCCTCTGAAATGCCCGGACATCTTGAAGGGAGCTCCTCCATCTCCGATTGACTATGAGGGTGCCCCTATTTTTTTTGGGTGGTCCTTTTGGGTGATGCCCAAAGTTTTTTTTGTGAACATCTCTTTTAAAAAAAGGGTGCCCCCCAATCAAAAATTGTTCCCCTTTCGCAAAATTTGGCTAGTTTTTCCTTTAAATGGGTTGATGGCCCAAATCCATTTTTTGCCCAAAACATGTTTCCCTCCCGTTTTTTTCCCTTTTCCCCATCTTTCCCTTTTAAAAACCCCAAAGGATCAGTCCCAAAGTAAAGGGGCCCAAAATATTTTGTTTGTTTGGGAGTTTGATCGAAAAATTTGCCCCTTGGGCTTCTATACTGCATTTTGGGTTTGGGTTTGGTGGGCAAATTTAAAAACTGCCTTTGGTGTATTTAGTGGAATCTTGCCTTCAAAAGTTTTGGCCCAAAAGGGTTTTCCCATTCAATAATGCTTTTTCTTTTTTTTTTTTTGTGGGGAGAAGTGTTTATTTTCCCCCTCAGAGTTTTGGGTTTTATCTGATTTTCCCCAAAAAGACGGGGTAGGGTCCTGCGCCATCTCCTTTTTTCCTGTGCCGGCCAAATCTGACCTCGTAAACCCCCCCAAGATGTCCGGCTGTAGTTTGAAAAACCCTCTTTAAAAGTTGGGGCATTTGCCAGTCGGGTTTAAAAGGGTCGGAAAACGTTCCAGCCCCCCAAACCCCCCCTCATCTTCTTTTTTCGGCTTCAGTAAACCCAACCATCGGGGCGCCAACCCCCTCTGGGGTTTGGGTTGACGTCCGTCATCAGCCCAAATTTTGCCGGGTTTTGGCTTCATTCCCCGTCGCCATCCGTGTCGGATGCTCTGGTTTTGGGTTTTCTGTAAAAAATTAAATTTTTTTAAGGAAGGGGTTTTTTGCCCTGTCCCCAAACCCCCCAACCTGGAAACCCAGTGCACCTTAGTCGCCTTTTTTTAGGGACACCCCCCTGGGGGGATTGGCGGGAGCTGTTTTTCTAGCATTCCCAACCTCTTTGGCCCCCCCCCGGAAAACCCCCGGGGGGGTTTAAAAAGGGTATAAAGGGAAATTAAACACATTTTTTGAAAAATTTGGGAAAATAAGCAAATAGGGGGTTGGGGGGTTTGGGGGATATCAAAAAATTTGGGGTTGGTGGGTTTGGGCTGTTTTTGGGTTTCCCTGATGTTTTGGAACCCAAAGGTAAAAACTTTAGGGGCTCTCCATCCGCCTGAACAATTGTGGGGGGCCCCAGGGTTTTTGAGGAAAAAAAACACTTGATGTGGGAAGCACTTGCTTATTTAAATTTCTAAATGTTTTTTCCCCCCCTTTTTAAGCTTGCTATAACTGGTTAGGTGGTTTACTTGTCCCAGAGCGAAGTTTTGACGCTTGTCCCGGGTTCCAAGTTGAACATCAGGGTTTTTATTTTTTCAGGGTCCTCAAACATCCGGGGGACTAGGGAGCCTCGGGTTGCTCATGGAGGGGTTTTTTTTTTTTCTTTTTTTTTTTTTTTAAAATTTAAAAGATCTTTTGTTTTGAAAGATTTTGGGCCCCTTGTTATGCCCCCATAAGTGGTGTTTTTATAGTTCCCACCCCTTTTTAACAATTTTTAAATTTTAATGTTTCCCCAAAATCATGTTACATTCATACTTAAAAACCCCTTAACTGTGTGTTCATCGTCTGCCCCTTTTTGAACATGGGCATCACCGGGGAGGTGGGTTACCCCAGTAACAGGGGTGACTTCTTTTAGAGTGGAATGACTTTGCCCACGGGAGCCAGGGGTTGGGGATGCACCTATGAGCTCTGACACAGACTGAAACACTGTTTTCTTGGGGCCATGGATCTCAGGGAGGTACAATGGACAGACAGAAAAACTCGAGTCCTGTTTTCCAACCCCCCAGAAAAAAGTGTGTTTGTGTTTTTAATAAGGTATCGATGGGAAATTTTTTGTTACCCCCATTTCCCTTCTCTTATTTGAAAAACATCAGGGGCCCGGATTTCACTGTAATCCTTCATATGATTTTTAGTTAAGATGACTTTAAAAAAACTTTTTAGCCTTTGGTTTAAACTATGGCTCCCCTTTGACTGACAGTTGCGGGTTAAAAATTTTTTTTTTTTAAACGGAGAATTTACCACTCTTTATCCGACATAAAATTTTATCTTTTTTATTTAAAAGTTTCCAAACATCCAAAAACTGCCGTGATTTGCTCCTTCCCCCCCAAAAAAGAGGGGAAGGAGGAGAGAGAGGGGAGAAGAGAGAGGGGAGGAAAAGACAAAAGCAGTATTTAAAAACATTTTTTAGATTCTGCCATGTATGACTGCAGGACAGCCTTTATTTTTCCCCCAAATTCCCCCCCCCCCCCCCCCCAGTTTTTGGGTTTGGGGGGGGGGTAGTGGCCCTTTAGCAGTGTGTGGGTTTAAAGGGGGATGATGATCTGGGCGGAAGGTTTATGGGGATGGTTGGGGGCCAAAATCTGCGGACGAACCATGAAAAAGATCTTCTTTTTTCCCCCTTGGGGGGCTCTGCTGAGGGGGAGTGTGTTTGGAAGTGGGGAAAGGGGTTGGGGTTGGCCTTTCTGGTGGGTCCGAGTTCTTGGTTTTGACCCCCGTCCGGCCATGGGGGTTGGGTGTTTGTGGAAAACGTAAGGCCCCCGCTGTTTACTTTTTTTTTTTTGTGCAGGGGTGGGGGGGGTTGTAATTTCACAAGCAACCCTTTAAAAACCCCGCACGTTTTTAAAACCGAATCAAAAGAAACCCCCCTGCTGATTTTATGCTGTACCTTTTTTGGCCCATTACATTTGTCTTTTCCCCTTTTATTCTGCTGAATCTCCAAGCATAAGGCAACAATTTTGTTTCAGTTAGAGTTTTTTTTTGTTTTTTTCAGTTTTCACACTGGGAAAAACCCCCCACAAAAATCAAAAAAATCAGCATCAAGAGTGGGTAAGTCTTGATTTAAACCCTTTTTTTGAGCAGCCCGTTGTCAGAGATTAGGCATTTGGGATGTGGGTTTGATGTGGGGAGCTTAAAACACTTTTGGGGTTTGGGTGGGGGGTTTTTTTGCTTGAAAAAACCTCTCTGTCGTCCCCCCAGTAATGGCCCCCCCGATTCAATTGTTGAAGGAGAGGGATGGGGGGCCGCCTTTTTATCAGGCCAAAAACCCCTTACACAGTAAAACCCCCTTACTGCCCGTCCCCTGGGCCCTTTTGGGCATAGGCTTTAGGAACTTTTTTTTTTTTTTTCCCTTTTTTTTTTTCAAAAACTTAAACCGTGTTTACAAAATTTCAGAAATTAGGGGGAAAAAAAAAAGAAAGGGAAAAAAAACTCTGTGGGGGGGGGTTGGGGGAAGGACACTGCTTTTACTTAGGGAACGTAACCCGTTAGGGGGAAATATTTTTTGAAAGAAAAACGTTTTTTTTTGTTTCAGTTCGATACCCCTTTTTTGGGGACAAGTGAAATTTTTGGGCAGGGGGAAGGGCCGGGAAAATGTTTTTTATTTGGGGGTTTCTGTATGAATCCTGTCGTTAGTCGTTTTTTTTTTAAGACCAGAGTATTTCATTTCTTGTTTATGGGTTTTTTGTTTTTTTTCTATACTTTTTTGTTTCGTTCAACCCCCCACAAAAATTGTTTGGGGACACCACTTGCACAGAAAACACAGGGAAATTTTTGTGGGTAAAAAACGCAAAAGCATGTGCCATGCACACACACACACACACAACACACACACACAAAAACACATACACAAAACACACACACACACATACAACAAAACACACACACACACCAAAACACACACCCACACAACACAACACAACCACAAATGCGCTTACACTAAGGGGCCTACCAGACAGGACACACAAAAAAAAAAACACACACACCCAAAAACCCCCTCTCTCTCTCCCCTCTCTCTCTCCCCTCTCTGTCCTTTAAATCTCTCTTCCCCTCTCTCTCTCTCTTCTTTTCCCCCTTCTCACACACACAACACCACCAAAACCCCCACACCACACACACACACCAAAACACCACACACACTAAATTTAAAAATACTAAAGTCAAAAATACATTTTCCCAAAATCATCCCCCCCCCCCCAAAAGCTGAAGCCCTTTTTACAAAGCTTTTTCAAAAAAAAACCCCATCAACTAGACTACCCTTTTTGATAAACCCAAAAAAAGCAGAGAACTAGAGGGGAAAAAGGATAATTATTTTGTCCCACACCGGGAAAACCATACCCTTCTTTAAAACTTTTATAACATTTGAAGAATTTAAAGAAGCACAAAATTTTGTCCCGCATTGATTGTTCAATAGTGTTTTATTGTGGATGTGAAATTTTGTGGTCATGTCCACGCCCTACTTTTATGTTTGCCTCTATATTAGCTGATGAAATGTGTAGATGTATGTGTGGGTGGGTGTGTGTGTGTGGGGTGGGTGTACGCGTGCGTGCGTGTATGTGTGGGCGTGTGCGCGCATGTGAGCGCGCATGTACGTCTCTGATTATGTTTGTGTAATTTTGTAATGGAATTTTTTTTTTTTTTTAAATAATTATTATTCTTATTACTATTGTTATTGTCATTATTATAATGTTGCTATATTCTTCATTGTTTCTACCATTATTAATATGTGCAGTGTGTTTAGTTGAATGTTGTAGAATAGCAAGGACAGATTGGAAGAATAGGCACTGCCTAAAATCTCTATCCTTGAGTAATAAAGCTTTTGAGTCTTGAGTCTCTCTCTCTCTCTCTCTCTCTTCTCTCTCTCTCTCCTCTCTCTCTCTCTCTCTCTCTCTCTCTCTCTCTACATACACACACGGGTGCGCGCATGCAGGCACGCACGCACACGCGCACTTGCGCTCACACACTCTTATATAACGCACTTACACACAAACACACATGTATATAAGTGGATTTTTTTAAAAATTTTTTTATTTTTTAATTTTTTTAATTTTTTTAATTTTTAAAGTCTAATATCACCATCATTGTGAACAGACTCTAAATTAAATCAATCAAATCAAATCAGATCAAACACACACACACACACACACACACACACACACACACACACACACACACCACACACACACACACATGTATGCACACATGCACACACACACACCACACACACACACACACACACACACACACACACACACACACACACACACGCACACACACACACACACATGTATGCACACATGCACACATACACGCACACAGAAACACAGAGGCACATGTGCACAGACACATGCACAAACACAGACATACAGGCACACACACACACTCTCTCTCTCTCTCTCTCTCTCTCTCTCTCTCTCTCTCTCATCTCACTCTCTCCACACACACACACACACAAAAACTCTCTCTCACTCTCACTCTGTCTCTCTCTTTTCTCCATCTGTGTATCTTACGCACACACATACACACTCATAATCCTTTTTATGCGCGCGCCCAAAACGCACCCCCCCCCCCCTCTCTCTCTCTCTCTCCTCTCTCTCTCTCTCTCTCTCTCTCTCTCCTCTCTCTCTCTCTCTCTCTCTCTCTCTCACATACAGATACACACACATGCACACAAGTATGCACATGCAATCATGTTTTTAACTTACGCATGCATGCTCACATGTGTACTCGTGCACACTCACAGCACCATTTATTCTTTTCATGAGTTGACCTTCTGTATATGTCTTTTTTGGATGTCTTGTGTGTGTGTGTGTGTGAGTGTGTGTGTTGTCATGATCAGTGAATAGTAGACTGTACCTGAAATATTGAACAGTTGTCAGATACCCTGCAAGATCTTTGGTGAACACGAAACAGGTTTTATGTGATTCTCACGCTCATAGATTTCTGCGTTATTTACTGCACCTGTCATGATTGTGTCTCGTGTCTGTTCCCCCCCACCCCCACCCCCTTTACCTCTCACTCTCACCACACCCCTCACCCCACCCCATGCATGCCTGTGGTTTGTGTAACATTGAAACAAGGCGTGTCATAGTAATGGAAATCAATATGTCCTAGTCAACCTCCCAGCAGTCAAGGTTTTGTAACTGCTGCTGCAGCATATATAAACTTAAGGAGAACCCGCCCTTTGTATGCACATCACGGTATTGAGTTTTCTCCTGGCTTTGTCCTGTACGCGCCATCAACCTGTCCTGTCCTGCTCATTCTGTGGGAGTGACCTTTTGAGAGGGTCTGTGTGATTGTGTCTGTGCCGATTGAGGAGTGTAGGGGGGAAAAATGCCTGCCCAACGAATTCTGCTCAAAAAGATCCTGACATGTAAGGATGCTATATAGCAGTGATTGTGTGTGTGTTTAGGTTCAGTTTACAGTTCGGCATGCTGTGTAGTTTCTGCTGCTGTGGAGTGTGTGTGTGTGTGTGTGCATGTGCGTGTGTGTGTGTGGGTGGTGTGTGTGTGTGTGTGTGTGTGTGTGTGCACAGATGTGTGTGTCCTTGCTTGCTTGCATATTTGCCCTGTAACTATCCTTGACTAAGGTTGAATAAAAAAGATTTTAAGAACATGAAAAACAAACAACAACAACAATGGCTGGCTTTGTGTTTTGACTTGGATTCAAGAGAACAGCATCCGATGCAGTAAAGGAGGAGAAGAAGCTCAAATACACAACAAAGCAACAAAGCAGAGTGCACAGTAATGCTTATCTTGAAGAGAAAATTAAGCAGAGAAGTAAATTTTCAACAAGTACATCCTCTTCAGAACATCTTAGATAAAAGACATTTAAAAAAAAAAAAATGCACAAAACGAAGCTGTGAAAGTTAAACAGAGAAGTAAATTTTCAACAAGTATGTCCTCTGAAGAACATGTTGAATAACAGACGTAAGAAAAACATGTGCAAAATAAAGCTGTCCAAATGCCTGTCAGTATGTAAGTGGAGGGTTAGGAAAACAAAACCCTTCATCTTCTGCATGATTCTGCTACTTCTGAAAAAACTTTCTTCAGAGTCTGCCGAAAACGGTAGGAGTTTCTAGTTTCTAAAAGACTGGCATGTGCTTTCCACCATCATGTCATAAAACTATTGCACAAACCTTCTACCCCTCTTTACTCAGGAGGAAGGACCTCATAGTGCCTGGAATGAAGTGTGATATTGAGAGTATGGACTACGCACATAGTAACAACCATTCAGAGATTTTCTGTTTAGGTTATCTAGAAGAACAAAATAACAGTGGTATGTAATTCAGAGTCAACTAAAATTAAATCAACTTTATTATCTCACAAGAGAAATTTTGATGCGGTCACATGCTATCCATCACAAACAAATAATTAAATAGACAAAAGTAGAAAACGTGTAAGCGAAATTTATATAGTTTATATTAGAAGTAATCAAATGGACGAGTGGCATACATGTTGTGTATCAAACTAAATCAGTACAATCACAGACTTATGTTGTTGCTCCATTCCTCTCCACCCTCCTTTCTTCCGCCCCTCTGCTCTTCAGTCAGTCTGCTCATGCACGCGTGTGCGCGCACACACACACACCACACACACACACACACACCACACACACACACACACACGGAGGCATTCAAACAAACTGAAACAGAATACGCTTGCAGGTGAAGGGGCGCAGATGCAGAGGGATATGCACACACATACCCTCACCTCCAGCCCCCAGTTCCCACATACAAAGACTTACTTTCTGACCTCTATCCTTTAAGAACCATGTAAACTTGGGGTTTTTTGGTCAAAGATGAATGGATTGTAAAGGGAATGAACCAGATTCAGAGTCTAAGTTATTTAAACTTTGTTTCCCTTGTCTGTCTTTTTTTTTTTTTTTTTGACTGATATATGTCTCAGGCTCTGTTAATTGTCCACTTCTGATCTCTTCAGAAATAAGCTCATTTCAGTGCCGTGACAGCCGTGATACTGCCCTTTGTGGTCAGCTTGGTCATAAGCAGGATTACCTTGCCCTACCTTACCTGTTGGTGAACTTCTTCATGTGACGACTGTTCAGGAAAGTCTGTTTACAAACACATCCTGTCTGTCAAAACTCAGATTTGAAAGAACACCAACTCAAAACCACTTAGGCTGCTGGTGAATCTGGTCTGACCACTGGCCACCATTTTGAACTCTCAGCCATTGAAAAGAGTGTTCTTTTTTTAGTGTGAGCCCCAGTTCACCACAAGAAACATAAAAGAAAGCCTGTGGAAATCAAACTCTGTTGAGTGCCAAGTCCCTGAGTGCTGTAAGAGGAGTTGACCTCAAGGGTAGTTGTCTTGCTGCCTGCTGTTATTTTCCAGTTCTACCCCAGCAGAACAAGCCTATGGATGAAATTTTTCTAACAAGTAAGCTGTTGACAGAGTCAAAACACAAAGCAGGGAGGAAGGGAGGGATGAGGGGACTGGGTAAACAGGAGCAGTGATGGTGAAGAGTGGAGGAGAGAGAGAGAGAGAGAGAGAGAGAGAGAGAGACAGAGAGAGAGAGAGCACAGAGAGAGAGAGAGAGAGCGAGGAAACAAAGGAACAAGAGTGTTTTGTGTGAGCCTGCAAAAGTGCATGCATGCATGACTGTGCATATTAACTACTTGTGATTACAAATGTTCTCATGATCTCTTCTCCTTCAGGGCATCAGGTGCTGTATTAGATGGTATTTGCTGGAAAATAGTAGATGCTGCATGATTGTGGGCACAAACTTCACTCTTCAGACTTTACTCTGTGTATGTTTGCGTGTGTTTGTGTGTGAGTGAGTGAGTGAGCATGTGCATGTGTTGTAAGTGTTTGTATGTGCATGTGTGGGTCGATACTCTGGCGCACTCAGTCGTACATGAATACCTAGTTTTTGCCTGTGGTATAACTACATTATATCCATATATGATTGCTATTGATACCTGTTTGTGGATTATATTCCTTGTGACTCAGTGTACACTTGGTATGAAAGATGTATCAGATTTTACATTGCCTTTGAGGCAATATTCCCATTTAGCCATATGTACTCTTTTGCAGGATGTGCAGAAAAACACTTTCTCAAAGTAGCATACTCATGGGTACATGCAAGGTTGAGACAGCTGCTTTTCGATACTTCAACCAGAGGAGTACACAGAGGGTGGTGGGGTACACAGAGGGTGGTGGGAGGGGGGTGGGGGTGTCAGTAAAATGTGGATATTACCCATCAGAATTGATGGATGATAGAGATGAAGGCCACATGAAGTAACTCAAATACATCTGTGATTATGGTCTGTGAGGCAGAATTTGAATTGGGCTATATCCACATTTACTTTAGTAAGAGAAGATAATCAGTTGACAGAAGGAAGCTTCTGAATTATTTGCTGTAAATCTTTCTTACAGTAGATTATCTTCTCTTACAGGGGTGAATGGGAATTTTAAGTTGTTCTGACTGATATTCAGAGATGAATTTATGTTATTTTTGTTACGAAAAAATCATGCTGACAAAATAATTTTGATTGACACTGAAGAGATCACGCTTGAACTTAAAGACTAATGAATGAAAATAGACTTACAGTTCATTTGAGTTTATAACAAGTGATATTGACATCTTTTGTTGTCAAAGATTTAAAGAATAATCACAGAGAGACCATTTAAAAAATGGTAATTGATCAGGCCTAATTCTGTTCTCTTTTACTTGTGAAAGCAGCCAGCTTCATAAGTTTGAAGATTCTGTTGCACCAAGTAGCATGTGTCTTAAATATTCGTGTGACCCATTTTCATCAGCACATGAAAGGTCGAGTGGAATTTAAAGTGCATGCAAAAACATTTTTCGAAAGACATGTACTCACATGCGTATGCGACCTGGGTTTAAAGCCTTCCCTAAAGGACTAGGAGGGGACTGGAGACTTGTGCACAGATGTTACACTGAAGAGAACATCTCTTTCAGTCTGCTTATCTCATGTGGAATTGATCCTGGAACTCGGGACAAGAGTCCAACACTGTATGACCACAGGACAAGAGTCCAACATTGTATGACCCAAGACAAAAGTCCGACACTTTATGACCATAGGACAAAAGTCTGACGCTTTATGACCATAGGACAAGAGTCTGACACTTTATGACCATAGGACAAGAGTCCGACACTTTATGACCCAAGACAAAAGTCTGACGCTTTATGACCATAGGACAAAAGTCCGACGCTTTATGACCATAGGACAAGAGTCTGACACTTTATGACCTTTGGACAAGAGTCTGATGTTTTATGACCATAGGACACAATTCTGATGCTTCATGATTATGGGACAAGAGTCGGATGGTTTATGACCTTAGGACAAGAGTCCAATGCTTTATGACCTTAGGACAAGAGTCCGATGCTTTATGATCTTAGGTCAAGAGTCTGACACATAATGACCGTAGGACAAGAGTGCGATGCTTTATTGTTTATGGCCTTAGGACAAGAGTCCAACACTTTATGATCTTAGGTCAAGAGTCTGACACTTAATGACCTTAGGACAAGAGTGCGATGCTTTATTGTTTGTGACCTTAGGACAAGAGTCCGATCCTTTTTGGCCTTGGACAAGAATCCGATGTTTTAGGACAAGAGTCCATCATTTTATGACCTTAGGACAAGAGTGACACTTTATGACCTTAGGACAAGAGTGACACTTTATGACCTTAGGACAAAAGTGACACTTTATGACCTTAAGGACAAGAGTGACATTTTATGACCTTTGGACAAGAGTCCGTGGCTTAATTACCTTAGGACAAAAGTCCATCACTTTATGACCTTAGGACGAGTCCGTGGCTTTATGACCTTAGGACAAGAGTCCGTCACTTTATGACCTTAGGACAAGAGTCCGTGGCTTTATGACTTTAGAACAAGAGTCCATCACTTCATGACCTTAGGACAAGAGTCTGTCACTTTATGACCTTAGAACAAGAGTTCATGGCTTTATGACCTTAGGACAAGAGTCCATGGCTTTATGACCTTTGTACAAGAGTCCATCACTTTATGACCTTAGGACAAGAGTCCATCGCTTTATGACCTTAGGGCAAGAGTCCATCACTTTATGACCTTAGGACAAGAGTCCATCACTTTATGACCTTAGTACAAGAGTCCGACACTTTATGACCTCAGGACAAGAGTCCATCGCTTCATGACCTTAGGACAAGAGTCCGACACTTTATGACCTCAGGACAAGAGTCCAGTGCTTTATGACGTCAGGACAAGAGTCCAGTGCTTTATGACCTTAGGACAAGAGTGACATTTTATGATCTTTGGACAAGAGTGACACTTATGACCTTAGGACAAGAGTGACACTTTATGACCTTAGGACAAGAGTGACACTTTATGATCTTAGGACAAGAGTGACACTTTATGACCTTAGGACAAGAGTCCATCGCTTTATGACCTAAGGACAAGAGTGACGCTTTATGACCTCAGGACAATAGTCCGACACTTTATGATCTCATGAGAAGAGTCCAGTGCTTTATGACCTCAGGACAAGAGTCCCTTAGGACAAGAGTGACGCTTTATGACCTTAGGACAAGAGTCCATCACTTTATGACCTAAGGACAAGAGTGACGCTTTATGACCTCATGACAAGAGGCTGACACTTTATGATCTAAGGACAAGAGTGACGCTTTATGACCTCAGGACAAGAGTCCGACACTTTATGACCTTAGGACAAGAGTGACACTTTATGATATTAGGACAAGAGTGACGCTTTATGACCTCAGGACAAGAGTCCATCACTTTATGACCTTAGGACAAGAATGACGCTTTATGACCTATGGACAAGAGCGACACTTTATGATCTCAGGACAAGAGTGACGCTTTATGACCTTAGGACAAGAGTGACATTTTATGATATTAGGACAAGAGTGATGCTTTATGACCTTAGGACAAGAGTCCATCGCTTTATGACCTAAGGACAAGAGTGACACTTTATGACCTTAGGACAAGAGTCTGACGCTTTATGATCTCAGGACAAGAGTGACACTTTATGACCTTAGGACAAGAGTCTGACGCTTTATGATCTTAGGACAAGAGTGACGCTTTATGACCTTATGACAAGAGTCCGATGCTTTATGATCTCAGGACAAGAGTGACATTTTATGACCTTAGGACAAGAGTGACACTTTATGATCTTAGGACAAGAGTCTGACGCGTTTAATTTATGACCACATGACAAGATCCAAGGTAGACTGATCAGCATGGGAAAAGAAAGAAAGATGTGGAGTTGTCGCACTGATACAATCATGGTATTATGAGTAGATGAAAATACTTGTCTTTGCAATGCTGATTGTAATGCAGGTGAAATTAGCTGTTGATATGCCTGCTTCAGTTATAAGAGGATTATTCTAAATGCATAAGAAACAGATGACTTTTATCCACTGTGGAACAAAAACAACTGACATTATTAATGTAACTGCTGTTGATTTGATGACATTTTCAGTACAGGTAACAACATTATTCTAAATACAGATGAATACATATATTGTAGCTCAGATAGAAAGATCCCATTTTACTGTGATCCTGCATAGCAGCGGCGGAAGTGTCATTCTGACAGATGAGCATAGACAATTATTGTACTTAATAGTTGAGAACTGGTAACTTTGTTTTCTCAGTACAAACCATTTGATGATATCATTTTAAATACAGATAACATCTTTATTCTAATTACAGATGAAAACATCTATTATTCCTCAGGATAAAAAAGACCCAATTTTACTCTTATCACTGAAAAGCAGCAGCTGATGTTTTGTTCTAACAGGTGAGCACAGGTGATTATTGTTTTAATTACAGAGGGGAAAGGTGGGTTTTGTTGTTGTTGTACCTTGTCGCAGATGAAAGCAGCTGATGTAATACACACTTTAGATGCCCACAGTGTCCGACCTCATTCTAAATGATGATGAATTAACAGAATGATGAGACACTGACGTTAATGTTATGCCGATGCAGCCATGCCTCGGCGGGGATGTCACCGGGGATGCCCCCTCCTCCCCCAGGGATGCAAGGAGGGATGGACCGCAAACGCTCCGCCCCTCCGCCAGACCCTCGGTCAGCGGGCCAGCAGCAGCAGCAGATCAAAGTGTAAGTCTGTCTGAGAGAACCGTTCTGACGAGCACGGCTGCTGGTGGGAGTGTTGGAGTTGTGTCTCCTGTTAATGCTCATATTATGTGCACCCCTGAATTTCTTTAACTGTGAGAGATGCATCCCTTAATTTCTGTAACTATGAGAGATGCATCCCTGAATTTCTTTGACTATGAGAGATGCATCCCAGAAATTGTTTTAACTATGAGAGATGCATCCCTTAATTTCTGTAACTATGAGAGATGCATCGCTGAATTTGTGTAGCTACGAGAGATGCTTCCCAGAATTTCATTGACTATGAGAGATGCTTCCCTGAATTTCTTTTAACTATGAGAGATTCATCCTTGAATGTCTTTAACTATGAGAGATGCATCCCAGAATTTCCTTAACTGTGAGAGATGCATCCCTGAATTTCTTTTGGAATGAGAGATGCATCCCTGAATTTCTTTGACTTTGACAGATGCATCCCTGAGTTTCTTTGACTATGAGAGATGCATCCCTGAGTAATTGCTTTAGCTATGTGAGATGCATCCCTGAAATTCTTTAACTATGAGAGATGCATTCCTGAATTTCTTTAAGTTTGAGAGATGCATCCCTGATTTTCTTTAACTATGAAAGATGCTTCCCTGAATTTCTTTGATTATGAGAGATGCATCCCTGAATTTCTTTAGCAATGAGAGTGCATCCCAGAATTTCTTTAACTATGACAGATGCATCCCTGAATTTCTTTGACTATAAGAGATGAATCCCTGAATTTCTTTAACTATGAGAGGTGCATCCCTGAATTTCTTTGACTATGAGAGGTGCATCCCTGAATTTCTTTAGCTCTGAGAGATGCATCCCTGAATTTCTTTGACTGTGAGAGATGCATCCCTGAATTTCTTTAGCTCTGAGAGATGCATCCCTGAATTTCTTTTAGTATGAGAGATGCATCCCTGAATTTCTTTAAGTATGACAGATACATCCCTGAATTTCTTTTAAGTATGACCCTATGAGAGATGCATCCCTGAATTTCTTTAAGTATGAGAGATGCATCCCTGAATTTCTTTGACTGTGAGAGATGCATCCCTGAATTTCTTTAGCTCTGAGAGATGCATCCCTGAATTCTTTTAGTATGAGAGATGCATTCCTGAATTTCTTTAAGTATGACAGATACATCCCTGAATTTCTTTAAGTATGAGAGATGCATCCCTGAATATCTTTAGCTCTGAGAGATGCATCCCTGAATTTCTTTAAGTATGAGAGATGCATCCCTGAATTTCTTTAGCTCTGAGAGAGCATCCCTGAATTTCATTAACTGTGAGAGATAAATCCCTTAATTTCTTTAAGGATGAGAGATGCATCCCTGAATGTTTTTATTTATGAGATATGTATCCTTGATTTTCTTTAGCTATGAGAGATGCATGTTGTTCATGAAGTCTAGTCTAGTGGGATGCTCTTGTAAATCAGGGCAAGATGAGCAGTTTCCAGTCACATACAGAGCATTTGAACATGGACAGATTCTGTTATAAAATCCACGCAAAAAAAGTCTTGCTATGAAAATTAAGCTGCATGCAGAACGTGTAGCACTTTCTCTCCAAACACGATGGAGTTCTCCCTTCTCTGCCTTGTTCATCCAACGTTTGAGGACTGTCAGTATGGTGAGGGTGAGTCTTGGGAGGATGCGGTGTGTGTGTGTGTGTGTGTGTGTGTGTGTGTGTGTGTGTGTGTGTTGATGTTAATGGGGGTTAATGAGGGAGATGCATGGCACAGGTGTTAAGTTTGAGAGGGTTATCAGTCTGGTCAGGTGACTTCTGGGGGTTTGAGAGGGTGTTACATGACACTGATGAGTCCCTCGGAGTTCACATCAGTCTGGTCAGTTAGGGGATTTGTCCCCTTCTGCCCTCATCCATCCTTGTCTAATGTCATGTGTACTGAATGCCCCTGTTCAGGTATTTCTCAATCCAGCATCCTAACAAAGAAATTGGGGAGAGAGAGCAAGAGAGAGAAAGAGAGAGAGAGAGAGAGAGAGAGAAACAGTGTGAAAGAAGTGTTGGTGGATGCTTGGGCATGCGTGTGTTGTGTGTGGTGTCTGTTGAACACTTCTGCACATACATGTCTGGAAACTCTTTTCCATGCAGCAAACTCATGCAGACACACACACAACACACAGACGTATGCATGGACACACACTCAGCACTCACAAGCAGGCATTCTCTCACACTCATGCACACAAAGACAGAGAGACATATGCACAGTACACACTTGTATGCATGCACATGCATAACACAAACTGCTCATACTCGAACACGCATGCCATATTTGAAATGTGTGGGGGTTTTTTTCTGTCATGTAAAGTCTATTTCTTATATTCTGATTGAAAAAAAATCTTTTGTGTGTGTGTGCTGATAGTATTTCACCATTATATTTGTCTTTTCATTACTTCATTTTGGCTCATGATTAGGTTGTCTGTTGTGTGAGTGGATTGAAAGAAATTGACCAGTTTGGGAAGATCAGAGTTGAGAGGTGTGTACAGTGTGTGCACCTTCAAGCACACACGTTGGCTTTTCACTGTAACAGTTTTCCTGGTGGTAAAGTGCACAGCACTGCACTGGGTGGGACGGAAATGGAGAAAACCTTTCATACAGAATGGTAAGGGCACCTTTATTGTACGTAACACAGGAACGGACATTGCTGGCTGTGGGTTTGGGTTAATTTTTGAAACATGAACAAATCCTGACGGTACTGTGCAACCGTCACTTTCTGTGTGTTTGTACAATTTTTTTTTCCTCGAAAGATTTTTTGTTTGTTCCTGAAATCGAACAATGACAATGATATGGCACAATTTTTACAAGAGCACCACACAGTCCTGAAAATGCAGGGAACAACAAGGGAAACAAAAATGCAACAATATCAATGAAAACAGGGGAAAAGTTCCACCAGTCAGTGTATCTGTTTGAAAAAACAAAATTGTAACAATGTGTTGATGGTTGCCATGGTCAGAGTATCATCGGTTTGAAGGTTTGTCAGTTTTCTTCCTTCAGCCATTTTTTCCTTTTTTTTCACGTTGTGTGTGTGTGTGTGTGTGTGCGCGTGTTGTATGTGTGTGTGCGCGTGTGTGTGTTGTGTGTGTGTGTGTGCGCGCTCACGCGCGCGTGTGTGTGTTGTGTGTGTGTGCACGCGCATATAGATAGAGATAACAATGCAGGACAGTGAAGATGAAAAGAATCTGATTCATTCTTATCATGTGATTTTCTCATCTGAAGCTGAGGTGGTAATGCAGCTAGCCCAGTGATTCTCGTTCAGTGATAACTATACTGATGTATCTTATTTCATCTGCTGATGACAGAGTAATGACATTGTAACTGGGTTCATTGAGATTAACCACATTAAACTCTATTATATTGATTTTTTTCATAGTTCATTTTTGTCAGTTTATCCATTTGTCTGATAAAAAGTCAAAATACACATGATCATGGGAAACAGAATGAAAGGTAACACTTATTTAATGCACAGTATGAAACGGACAAGTGAATTTTCAACAGGTGTATCTTCTTCAGCCATCGCATTCAACAAACATAAATACATGTTTAAACCAGTCCCGAAAGATCCTGTGATAAGCAGAAAGTTGAAGGTATGGTTCTTGGTTGGATGCAGAGAGAGTCCCCACTTTAGTGACAGTGAGCAACTTTGAATTAAAGTTTACGTCCATCAAATTAAAGTTTACATCCATCGAATTAAAGTTTACATCCATCAAATTAAAGTTTACATCCATCGAATTAAAGTTTACTTCCACCTTCCCTCAAACTAGCCATAGAAGGAACAACTTTCCAGAAGAAGTACATTGAAAATGGTTTTTGTCTCCAGAGAATGTCAAAGACACTCAGGAAGTTCTCCTAAACTAATCCGTAGGCTTATTTACTCATAGGTGCTTGTGCTTCAGATTGACTGACAGAAAAAACAACAACAGAAATAAGCGTAAGATTATGTGGGGTCATACATAGAATAGACTGACTCAAATTTAAGTGAATTTCCACATACACAACTGTACTTTGGATACGTTAATGAAAACAGTCAAGGCAGAGACAAAACTTGAGAAATAGTCAGTGGATCAGTTTTGACCCCTCAGTAGTCGATGGATCAGTCTTGACCTCTCTCTCTCACGCTGGTCTCTAAAGTTTTTCTCATCGATGTTAGGGAATTCTCTGTCCATTGGCTAACTAACTAAACCTCTTTAAACAAAAAAAGGAGGTGGGGGGTGGGAGATAATGCATGTGTTTCTATTGTAAATAGGGGGTTACCTTTTCTTACTTTATGGGTCAAACAAAAATATCTAGCAAGAGAAATGTATGTTTTGAAGTGCACACCAGGATAACTATCTGGATATCAACTGCATCACAGGCGCACTGTGTCACACCCATGTTTTGGCATTTTCTCTCTCTGAATTGTCAAGCCTGACTGATGGGGCAAAATTGCTTGTTGCCATACCCACCAGCAGTAGCATTTGTCCCATGAAAACGCCAGGGTCACTCACTGAATGTGAGCTTTAACACAGATTACCTCCCTTGCAGATTTCTGAACACAGCGCTGTTGCCATGGTGGAAAGGTAGAAGGATCCCTCTCCAGTTTTGAGACATCACCGATTTAGTGGGCATGTTTGTCTAGTTCTCGGGTCTGTTTTGCATTGTGCATGAAATATGTTTTACTTTTTGCTTTGTTATATGTGTTTGTATTTTGGATTCTTTTCTGTAACACTGCCGTCTGTGTCAGCAGTTCATTTGTTTTTGTTGATACTAAATCCTCGTGTGTTTGGAAGGTGATGTCTAACAGTGGCACCTGGGAAAGCAAAAAAAAAAAAAAAAAAAAAAAAAATCAATCCTGTTATTTTTCGAAGTTATTTTGGTGTCAGACAATTCTAGTTTTTGTGAACCAGTGATATGGTTGGTGTTTTCAGAAAGAAGAAGAAAAAGATCGCTGACAAGATTCTGACTCAGCGGGTAAGATTATTTGCTTTTGTAGAACTGTCATTATAGAAATGGGAAAGGGAAGGGTTTACAAATGATACTAGGCAACTTTTATCTTATACAATGATAAGTGAGCAATGGAATAATGGTAAACAGCCAGTAGTTCTCTGCCCCCCTCCCCCCCTTAAAATACACACACACACACACACACACACACACACACACACACACATACACACACACACACGTGTGTGTGTATGCCTGTACACATATGTACTCACACAGGCTCACACACACATGTACATACATACACACACGTACACGTGCACGCGTGCATTCATGCATGCGCACGCATACACATACACACACACACATGCACACACACACATTCGAGTTTACCTGTGTGCATACGTGCATGCACGCACATGTATATACCTTCCAGGATGGGAATGAATCATGTCCATCTTTTGTTGCAAGGTAAAATACTTTACATAGGCCACGGCTGGTTTTGCACATTGTCTTGTGTCGTTAGCTAGATCAAAATGTTTTGAACATGAATATCCACATTTTTGTTTGTTGTCTGATTTTCGGCTTGATTGAAACATGCTGAACATAGCGTGTGGGCGACCATGTGTGGACAGGTGCGGGACCTGGTTCCAGAGTCCCAGGCGTACATGGACCTGCTGGCCTTTGAGCGCAAGCTGGACGCCACTATCATGCGCAAACGTCTGGACATCCAGGAGGCGCTCAAACGTCCCATGAAGGTGTGTGCAAAGACCTTGACATCTATTTGTGATGCTGTTATTTCCCTTTTTTCGTTTTTTTTTTTGTTGGTATCTGGACAGTCATTTTCATGTAATTCATTTGATGGCAGGGATGGGCATGTGTGCGGTCAAGTGTTAGTGGTTTTTTAAGCAGAACTGTGTGGCGAGAATGTCCGACTGCTGTCTGTGAGATTGTCAGAGTAAAGACAAGATCCTGGCTCAGGCAGGGATGAATTCAATGTCAAGTTATGAAAACTGGTCTGTCTGGAGAAGTAGAAGCCAGCCAAACATGCCGTTTCGTTAACTTTAAAAGTAATAGCTTTTTCCTTTATGGGGTGTGATTATCAAGGCCTGATCAGCGTGTTGGGACTAGGATCGGTTAAGCGTCTGAATGTTCTCATGGCCAGGTCCACTTTCCTTTATTTTTTTTTCCCAGTTGAGTCTCCTGGCGATCAAAGTTGACACAGTGGATATGGATTTAGTCCTCATGCTTGACATATCCTTGGGAAGAATTTTCTCTCCCCTGACACATTAATCAATGATGGTGTTCTTTTCTTCAACAAGATGTGTGTGATGTATTTTGGGTGTGAGATGCAGTCATCAGTGGGTATTTAGGAACAGAAACACTTCAGTAAGAAATTCCACAAAATGCTGCCATAGATCTGTTCCTTATCCAAAGAACTATTAGTTTGTGTAACTGGATTGTGGACATAAGGAGATATTCCTTAGTTGTTGTGTTCTGTCAGTTAGACCCAGTGATCCATGATCTACTTCACAAAGATGGCTGTGTTACGACCAGCTACAGATCATTGTCTTAATTGAATGGTGGGGTTTTTTTGACAATGGAGAGGACACATCACAATGCTCTGCAAAGTAATTCTCCCTTTGCTTGACTGAGATAGATCATTAGGCTACTGAGTTTTGAACTGTTTTGAAACAGGCTGTTTAACTGATTTTAGTAGTCTGTTTATCAAAATTCTACTTAAACAATTTCCAGTGTACTTTGAACTTCAATACTGTAGTTATACTGTATGAAATGTTTACAAACGGATCAAGAGTGCGAGGTATAAAGGACCAAACACATACTGATTTCCATTTCTGGAGAGCTTTTACACAGTTACCATTTTTTCATCTCGGTCTTATCTCATGTGCCACTCCCATGTTGCTCATTCTGTCTTCCTGTTCACAACTGACCCTTCCCCCCCCCCCCCCCCCCCCCCCCCCCTTCCGGTTTGTCTTGCCACAGACCCGACAATGGCAATGGCAAACCACAGGAAGCAGTCAGTATCAAGTCATTACAAAGCAACCTACCAGGGGGGTAGCTGCTGCTGGGTCTCTTCAGTGGTGTTCAGGGTGCCTGTTCTGATCCAACATACAAAGG
Organism: Conus ventricosus; assembly: GCA_018398815.1. Lineage (NCBI taxonomy): Eukaryota > Metazoa > Mollusca > Gastropoda > Neogastropoda > Conidae > Conus > Conus ventricosus. The sequence continues at coordinate 31,570,875 of CM031597.1, read as the reverse complement.
ACACCAAGTACTAAGTATTAACAATAACTGCTTAGCAGCAGAGCCAGTGTGTGAGAGTGTTCCCCTGTGGAGCCCACGACAGTCTCTATGAATTTGCTTACGATCCGACATGAATTCTTTTTTTTTTTTTTTAAAGTGGAATGTGAGTCATATATTTGATATGCAGAGATCATTGATGTTACAAAATCTTACGTAACTTCTTTGCAAGAACATGTTGTCACTGTTTTGCGTACTCTATCAAAGGCAAAGTAATGTCGTTCTGAGGTTTTCTTTTCCTTCGACATGATTTCTCCAAAGTCAAAGACATGGAGAATAAATGAGAAGAAAGGTCACACAAGAGCAGGGCATGAAGGGACACAGAATTTGAGACTTTTAATGCTGATCAATGAGGAAGAGGATGATGAAGTTGATGCTATTGACTTCCATTCCGGTCAGAGACTCCGTGGCAAGGCGTACTCACATCCATGCTTACTTTCTAAAGATATCCTTGTGTCAGCCAGGCCTAAGAGACACAGACAGCCATTTGTGAATTGGATGAAACTCCAGTATGTGGTTTCAGTCTTCCAATTTGAGCCTTTAGCAAAGTCAACTCTGACTAGGAGCCAGATCCAACCAGAGAATGGCTCTGATGGGAATCAAACCCACAACCTCCCAGCCTGCAACCCACGGTGCTAACTACTGCCCCACAGCAGCTGGTCTCTGTATGGTTACTTACTTTAGCGAGAACCCAGTTTCCAGAGAATGTTGAGCAAAACTTTTTCTTTTGTGAGGTACATGAAGTTCAACTAATTAGGATCATAAAGTAAAAAGACTGTGCAATTAAGAAGAAAGACAAAAGTCATTCAGATCACCAAGATAAGATAACTAGACTGTCGAGGTTAAATCAAATGTAAATTGAAAGTAAGTTGAGGTAAGAAGAGCTTTTATACTAAGTTTATCGGTTCACCTTATCTGGTTTTCATGTCTTTGCTTTCAGCAAAAGCGGAAGCTGAGAATCTTCATTTCCAACACATTTTTTCCTCCCAAAGAAGGAGAGGTGAGGCTGGTCAAAGGCAGCTGGATCATGTTATTTCCAGTTCTTCTTCTTCCTTTACCTCTGCATAGAAAGTTTCCTGTAGAGTATAGGGTTTGATGTGCTTGGTAATGTCGTCCCATAGCTTCCCTTGTGTTGTTGAGTTCCTGTTGTGTGTGCTGTCAGTCCCATAACTGCAGCACTTGCATAGTTATACAGACATGCACTCAGACATACAATCAAAGGGCTCCCATGTACACATACTCATGCATTGACACACCCACAGGCGTGCATTCATGCATGTATAAGCGCACGTACATACTCCTACTCAGACACCCACGACACCCATGCGAACATATTGACACACACACGCACGCAAGCACACACACACACACACACGCGCACAAAACTGCTAATGCATGTATGCACACACATGCTTACACACACACACACACACACACACACACACACACACACACACACACACTTGTGCACATACACGCATATGGGGATTTTAAAATATCCAGAATATTTGGCCCATAGAGGGTACAAATCATAATTGAAACACATGGAAATTCATGAATTCTCAACTGCAGAAAATCAAACATGTTTGTGTTTACAGGAGACGAATGTAATCCTACCTATGCATGGTATTAACCCATATTTTAACACAGACACAGCTGTTAAGACAGAACATGGGTTTTTTGTTTGTTTTTTAACAGAACCATACGTTTCTTCAAAAACTGAGGTAATTTTCAAGGACTTGTTTGAAACATACATTGCCCCTTTCCATATCCTGTTTGAAACATACATTGCCCCTTTCCATATCCTGTTTGAAACATACATTGCCCCTTTCCATATCCTGTTTGAAACATACATTGCCCCTTTCCATATCCTGTTTGAAACATACATTGCCCCTTTCCGTATCCTGTTTGAAACATACATTGCCCCTTTCCGTATCCTCCCTCCTCCTGTGTTGTATTAATTAAGCAAATAACAGATGAGTATGGTTGAAATCAGGGGTGATCCATCCACTTTTGTGAGCAAATAAATAAGTTTTTAGGGTGTGCTTTGTAAAGAGACTGGTTATCATTTATTAGTTAATTAGGTAAATGTACTGTTTAAAAGAAAAAGAAGAAGAAATATCTACTGTTTAAAAAAAAAGAAGAAAGAAATCTCTAAGTAATGTTTGGTTTATAAGGTTGTGTGGATTTACCAAGAAACATTTTGATGAATGATGATGAGCTATAATATTGGTCTTGAGACTTCTTTTTTGTTGCTGTTACCTTCATATATTGTTTTTATGTGTGTTTCTGTCATGTTATGTCTTTTGGAACGTTGACAGAGTAACCTACACTCTGTGTCCATAGTATGAATAAGCATGTTTGTTTACATCACACAAGTTTTTTTAAGATTGCTGTGTCATTTAAATGATGAATAATTTGACTGACGTTATGACTGATGCATCGTTAAGACATGTCATTAAGATATAAATTAGAGAGGACATTTTGAATGGATAAAGAGAGATTGCTGACGTAGATAGAAATGAAAAAGGCTGAAGTCCCCTACCTGATGGACGGAGGAGCACTAAACTGTCAGAGATTCATTTTGACAGGGGCATGTCATCGTGGAAGGCATTGCCCCATTGTTGTCCCGCCGCCGTTAATTTCCCAGACCTGAACTAGGTACCCATTGAGACAGAGACGATCGTCAAGAAAAAAATCTGAGCTGATGCTGCTGTTTTATTGATTGTGAATTGTTACCTGAGTGAATGTGTTCTTAGTGCCTGAAATGGGTGTGTGTGTGTATGTTCAGGATGGAGAAGAATCTGTTCCATCTTGGGAGCTGCGTGTGGAGGGTCGGCTTCTCGAAGATGTAAGTTCATTCTCACTAATAAGACTTGTTGGCTGCGTCGTTGCACCTGATGTTCATGAGTGTGGGAATGTGTAGGTGTGTGCATGCTTGTTACATTTGTGCTTGTGTGCAAGCGTAAGGGTGCGTATGTGTTTGTTGTGCGGCGATTCGATTTTTAATTTTCTTGCAAGTTACTTGTGCTGACGTTTCAAATGTAGCAGAGTAATCAGTTGCATAAACGGATTATTTAAAAGGTGCTGATTGAAATGAGGAGTTGGACTGACAAAGATGATGTGAAAAATGATTTGGTGTCTTTCACGTTACACTTGATATTGTACAGGAGTATTTTCTAAAATGATGTCTTTGCAGTAGACAGGGTTATCACTATGCTGTTCTTTCTCTTTTTTTTTCTGTGTGTTAACCTCAAAATGTTTGTCAGCTTTAGTTTTTGTTTATTTTGTTAACCTTCCCTCGGTATTAACTTCAAGTTCACCTCTGTACAGGTTGATGTTAACAGCTTATGATTCAGAGATAAGATGTCAGTAGTGTTTATGGTCTGGTTTGGAAGAATGTGAGGAAACTAAGTTCACATATTTGATTGATTGATTTGAGGAAATTGTCTTCACAATTAACAGAAGTAGAAAGCTGAAGTGCTAGTGGCGGTAATGTTCTTTTTTTTGAAAGAACTTGTAGAAATTTTGCTAGAAAATATTAAACACAAGAAACAGCTGAATGTTGATGGCATTTAGGTTCTGGATGTATTCTGGTTTGAATAAGTTTGGAAAAATGATAGACTTAAAAAAAAAAGTGTAATCCAGGTAACAGTTGTAAAGCAGAAGAACAAAGCTGAAACATTGGTGGCATTTGTGTCCTAATTTGAATGAATTTGAAGAAATTTGTGGTTTGCAGGCAGCGACAGCGAAGTTGAGCGATGCCAACAAAGTGAAGCGCAAGTTCTCCTCCTTCTTTAAGAGTTTGGTGATCGAGTTGGACAAGGATCTGTACGGCCCAGACAACCATCTGGTGGAGGTGGGGTTGGCTCCCTTATCTGTTCCTTATTTCTGCTTGACATTCTCAGTTTTTGGTGTGGTTTTTTTTGTATGATTGTAATGGTACACACTTGCGAGAAAAAAAGAAAAGTAAAATGATGGGGGAAAGAGGAGTGAGGATGGGGTGTGGTAAGAGGAAAAGGGAAGAATGAACATTGGTACTGGTCCATTTGTGACCCACATTTGTTCATGTGAGTAATCGTCTGAGCATATATACTCGGGTCTTCTGCTCCGTGGAATATACCATTAAGATGACAAAATGGAGAGTCACCAAACTGATGTTTGGGAATGAAATGTTTCCTGACCTCAAAACAGAATGTCGGGGAACGAACTCTTATGCAACTAAAATGAAAATGTAAAGTGGCAAAATGAAATGTAAGGGACGAAATGAATCATCATCAAAATTAAATGTTTGGGGAAGAAATGTGTCACTGTATAAGACAGTAGACAGGGATATATGTATTAATATATCCCCCGTTATAACCACCCCTTTCCCCCTTTTACTAAGTATGAACGCCACACAACAAACACACACAAAGAAAATACAGTGCACAAACAGAAGGCTTTATTGGCATTCACACACGCACTCTCACCCACAGAATGGCAGATGAAACACCAATACCTTTATATATCCGACACATAGGCAGTTTTCCCCACACATACACACACACAAAAAAAACAAAAACAAACCCCAAAAGAATCCAACAATACTATCAATACTCGACCATCAACACATGCCCCTTATGCATACCCGTGCACGCATGTGCTGCACGTTTACATTAACAACCCTTCCTCAGGAGGCACAAATACACACCTCAGCCCACCAAAGGCTAATACCCGAAGGAACAAGGGTGACTCATCAGATCCCCTGGTAACCCCAGGCTGAAATACCAAACAAGGTTGATACCTCATAAACCTGAGATGCCCACGCGATGTCTCTTTTCCAAAATGTATTCTTTCTGCTAATTTTTATATGCCGGTGTCAAACCACCCGGACAACAAAAGCTTAACCCCCAAATGTTCAACACCAATTGTTCAAGTAACCCGCACCCAATGTTGTACTTTCAATACTTCATCCGAAGTCCCTGGCGGGTACTTGACACAGGCAAAAACAAACCCCCCAAAAAAAACTTCAAAAAAAACAAACAAAAAAAAAACCACACACACAAAAACAAACAAACAACGGCAACACAGCGTTTCCCGATATGGTTATGAAAACGGACTGCCTGACGGCGCTCACACTAATGCACCGCCAAAACACAAAACCTTCACTGAAGCGCTTGATACGTAATAGGAGAGGAACGTTGTGACACGTCGAAGAATGCGGTTCCCTCCCTACCGGCACCAACCACACCCGCGAGTCACACGCTGATGGAATACTGCGGTGGGCCCTCAAGACGCTTGCCACCCTGACGAGACAGTTGAAGTCAGAGGACTGCCACACCCTCGGACTGTGGAAGAGAGATGACGTCCCGACCGGAACGCATCCTACCGGCTCCGGGTGCGTCCGCACTCCGGCAGAGAAGTGGGCAGGGATGACAGTGGGGATGGCAGTGCCAACTCCCACCACCTGAGAGGCCGACCCTCACGGATTTGCCGTGTAGGGAGGTACACAAACTCGCGGAAACGTGCAAAGGATGTCTTACTACCCCTTTCCATATCCTTTTTTGAAACAACATTTCAGCCCCATTCCATATCCTGTAAGAAACAACATTTGCCACCCTATCCATATCCTGTTTGAAACATACAATGCCCCATTCCATATCCAGTTTGAAACATACATTGCCCCTTTTCCGTAACCTTTTGAAACATACATTGCCCCTTTTGTCCGTATCCTCCCACCTCCTGTGTAGTAATAATTAAGCAAGAAAACAAGATGATAATGTTTTAAATCAGGGGTTATCCCTCCACTTTTGAGAGCAAATAAATAAGTTTTTAGGGTGTGCTTTTGTAAAGATGACATTGTTGAATTCATATATTATATTAATAAAGTAAATGTACTGATTAAAAGTAAAAGAATAAGAAATATCTACTTTTTAAAAAAAAAGAAGAAAGAAATCTCTAATTAATGTTTGGTTTAAATGTTGTTTGGGATTACCAATAAACATTTTGATGATGATGATGATCTAAAATATTGGTCATGAGACTTCTTTTATGTTGCTGTTATTACCATCAAAATTGTATATATGTGAGTTACTGGTCATTTTAATGTCTTATGGAACGTAGACAGAGTAACCACACTCTTTGTCCATAGTATGAGATAAGCATGTTTATTTTATACTATATCATCACAAGTTTTTTTAAGAATGCTGTGCAATTTAAAATGAAGAATAATATGTACTGACTTATATGACAGATGGCATCGTTAAGACAAGACATTAAGAGATATAAATTAGAGAGGACATATTTGAATGTAAAGAGAGTATTGCTGACGTAGATAGAAATGGAAAAAGGCTAATGTCCCCTACCTGATTGACGGAGGAGCACTAAACAGACAGATATTCTTTTTGACAGGTGCATGTTCACGAGAGTAAGTCATTGCCCCATTGTTGTCCCGCCGCCGTTAATTTCCCCAGACCAGAACTAGTTAACCATTTATACGAGAGACGAACGTCAAGAATAAAAAATCTGAGCTGATAGCTTCGTGTTTTATAAATGTGAATTGTTTACCTTAGAGAATTTTTTCTTAGGTGCCTGAAATGGGTGGTGTTTTTTAGTTCAGATGGGAAGAATCTGTCCAACTTGGGAGCTGCCGTGTGGAGGGTCGCTTCTCGAAGATGTAAGTTCATTCTCACTAATAAGACTGTTGGCTTCGACGGAGCACCTGAAGTTTCAAGAGTGTTGGGTAATGTGTTAGGTGATTGCATGCTTTGTTACATTTGGTGCTTGAGTGCAGCGTAAGGGTGCGTATGTGTTTGTTGTGCTGCGGATTCGATTTTTAATTTTTCTTGCAAGTTACTTGTGCTGACTTATCACATGTAGCAGAGTAAACAGTGCATAAACGTATATTTAAAAGTTGCTGATTGTAAAATGAGATTTGTACTGACAAAGATGATGTACTAAAATATATTGTTTCTTTCACTACAACTTGATAATGAACAGGAGTATTATCTAAACGTGATGTCTTTGCAGTAGAACAAGGGGGGTTTTTATTTAACACTAAGCTTAACTAAATCTCTTTTTTTTTCTTCTGATTGTTTAACCTCAATATGTTTTTGTCAGCTTTAGTTTTTTGTTTATATTGTTACCTACCCTCGGATAAACTTCAATTCACCTCTGTCAGGGATAAGTTAACATCTGATCTGATTCATAGAATTATAAAGATGTCAAAGTATTTATGGTCTGGTTGGAATAATGTTAGGAAACTAAAGGTTCACATATTTGATTGAATGAATTGAGTAAATAGTCTTCAACAATATAACATAGAGTAAAAGTCTGAAGTTGCAATTTTGCGGTAATGTTCTTTTTTTTGAAAGAACTTGTAGAAATTTTGGCTAGAAAATAATTAAACACAAGAAACAGCTGAAATGTTGATGGCATTTAGGGTCTGGAATGTATTCTGTTTTATGATAAGGGTTTTGTAGGAAAAATGATAGACTTAAAAAAAAAAAGTAGTAATCCAGGAAACAGTTGTAAAGCAGAAGAACAAAAGCAGAAACAATGGTGGCATATTAGTGTTCCTAATTTTGAATGGAATTTTGAAGAAATTTGTGTATATGCTGCAGGCAGCGACAGTCGAAGATGTAAGCCGAAGCCAACAAAGTGAAGCGCAAGTTCGTCTCCTCCTTCTAAAGATTTGGTTATCGAGTTTGACCAAGTATCTTAACTGCCCAGACAACCAGTCTGGTGGAGTGGGGGTTAGGCTCCCTTATCTGTTACCTTAATTCTGCTTGACATTCTCATTTTATGTGTGGTTATTTTTTGTTATGATTGTAATGGTACACACATGCGAGAAAAAAATTAAAGTAAAATGATGGTGTAAAGAGAGTGAGGATGGGGTGTGGAAAGATGAAAAGAGGCAGAATGAACATTGGTACTGTCCATATTTTGACCCCCACATTTGTTCATTTGAGTAATCGTCTGAGCATATAACTCGGGTCATCTGTCTCCATGAGAAAAACCATAAAATGACAAAAATGGAGAGTCACCATAACAGAAGTTGGGGACTAGAAATGTTTCCTTGACCGTCAAAATCAGAAATGACTGGAACGAACTCATATTCAAACAAAAATAAAAAGTAAAGTGGCAAAATTGAAAATATTACGTGGACCGAAATGAATCACCATCAAATTAAATGTTTTGGGGAAGAAATGTTACAGTCACTGAATAAGACAGTAAGACATTTATAATTTAATTGAATATATCCGCCCCCGTAAACCACCCCTTTTCCCCCTTTTACTAATGAACATAACGCCACACAACAAACACACACAAAAGAAAATACAGAGCACAAACAGAAATGCATTATTGTCATTCACACACGGCACTATTCTCACCCCACAAATTGCAGATGAGAAACACCAATAGCCCTTTATATATCAAAGACCGACAAGGGGGAGAAAAACAAAGTCAGTTTTCCCCCACACATACCACACACAAAAAAAAACAAAAACAAACCCCAAAAGAATCCAAACAATACTATCAATACTCGACTCATCAACACATGGGCCCCTTATTCATACCCGTGCACGCAAGTTCAGCACGTTTACATATAACAACCCATCCCTCAGGAGGCACAACTACACACCACAGCCCACCAAAGGCTAATACCCGAATGAACAATGGTTACTCATCAGATCCCCTGGTAACACCCAGGCTGAAATACCAAACAATGTTGATACCTCATAAACCTGAGATGCAAACGAGATGTCCCTCTTTCCAAAATGTATACTTTTTCCTGCTAATTTTTATAAGCCGGTGTCAAACCACCCGACACAAAAGCATAACCCCCAAATGTTCGAACACCACTTGTTCGAGTAACCCTCACCTCAATTAGTACTTTCAATAACTTCATCCAATAGAAGTCCCCTGGGCGGGTTACTTGACACATGCAAAACAAACCCCCCAAAAAAACTTCAAAAAAAACCAACAAAAAAAAACCGACACAGCACAAAAACAACAAACAACGGGCAACCACAGAAAGGCTATTCCCATTTTCCCCACCGATATTGTTATGAAACTGACTGCCTGACGGCTCACACACAAATGCAGCCGCCAAAACCACTAAACCTTCACTGAATCGCTTGCTACGTAATATGATAGGAACGAAGAGGACACGTCGAATGAATGCGTGTACCCTCCAAACCTTGCACCAACCCACAGCCGCGCGAGTCACACTGTCCTGATGTGAATACTGCGGTGGGCCCTCAAGACGCTTGCCACCCTTACGATACAGTTTGAAAATTCATAAGGACCGGCCACACCCTCGGACTGTGGAAGAGTAGAGACGTCCCGACCGGCACTCATCCAACCGGGCTCCGTGTGCGACCGCACTCCGGCAGAGAAGTTGGCAGGGATGACAGTGTGGGTATGGCAGTGCCAACTTCCCACCACCTGAGAGGCCGACCCTCACTGATTTGCCGTGTAGTGGAGGTACCCAACACTCGCCGTAAACCTTTGCAAAAGTAATGATCTTACACCACAGAATAATACAGTTGTAACTATTTGTTCTTCACTAAAGTAAATCGTTCACAGAGTTTACATGTCTACATAGACCAAAGTTGCTACAGTCCAGATTGAATTTAAAAATCAAGACATAAACAACCATCCACCATTGACATCAAAATTCTCACACCAGAAATGTCCCAATTACACTCACAAGTAAACCAATCATTGATTAACCACACTCCCATCAACAGCCACTAACATAAAAACCGTTCCTTCAAAAAGTTGAAAAAACTTGGTTCATGTAGATACACTACCCCCTGACTCATTTCCCATCTCGTGACTCTAATACAAAGATTTAAAAGGAATTATCAACATTCAATACACTCTAAATCTAACAAACAAAAAATCTGACCGTTATATACTCCCCAGTACTGGTCACAATGCCCTGATACTACTTAGAAACCTTGTCTTAATATCTAATTCAAACACATTTCAAGCAAAACCGAACATACTAGAAATGTGAACCCCTTAATCCACATTCTTAGCACGCACAATCATAAACCTATACAAATGACATCGGACATTATCAAGCGCTGGGGCAATCACCAATTACATAATCTCGACAATGATTTCCGAACGCGCAATAACATTGTCCTACTGACAACCACAATGCAGCGGAAAACATCATAATGAAGTACTGACTCACACCCCGTTCGACTAAAACTACCCACATACATCCATTAAATAGCAACCACTTAGAGCATCTTAGGCAAATATCCCAAATAGCTCATAACCATTTATTAATATCATCTTCTATTTTTTTTCACTTCTATTATTAATCCGTAATAACTATACCAAGTAAACTAACTAGATACTAAACTATAGAATTAACACAATCATAAATTCACCTGCAAATCATAAAAAAAAAATTAAAAAATGAAAAACAATACTATATATGACATAAAATGAACCTAATATAATCCTTTCGGCGTCCCATCCACGCCTTGTATACAGATACCGACGCAAACACCAAAAGTGAACTTCTACAATACCTATCAATCCTAGGTACCACCACTCCGTCACCTATTTTTTCGATAAACGCTCACGACGCACGCTCGCGCTCACATACACAACGACAGTGCAGATGTCCACCTGAAACCTGTCCTCACCTGCGAACAGCCACATAATATAAAAGATCCCGTCCCTCCTATACAACTTACCTCCGAAAAACACAACATATATTATTCAAACTTGAAACCATTATTCAGAAACACGCAGCGCCAAGAACCCGTACAACATAGTATGACTAAGCACATCAATACTGCTGTAACACATCCACCTATCTTGTATCATTGTAAAACCGGAAATGCCACATTACTTCATTCCACAATGAAACGGATATATTCCCTCCTCGACCTAAAGTAACAATATATCTCTTACTCTCAAACTCTAAACATCCGCACCTTAAAATCTCCTCCTCTTACCAAGTTCACATAAAAAGAACTTAGTGCTAATAAAAATCAAATAAACATGAAAACCTCCCGTTTCCGGGAACTTAAACACCAAAAGTAGATGAAACCAATGATATCTAGGCAACAACCAACAACACACTGCCCACCATAAATTTCCCGCAACATAAAAACTCCTCCACCTTTGGACAACTACAGGAACGACACACAATGGACAGACTACCCTCAACGCCGTGACCTGCCAGAACACAACTCCCTGGGTACTGATTCAGAACCCGCCGCTGAACCGCAAACCGCCGACATACAAGACGCGTACGACACACTGGAGCGACACCCTCAGATCGCCGGTAACCCTTACAGCCAGACAGGCCATCGCCCTGGTACTTGCATAACCGCTTCCGCTGAAACCCCGAAACACGTGACATCTACCTTGTAGCCAAACTACCAAAAGGACGTACCGAGGCATAACACGCAATACTCCTTCCCCCACCGTCAGAAACAAACATGAGCAGAGGCCAACCCACCCTACTGCAGGATAACGCCTCAGTACGAACTAAACATTGCAGACACACCACGACGACTCTGGCTGTCACACTCCCCGGTACACCTCGTGGTAAACTCACAATGAACAAGCACTCAATTCATACATGAATTCCGCCATACACAAATCGAAGAACTCTCCAGTTACACGAGCGTTAGTTTAACAACACTAAACACCACCTAATTCAATTTCCGACTATCATGACACTCTCTGGTCTCCTCCCTCCCACCCTCCAATAGTTAACAGTTTAAGCAAATTCCCGCAGGAAACACTCACTTCACTGTCACTGCCACCGAGTCACTGGACGGTGTACACTCCACATTGGTCACCGATGCGACCTGTGTCAGTTCGGCTTACAATACCCTACCCCCAAGATATAAATTATACCTATAAAAAAAAAAACCAGAAGATAACGCTACGAACAAGTCCTTAAGATATAGCACACGTATGAAAAAAAAAAATCCTCTCAAAACCTCAACTAGTAATTATTAAAAAGCTCTCGTGTGCACAGAACCCTTACTCCAAACAACACCAAGAAATCAGCAACAACATATTACACGTCCTGGAATTTGCCACCTCAACCAACAGGAAATGATATGTAGCAACAACGCCCATCTGTTTGATCCGACCACTGGGGTGACTTGACCCTCACCCAATACTGAAGTGGAGGAATTGGTCCGTCTGAGGGTGAATTGCCACCCCAAAAAGGTGTAGGTGTGTTCAAACTTCAGACTGAACCGCCATACCAGAGTCCAAAACATTCTTTTCCACGAAGGAATAGATCGTTCAGCAGGAATTGAGCTTTTTGCGGCGCGAACTACCTCCCATGATGACTCCCCTTCTACTGTGAATCTGACACAGTGCACAGGCACCTATGCCCACTTCAGAGGCATCGGTCTTTTGAAAGTAAACCGACGTTCCGGAAGCTGGTAAAAGGATACAGGCTGGCGTGCAGAAACAGATCAGATCATCCTTCTGGAACGCCTCCTCCACATCACTGATTCCAGACCACGGATGCGAGGCTTATTTCCCTTGGTCAGGTCAAGATTGGCACGCTTATTTCAGAAAACCCTGTTTATATCGTCGGTATAACCCTACCAAACCCATTAACTGCTTACCTGCTTCCATCTAAGCTGGGCGCGAATCAGACTGAATGCGCTCCATATGTCTTCCACAGGCCTGAATACTCCCTTCCAACCAGTAAAGTACCCCAGATAGGACACCTCAGCTTTTCCTAGCTCACACTTGGAATGCCTGGAAAGTTAGACCACGACACTCGAATGGCGATCCAGAGACAGCTCGCAATACATACAAATGTTCATCAAGTTCGACGGTAGACACCAACACATCGGACGTATTAAGTTATCAACCTCGTCTGTCTCCAGTATGGTAAGAATGTGTCAACTTACCTCATCATCCAGTAAACACTGCTCTCCGAAGACACAGACCGAAGATTCATCTTAACCCCACTGATAAGACCCAGTGGTGAGTCGAGAACGCTGTCTTGGACGTGACGTCAGTTCGTCCACTGTTTATCTGCCATTATCCTTCTGTGACAGGTCCGCTTACTGCAAATCGCCTCGCTCTCACCCAGCTTATGCGAACCAGTACTCTTTATTTTATCTGGCATCGCACAGCTTCAAACTCAACCTATTTTTTTCAAGACGAACGGAATCAACACAGAACCGAATCTTTACTCATCATTCTTTAGATAAACCAGCACTATTGGTGAGCAGTATGGAGATACAACTTCTCAAATGACTCCCATTATCAGCATCACACCACTATCATCCCGAACACAGTCGCGTTGTGAAAATGGTGACTGGAAAGGTCCGATCGTGTACCTGAACACACGAACGTCAGCAGCTTGAATTTGCAAGCCTCCCAACGTTGAATACCCTGGCAAGTCTGTGAAGACATCCTGTAACTCTCCGACCAGTCTTCTGTCAGCTGTTCCCTGAAATGATCGTCTTCAGCACCAATCAGTACATCCACTTCGGAATCTGAAATTCCGCCCGTGTTACTACTGGGATCTATTCCTTCCTCATTGGTGTGTCCCCGCCTCACAGAGCTCTACTTCCTGAATCAACAACTGGTCGTCCGACTGTCAAGTGGGCTCGATTCGTCCACCACCCCTCTCCACAAAAAACGATTTCAACAGGTTGCCATGGAAATAGGTTTCTTACTTCTCCCCGACCACGAACTCGTAACATGTAATCGGCCCTCCGCCCACCTAGGTGGCAATATACAGTAAACTGTGTCCATGCCAAGCCAGTTCCAACTTGTAGTGGCGGCTTGACCTGTCGTAACAACCCAGCAACCGCTTGTCCCTGGTTTGATAGTGCGAGACTGGCACTGACAGACAAAATGGCGCTTATATGTTTCTTGCTGCTTTCCCATATTTTCTGGGCTATGGCTGCAAGTACTCGGCGATTCTTGTTCCACAGCTCGAACACATAAGCACAGCCGTCTTACAACCATGGTCTCTCTGGCTTTGGTCCCAATATCACGCAGCACTCCTCATTGTCACTTAACTACCCTGCTTCCTAGATAACAACTCGAAAGAGAATAAGCCGGTGACTTATTTTTGGGGAACTCCCCTATACGCGAAAAACAGTGCATTGCACCCAACGATCCCATTCTTCAGGTTTATTCTTGGAGTCAAATCTAACTACGGAGCAACAACTTCAAGTACCATGAAGCGTCTATCGACAAAATCGATTGTCAATGCCAAAGGTGGTATGAGTAGAAACGCATACCCAAAATGGACAATAACCCGAGACACACCTGGCACATCATTAAACACGTAAACTTATAACCGTCTGTCTGTTAATAACCTGATTCTGTAATTCCTGTCCGAGACCGACAATTCAAACAATACCTCCTCACCTACAGACACAGTGGATACTGTCCTAAGTGTGGGTACCTCAGTGATACCACTTTTCTAAGTCCACTCATTTACCAGGAAATACCACATCACCCATAAGCAGACAATGGGTGCGCAAACGTACCCACTAAAATCTACGCCTACCCTTTACAAATGGTTCTATCATAAGAGGCAACATGACAAGAGTAACCGTCTACTCGTCCTTTATCCCACGGTACGGTCGTGGCACTTCACACAACACATATCTTCACATACTGCCTATGTCACAGTGACAGCCACATTCCATCCAATAGAAGTGTGGGGAATAATCACGACCTTAGGTCTTGTTTTCCCCCCCCAAGTGACCATCCAATAGGAAAATCGTGTCCTAGAGTCATACGGACTTCCATAGTTACTCTTCGTTCACACAAACCTGGTTTATATGATCCGCTCACACTCACGTACTTTCGTAACAAGAACACGGTCATTCCACATAAAGGAGACCCTATTTCCATGGTGGATTGAACAAAAACTTTTCCACTGCAGCTCTTCTGGTCACGTTCAAAGTCTACCACCTTATTCTCCGGCACCGACTAATCGATCTTCTCATTCGAGGAACAGCCATCACTTGCACCTTCAAAGATAAAACGCTGCGCAGGCCATGTCCTGGGCTCTGACCTGAGCACGATACAACACATCGACCAGATGCTGAATCGATTGATGACGATTATCCGAAGAGTTATGTCTTCCCTGGTGTGGTATGACTGGACTCTCTCATTACTTCTTCCCCTCAGTCCCCTGGACCCTTTCGTCTGTAACTGCCTTGGTTTTATTACCCCCTATGAGCTTTGATTGACCACGTGAGCGTCGCTAAATAAACAGTATTGGGCCTCATCTCTCTCTCGCCCTATCCGTGTGGCTTCTGCTATCCGCGTTTGCTTTCCGGCTACTGCTTCCACATTCTAGGACACCCTCGATGCCTTCCGTTACAAAGTCAGGAGTAAAAGTATCCATACATCTGTTCCACAAAAAATAATATCATTCAAGTCCTCAGCTTTTGTTTTCGTCTTTTTCCCGGCAGTCAGCACACCACAGACTGAGAAACAAGACTTTTAACCGGACAAAAAACTTGCAGAAACGTTTACTCCAACTACCTTCTATCCTTCCCTGAATCAACTTCCTGAATTCCTCAGCGTCAAAACTTAAATACTCTATAATCGCATTCTTCCTTGGTTCGAAACTTGCGAGATCAACGGCAGTCATCTCAGAATTGCATCTCCACGCTTTCCCTCTCAAAAGAGCTATAAGTCAAGATGACCACGAGTGTTCTTTACCAGCTTCAACAGACGTGTGCAACCTGCTCTTGAAAATATCCAAATGCATGTATCCAGTATCATAATCTGTTAACGGATCAAAAGTCCACAAGCTTGACGCTTCGTCTTCAGCCCTATTTTGTTTATTTTTTTTATTTTATTTTTTTTTATTTTTTTTTTTTTGTTTTGATATTTTTTTATTTTTTTTTTTTTTTTTTTTTTAATGTTTTTTTTTTTTTTTTTTTGGGGGGGTTTTTTTTTTTTTTTTTTTTTCCCGTTGTTTTTTTTTTTTTTTTTTTTTTTTTTGTTTGACCCCCTTTTTTTTTTTTTTGTTTTTTTTTTTTTTTTTTTTTTTTTTTTTTTTTTTTTTTTTTTTTTTTTTTTTTATTTTTTTTTTTTTTTTGTTTTTTTTGTTTTTTTTTTTTTTTTTTTTTTTTTTTTTTCCTCCTTTTTTTTTTTTTTTTTTTTCCCCCCCTAGTATCCCCTATTATTTTTTTTTGGTTATTTCCCCCCCTTCCTCGCCCTCCTTCAATTCTTGCTCTTTCAGTCTAACTTTCCTGTTCAATGACACTATTCACACTCGCCCGACGTTGCTTGAGATCCAGCTCTAATTTCCTGGAATCCGCGTTCTCTTTGACTGGTAGCCATCACTTGGACCTCTCCTCTTGTCTTCTGGAAACACTCACATACCTCCCTTTCTTTCTCTTCCTGCCAAAAGAATAGCCAAGCCTGGCAGCAGCCTGCCTCTTCCTCTCTTCCTAATAGTTCCTTCCTCTCTCCTAAGCATAGCTGCATCTTCCTCTTCCACTCTCCTAATCTTGGCATCTAACATGTGCAGCAGCTTTTCCTCTTTCCTGGCAGCGGCTTCCACTTCCTCTCTTCTAAGCCTGGCAGCTAACAAGGCAGCAGCATCCTCTTTTCCTGCAGCATCTTCCTCTTTCTCCTGGCAGCGGCTCCTCTTCCTCCTTCTAAGCTTGGCTGCTAAGCACGGCTAAACTCTCTCCTGCTCCTACTCTCCTACCATTGACATTCCGAGCCACCCAGTGCCTTCCTAACGATAGCTTCCTCACTCTTTCTACATCCTTTGCTACATTGTCAGCAATAAAATGGGCCAATTCCACCTTACTCTATCCTAACTCTTCTCCCTATGCGTGCATAAAACTGAACAGCAGGAACTGCTAGGCGACACAAACTTTAGCAGCACCTCGCCCCGGATACTCTCCTAACCCAGGCTTACCGCAGCCGCAAACGTACGTGACATGGGAGTAAGACCCCCCTGCTGCTATAACATGATTCGACACATCCCCATTCCCTTGGACAGACACAACCTTACTTACGGTACCTTAGAGACCTAATGCTTGCGAACGGTTCCATACGCCATTACCACAACAAACAAAGTCTCTACCCCAAGAAACCCAGAAGAAATGATTAGACTCTCTATAAACTTCATAAACTCCCACAATAGAACAATCACTCTCTCCCAACATAAAGCGAAAATTTGTGATCGCCCACATCTGAATAAAGACAATTAGCACTTGGCAACTCACATTGTACTTTCCAAACACCTGTCTCCCAACACCCGAAGGCACGATAACTACTGAGGCACATATGATGACCAACAATTTTGAAACATTTTTTCATTCAACATTTCACGTCAAATATAACTGTTGACCTCAAAACATTCCAATACTCTTAAACACATGTTAATTTTGAATAGGTAAAAGTTAACACAAACACACCAATCATGACCACGTAGCAACCATACCGAGACCACACAAAACAACGTTACCAGGCAACTATTGTCACTTGAATTGCCAGCAACCGCGGGCTTCACCCCTACAGACTGCCTCTATACCTCCAAACGCCTACCCACGCTCACAAAAACTATTCAAATAACAATTCCAATCCCCAACTAAAACACAATCAACAGGACCCTATTATATTTTATTTTTTTTTTTTTTTTTCCTCTCTCCCCCACCCAAGAAATTAAGTTCCATAGAATAAACCAAATTATTTACACCCCATCACCACCATATGGACAACAGTATAAACAGTAAATACATGTATAACTGTATTAATAATATCCCCCGTTATAACCACCCGCTTTCCCCCTTTTAACGTAAGGAATTGAACGCCACAATCATCTGCA
Organism: Conus ventricosus; assembly: GCA_018398815.1. Taxonomy (NCBI): domain Eukaryota; kingdom Metazoa; phylum Mollusca; class Gastropoda; order Neogastropoda; family Conidae; genus Conus; species Conus ventricosus. The sequence goes on along the minus strand of CM031597.1, from coordinate 31,553,015 downwards.
AACACACACAAAAGACAATACATGCACAAACAGAAGGCTATATTGCATTACACACAGCTCATCTCACCCAGCATAATTTCATAGTAAACACCAATACCTTTTATATAACCGACACATAGGTCGAGTTAATTCCTCCCCACACATAACACACAGCAAAAAAAAAGAAACAAAAACCACCCCAAAGAGAATACCAACAATACTATCAATTACTCTACCATCAACACATGGCCCCTTATGCATACCCGGCAACGCATGTAGCTCTGCAACGTTTACAAAATAACAAGTCCCCTGTCCCTCAGAGGCACAAAATACACACCACAGGCCCACCAAATGCTTAAAACCACGAAGGTGGAACAAGGGTGAACACATCAATCCCCTGGAAACCCGCATGCTTAAATACCAAACAATGTTGATACCTCATAAACCTGAGATGCCGCACGGCTATGTCTCTTTTCCCAAAATGTATTCATTCTGGCTAATTTAAATATGCCCGTAGTCAACCACCGAACCCCTGGACACAAAAGCTTAACACCCCCAAATGTTTCAAACGCAAATGTTCAAGTTAACCCGCCCCCAAGTTTACTTTCAATACTTCATTTCATGACTGAATTCCCTGTCGGGTACTTGACACATTACAAAAACCAACCCAAAAAAAAAACTACTCCAAAAAAACACAAAAAAAACAAAACCAACACACACAAAAAAAAACAAACAACGGCAACACAGAGCGTTTCCCGATAAGTGTTATAAAAACTGACTGCCTGACGCTGCTCAACTAATGCCCCGCCAAAACACCAAACCATCACTTAAGCCGCTTGATACGTAATAGTAGAGAACGTTGGTGACACGACACGGCGAAGAACGCGGTTCCCTCCTCTACCGGTGCACCACCACACCGCGATTTCACTACGCAGATTGAAACAGCTGTGGGCCCTCAAGACCGTCTTGCCACCCCTGACGATACAGTTAGAATTCATAGTACTGCCACAGAACGCCTACGGACTGAGAATGAGAGATGGACGTCCCGACCGGAACGCATCCTACCGCTCCGTTTCGACCCCCACTCATGCAGAGATTGGACAGTGATGACAGTGTATTCAGTGCCAACTGTCCCACCACCAGAGAGGCCGACCCACACGTTATGATGCCGTTTAGTGTGAGGAACTCAAAACTCGCCGGGAAACTCCCTGTGCAAAAGTAAAAGTCGTATACTACCACAGAATGAATACAGTTTGAACCTTATTAGTAGCTTCACTAAAGTAGAACGTGGTTTCTATTGTATAATCATGACCAACAACCCAAAGTGCGACCGCTTATTGAATTTTAAAACCATGACTATATACAACCAGTCCAACCGTTTGACATCAAAATTCTCAACACCAGAAATTTTCCATTTACACATGTAAACCAATTTCATAGATTATCGCACTGCCCATCAACAGTCCACGTCACATAATAACCGTCCTTCATAAAAGTTATTATAACTGACAGAATTTACACACCCCCGACATCAATACCCACTTGTCTCTAAGACAATGATTTAATAGGAAAAAAAAATCATTTCACACTCTACTAACCAACGAATAATCTTACCGTAATGAGACGCCCCATAACTGGTCACAATCCAGGATGACACATTAGTAACATCCTTAAAATCTAATCAAACACATTACAATCAAAAAAAGCAAAATAATAGAAATGAACCCTTTTCCACAATCAAATCAAGCACAATCATAATCTACAATGTCGATCTGAAAAATCAAGCTCTGGGTGTGCAATCACCAAATACATAAACTGCGACAAGGATTCGAACGCTGCTATACAATGTCTACTACACCACCAATGCTGCGGAAAACATCTTTGAATAACAGACTCACCCACCGTCGACTAAAACAAGCCACAATACAAACAAAATACATCAAAAGTAAGGCTTCAGAGGCACACATCCAAAGTAACTCTACCATTTAATTATTAATCATCTGCAAATTATTACTCTTCTATTTCTAATATCGAAATAACCTATACCAATTAAACAAGACAAATAAACACTATGTAATTAACACAAACCATAAATTCACCTGCAAATCAATAAAAAATAATTAAAAAGAAAAAACAAAACATATAAAAAATAATGATCCTTAATTTTCCATACCGCCCATCCAACCCTGGTTCAGTTTCCCTAGCGCAAACACCAAAAGTGAACTTCTACAAGACCTAACAATCCGAGGTTACCACCACCCGTACCAATCGAAAAACCTCACACACGCCCAACACATCACAAGCAGTCTGTCCCACCGTACCTGGCCTGGCAACCGCGTGACAGATCCTACTTAATAATTAAAATTTTCCCGTCCTCCTATACCAACGTTAACACTCAGAAAATAATGGACATGTAAACCGAATACAATAATCAACCTTGAAACCAGTATTTCTGTACAAACGCAGCGACCACTACTACCCCTAACAACATAATGTCTTAGCAACAACAATACTGGTCTGAAACACATCCCCCTATCTTTATCGGTAAAACCAGAATTGCAAATTACTTCATTCCCATATGTACGTAATTCCTCTACCATAAGTTCAAAAAATATCTCTATCTCTTCAAACTTCCGCACATATAAATCTCCTCCTCTTAGCCAAGTGTCACATAAAAAGCATCTTTGCTAATAAAAATCAAATTAAAAGGAAATCTCGCGTACCGGAACTGAAACACAAAGTTTATGAAACCATGATATCAGAACAAACAACCAACTACACGCCCTCCAAAATATTACGAGCTACTTTATACTCTGCACCTTGGACAACACATAACTACACACAATGGAACGACACCTACAGTCGCCGGTACACTGGGCCAACAGCCAACGCCCAGGAACGTGTCAGAACCCACCGCAGTAACACCAAACACCGACAGTCCAAGACCGGACGACACACATGACGACAGACCCTCAGTCGCCGGAACAACAGCCCCAGCCAGCCATCGCCCCTGGTTTTTAAAAAAAACTTGTCAAACCCGTCTGCTGAACACCGAAACATCGACCATCTAACTCGTTGTATCCAAACCTTCAAAAGTCGGTCGAAGAGGTCATACCAAGACACCTTCCCCAACTTCATAAACAAACCAGATCACGAGGCTCAACCCAACCATCGCGGATAACGCCCTCATAACTTACGTAACTTGTACAGACAGGAGACTACTAGACCACGACACTCCTGAGTTTCACCTTCTTTAAACACACAAGACATCACACCCATTCCCGATTCCCCCATACACATCCTGAAGAACTCCAGTTTCCACGAGCATTTAGTTTACAACCCGTAAACTCCACCTAATCCGACTAGCGTTGACACTCTCCCCCCTTCCCCCCTCCACGAGTAACCAGCGTAAGCAAATTCCCTGCAGATTCACGGCACATCCACGGTCACTGCCCACCGTGGCACAGGGAACGTGTCCCACTCAACACTTGTCACTGATCGCGACCTGTTCATTCGTGTCTAGACAAAATTGCATTGTCTTACCACTGTCAATCTGTGTGTAGACGTGGTTTATATGATCAGGCTGTTGTGTAGACTGGGCTAATGTCTGTTAGTGTGTAGACTTGGTAATATGCAGCTGTGTGTGGACTTGGTTATATGTGCAGCTGATTGTGGACTGGTGTTATATGTCAGCTGTGTGATGGTGGCCAGGTTTATTTAAATATGACGGCTGAGTGTAGAATGGGGGTTTTTGTGTGTGCTGGGTTATTGTTTTTGTGGTTTTGGGCTGGGGTTTTATTAGCTGTGTGGGACTGGGTTATATGTCGCGTGTTTGGGGTGGGTAAATTCGGGCGTTTTGGGACTGGGTTTATTGCTGTGTGTGGACTGGGTTAATTTTTGTGTGTGGGACGGGGGATAGTCGGCTGTGGGACTGGGTTATAGTTGGGTGTGGGGCTGGGGTTATGGTCCTTGTGTGGACGGGTTATTTGCAGCTGGTGTGGATGGGTTTTGCCCCTGTGTGTGGGCGGGTTTTATGTTGGGGGTTTTTGTGGGGGTTTATGTTTTGTTTGGACGGGTATTGTTTGGGTGTGTGGACGGGGTTAAAGGGTTTGGTTGAGGGGGGCTGGGGTTTTAAAGCGGCGTGTGGGCGGGTTTTTGTTTGGGTGGTGTGGGGGTTTTTATTTTGGCTGTGTGTGGCTGGGTGATATTTCGGGTTTTGGACTGGGTTAATTCGGGTGTGTTGCATGGGGGTTTTGTTTGTGTGGACTGGGTTATATTTGGGTGTGGTTGACTGGGTTTTTAAAAGTTGGCTGTGGGACTGGGGGATAGCGGTGGTGGGACGGGTTTAAAAGTGGCGTTGTGGCGGGTTTTATGTTTGGTTGTGTGGACTGGGAAAAGTGGCGTGTGTTGACGGGTTAAGTTTGGGGGGTGGACGGGGTTTAAAAAGGGGGGTTGGGGGACGGGTTATAGTCGGGGTGTGGTGGGGCTGGTTTTTAATGTTGGCTGTGTGGGACTGGGTTATTTGCGGCTGGTGTGGACGGGTAATGCAGCGTGTGTGGACGGGTTTTATGTCAGCTGTTTGGGGTGGATGGGTTAATCAGTGTGGTGGACTGGGGTTTTAGTCGGCTTTTGGTGACTGGGTTTTATGTTGGCGGTGTGGGCTGGGTTTTAGTTTGTTTTGGCGGGTTATATGTGGGTTGTGGGACTGGGTTTAAAAGTGGTGTGGGACGGGGTTACATGTGGCTGGTGTAGATGGGTTAGTTGGTTGTGTGTGGTTGGGTTTTATTTCATGGTGTGGATGGGGTTTTAAAAATCAGCTGTGTGTGGGCTGGGTTTATGTCAGCTGTGTGTTGGGCTGGGTTATTTTGGGTGGTGTGGACTGGGTTAAGTTGGCTTTTTGTTGCGGGTTATATGCGAATTGTTTGGGCTGGTTTTGTGCTGTGGGGATGGGTTTTTATTCGGTGTGGTGGACGGGTTATTGTCAGCTTTGTGGCTGGGTAATTCGGTGGTGGATGGGTTTTTATGCAGCTGGTGTGGGGGGTTTATGTTTGGTGTTGTTTATGGGTAATAGGCGGTGTAACGGGTTAAATGTCAGCTGGTGTGGACGGTTTAAAAGTCGGGGTGTGTGTGGACTGGGTTAATTTGGAGTGTGTTTTGGGGCGGGTTTTATGCAGCTGGGGGGATGGGTTAAAATGTGGCTGGTGTGGACTGGGTTAAATGTCGTGGGTGTTGCTGGATTATATGTCAGCTGTTGGGGGACGGGTTTAATTTGTGTGTGGGACTGGGTTAAGTCGCTGTGTGGGACGGGTTTATGCGGTATGTGTGGACTGGGGTTTTATGTCGCGGGTGGGCTGGGGTTTTGTCAGCTGGTTGGCTGGGTTAAATGCAGCTGTGTGTGGGCTGGGGTTTTACGGCTGTGTGTGACTGGGTTAAAGCGGGGTGGGAAAAAGGTTTTACCCGCGTGTGCAGTGGATGGACTTGCTGTTCAAATGGGGGTCTTGGGGCTACAGCCCCGTCGCCTTAGGGACCCCCGGCTGTGATTTTTTTGAAAAAGGAAAAAATTTGAGTGATCCTTGGGCTACTTTTTTGTGCTTGTTTTATGTTTTTTTTTTTGAGGACAAAAGAAGGCATTTTTGTTAAAAAAATTAGTATCTTTTGCTTTGGATGAATAAGCGTATTTTACCATTTTTGTGTGTGTTAAATTTGATTTTCCCCTTTTGTCAACAATTTGTGTTTTAGCCCCTTGAGAAAAAAAAAGACTATAGAATCGATATTAATATAAATATCAAAGATGAAGAACGAGCTGTACCCCAATTGACAGCTAAGGGGGACAATTTTTTTTTTAAAGTTATCTCCCTCTATTGTCAAAGCCTGAAAAATGATTTTGTGACAAAATAGAAAAATTAAAGATAAGCCGGGGAAAGTTGCGTGTTGACCGGGTGGTGTGGGTTCTGTGTGCAGGGCACAGGACTCCCCCCCCCAGGAGACAGACGGGGTTCCAGGGAAAAAGCCCCGGGGGCCAGAATGTAAGTCACCCTACCCTCATGTGGGACAAAAAGCAGGGTTGGGAGTGAAGGAAGGTTGAGAGAGGAGTGTGCTGTGTGTTTTTATGTTTCCCCTTTTGTGGTGTGGGGGTGTGGGTGGGGTTGGTGTTAAAATGGCAGATGAACTGAGCAGAGAACTTAGGAAAGGGACTGAATTCAATCAGAGTGAACATTTCTCTTGAGCTTGCTTTCCCCAAGACCACATGTGTTGGTCTGGCTACATAAATGTGTTGATATGCAACTTTCATGTGGCTAAGACCAACACATGTGGTGTATACACAGATATAAAACCGAATGAGAATAGACCAAAATGAGCTTTATCCCAGATTGTGCTAATTAACCTTTTAACTACTAAGTTGTTCTGATCAATGTATAATGCACCAATATGTGCACTTTCCACTTTGTACTCTTTTAAAAAAATATTCTTAACCCTCTGCCTACCGCATGACTTGTGCTATATGACTATGAAATACCATGCCAAGAGAGGTACCTCCGCAACACATACACACTTGCCATAAAGAAACCTCAACAGAAATTTTTTTTTAAAACTTATCTATTCTGTAAAAGTAATGAAAAAAATTCAAAGACATCACTCCATCCAAACAGCCATTTCCCCCACATAAAATGAACGGGTAAAACAGGAAAAAAAACAAACGAACAGACTAACTGTACTTCGGTGTTCTGGGTGCTAAAACAATTTTCCCTAAATTCACTGTACCCACAGAACATCATGGATTAGGGGCACAGAGTGATTTTCCAAGTCCCAAAAAAAGTACTAAACCTTCAGGAACAAAATAAAGTCATTCTGTGTGGTATGCACACTAAATAATCAACATTTTGTTGTGAGCAAAAAAACAACCACCCAAACTTCAACAATTTTGTTAAACTGAAGGCATCACATACAAGAAGATTTGTCTTCTAACTACGAGGGGAAAAAATAACAAGAACAGATTAAATGAATACTGGGCTTTAGATTTGTGATGGAATTCAACAAAAAAAGTGCTTTTTTCACAAGTGCACTGAGCAACCCCCCCCCCCCCCTTCCCCTCCCCCCCCACCCCCCCCCCCCCCCCCCCAAACCCCACACACCACACTGTGGTGATGATGTACCTCTATCCGGCTCCTCTTTGCTTTTTGATAAAAGGGAGTTTTTTATTTCAGGCCAGAGTTTATGTTCATTTCCTTTTCGCTTGCTTTTGTGCAGCAAATAAATTTTGTTTCTCGTTTAAAAGTCTGCCAAAATTTTTCTGAAATCAAAAGGCAAAGGGGATGCTCCTACAGGCAATCGTGGACACCACCCACTGACTGACCCAGTTTCCTGGCTATCAAAACAAGGGAAACTTTGGGGGGCTTCACTTTTTGTAGCCAACCACTCCAGTCAAAAATTAAAGAATCTCCAGCAAGTTTTTTTTTTGAATTTTTTTTTTGGGGGTCTGGGCCCCAGCAGCAATGGGCAAATTTGACGTCGTCATTTCATCGCCTGAATCATCATTGATTCCGGCCTCAAATCATCAGCAGTCGTCTTTATTCATAACAAAGGGCAAGATTGACGTCCGAATCATCTTGCTTCAATCTTCTTCAAAAGTGTAGCCCGCAAATACGCTCTCTTCATCAAAATCACTTCAGAAAATGAATTCTGCAAGTGCATAGTTACTTGATCCGCCATTTTCCCAGAAAATCTTTCGCGAAAAAAATCCGAAATTTGAAAATTCACAGCATGAAACTACTCCACCAAAAACTCATGCAACAAAAACCAAATGGCGTCCAGAAACAGAAGTACCGGAAGACTCTTCTGTCGCAATTGCGTTCTGGGATATGCGATGGTGAAAGCGAAAGTCATTGACGAGTATTCAGCGGTCGATCTCGGGCGATCTGGTATTCAGAAAGAGGAAATCTCGCGGGCGGTCTCGGTCGATCTGGTAGGCCATTGGTTAAAGCACCACTTTTTAAAAAAAATACACTCTTTTTGAACATGTATTCACACTTCATAATTATGCTTGCCAGTTTCTTTTCCTTTTTTTCTTTAGTTTTTTCACTTTCTCTCCCCAAGACATGTTTGTTGTTTCCAAATTATTTTGCTGTAGCAATTGTCATTTGCTTCAGTGCACATTCTCCAGGTGAGAATCTTCAGGAGTTTCCAAAATTCACCAGTTTTTCAGGGAAAAACACTTTTTTCTTAGGAAGGAAATATTCCAGCAGTAAATTCCAAGTAACAATTTGACCAGATGAACAGAATAATTTTTTAGCAGCAATTGACAAAGCATGGACAATGTTTTGAAAAAAAAAATTTTCCTCCACCCTCCCTACAGGGCCATATTGGACCGAATTTTTTAAATAAAAATCTTGATGTAAAATTGATATATAGATGCCTGTGTGTTTCTGATGTTTCTGACTGATATTGGGGTTCACTCATCTGTTTTATGAAGGTTCTTTGCATAGACGCCGACACGCCATTTCTAGGGCACTGCTGTCATTGTCATCTAAGTATGGATCGATTTCAGTTAGCAGTTTACTTTAACACCTAATCATCATTGTCTGCAATCCTGTGGGAAAGGGACTGTGTCTGTCCCCTTTGCTTCTCATTTTTTCACATTCAGTGACACCCTCGTTGATGAAACTGCATAGCTGTTAGTCACACCAATACAAGGAGACTGCTAAAAGGTTGCCGTTATTTCACCGAGTAAGAATGCAATGCAGATGGTGCCTGCAAGCCTGAAAGGTATCTGTTGATTGAAACTCAGCCTCTTTAAAACTCCACCCTTCCCAAAGAATTGGTATGGGAAAGTAACTTGACCCCTTGACCCAGGTATTGGTTGTTGAAGAGCATTGGCAGGTGGGTGGATCAACAGCTTTTCAAGCAGTCTGACCATGACGTTCAACTGTTGATGAAGGAGATGAAACAGTGCACTGTGCTTTGTGTATGTGTGTGGCAGCCCATGCAGTTCAAGCTGGACCCACGGCTGGCCCGACTGCTGGGCATCACACCCAGACCCGCCCAGTCATCATCAACGCTCTGTGGCAGTACATCAGACCCACAACTGCAAGACCCCTACGAGAGAGAGTACATCAACTGCGACAAGTATCTGGAGCAGGTTGGTCTCCTTGACATACAAAGGTGTATTTTAAAGGGTTGTGTAATGAGTTTTTGTTTGTTCGTTTGTTTGTTTTTTTTTGACTTGTGGGTTGACTTTGAGGGTTTGACAGCCCTGATGTGGCCCTTTGCGGTCGGCTGGGCTATAAGAAATATTACCTTTCCTTACCTTGACATAAACTGTATGTCCGCTCAAGGACAGCAAATGAGCAACAGAAAGAGGGAGTGGATAGAAGTGGTGTGCATGTTTTTCCTTCGTTTGTTTGTTGTGTTATAAGAAGGGATATCGATAGTAGGGTGGATTTATGGGTGCTGGATGAAACATTTGGAGTGTATCCATCCATAAGCCTATATAGGATAGAAAGTCAGCTGCTTCAGTTTACTGGAGCATGTCAGACTGCAGAGGAGACCACAAACAGAATATTGTCAAAAGAAGGGACACAACCTCCTGTAAAGGGACACAATTTTTACATGCACGAGCTCAGGTTGAAATAACCTCCATCTTGAGCCTGTCGTCATGTTTTGGATGTGTGCGCTTTTTTTTTTTCTTTGACATTCACTTGTAAACCTAAATATTTTTAAAGTGGAAACGCTTGTTGACAACCTTTACAAGTTTTACAACCTTTGTCAACTTGCTGATGATTTTGCTGCACAGGTTTCAAGTTACCTTGTAATAACAGACACACTTGAGACATTTAAGTGAAAAGGGACCTTAACCCTAGATTGCCCCCACTACGCAATGGAAGAAAAATTGAATGAAATTTCTCATGAAATTAGATTTTAAAAAAACATTGCTGGCAAAGGCATTGTCCAAGTGGGTGGTAAATCTTCAGAATTTGATAAAGGAGAGCTGTGAATTTTTTTTACCAGTGCCTGTAAGGGAATTTGACATAGACTTGACAGTTTCAGCTTGGTAAAAGGGAAAAAAGAAAGACTGTTAAACAATCGAAGATTTGATGAACATCACTTGAATATGTCAGTACAATGATAATGTCAGAAGCTTCTTGCCAAAAGGAGGGGAGAGGAGCAAGGGGAGCTATGAAAGGGCTTCAAGCAGGTTTCATGGGCGATCTGCGGCCGTATTGTATGGATTTATCCATGGGTAGTCCCATGGAATCATTTTGCTGTGGACGGTGACAGATCTTCGACACCAAGAAGATGAAGTTTCCCGAGATTCCATCCAGCTTCACCCGCTTCTGAGTGCGCCTGATCCATCGCCCATCAACCATGTGATCACGTGAGTCCTCATCGACAAATGTTGTGCTGTCCAGGGTTCTTGTTTGTTTTTCGTTTCTTTTTTTCAGTTTTTGTATACCGAAGAGGTTTTTGACGGGAAAGACCAGGCTTCTGATGCAGAATGGAAGCTGGCATTCCTTTCATATCTTTATTGTAGATTTTTTTTTTTTTTTTTTTTTTGGATGTGTGGTTTACAACATGGTGATGTGTTAAGTTATTCATGATGGTAGTGAGTAGATGGAGTGCTTGGATGATTACTTTTTGCATTATGTGTAAAGTGTTTTTTTTTTCCCCCTTTACTATTGCACTAGAAGGCAGAGTGATAACTGCTTAGCTTATAACAAAGAGTCCCGTTTTTTGGATACAACTCAGCTTTCTGTTCTCCAGGGGAATAAAAAATATAAGCACATGCATATGCACACACACACACGCACACACACACACACACACACCACAACACACACACACACAACAACACACATACTCGCACACCCCATGCACACACACGCACAAACGCACCACACACACACACAAACCACACACAAACACACACACACACACCACACACACAACACACACACACACACACACACACACAGATGAACAAGTAGCAGCAGATAAACTGGGGTAAATAGAAACATACATTTTGTTTTACATAAACCTTATCAGATGCACACTTCAAAAATTCATGAATATCCCGGCACTATGGAAGGCATCATTACTTTTTATGTTTCATGGTAAGGAAGGGGTTTTATCTGAAGTCAGGATGATATTGTCATTATGACAGCCATGTTTACCATTTGTCAAAGTGATCTTGTGTGCAGTTTAATTTGCAAAAGTTCAAAGGTGGAAGACGCATTAATTAAAACGCACTAACAGTGCCACCGGTTTTCCCCCCTGCCCTGACATAGAGGAAAGAGAAAATGCATTGAAACTTCATACCAGAATTTTTACTTCCCTTGCCCAACAAATCGGACAGTCATTGCTTTTTTCCCGTCGAAAAGTATTTCTCAAACTGGGGGGGAAAATAAGTCGTCCAGAGTTCTTTAACATTAATCATAATTGG
>CM031597.1:31519565-31540599 GCA_018398815.1 Conus ventricosus | reverse complement strand
AGGTGAATAAAAATATAAGCACATGCATATGCACACACACACACGCACACACACACACACACACACACACACACACACACACACACACACACACAATACTCGCACACACATGCACACACCGCACACACGCACACACACACACACAAAACACACACACACCACACACACACACACACACACACACACACACACACACACACACACACACACACAGATGAACAAGTAGCAGCAGATAAACTGGGGTAAATAAAACATACATTTTGTTTACATAAACCTTATCAGATGCACACTTCAAAAGTTCATGAATATCCTGGCACTATGGAAGGCATCATTACTTTATATGTTTCATGGTAAGGAAGGGATTTTATGCTGAAGTCAGGATGATATTGTCATTATGACAGCCATGTTTCTACCATTTGTCAAAGTGATCTTGTGTGCAGTTTATTTGCAAAAGTTCAAAGGTGGAAGACGCATTAATTAAAACGCACTAACAGTGCCACCGGTTCCCCACTGCCCTGAGCATAGAGGAAAGAGAAAATGCATTGAAACTTCATACCAGAATTATTACTTCCCTTGCCCAACAAATCGGACAGTCATTGCTTTTCCAGTCGAAAAGTATTTCTCAAACTGGGGGAAGATAAGTCTGTCCAGAGTTCTTTAACATTTAATCATAAGTAAGGTGGGCATGACAATATCCAGGGCAAAATGTCACATTTGAGGATAGAATCATGTGTGTAGTAACAGAATGTTGTCTGCCTTTCCCGAGTTCACTTGAACCATCCTGTTGTGCCTCAGGTCTGGTGAGAGGAAGAATAGTGCAATTAGAAATGATGAATTAATGTATGATTTGTTGGGAATGGGTCCTTTTTTTTTCCTTTTTAAATAGACAAAGATAATTAAGGCATGTAAGATGATCTCTGTCAGTCTAAAAGAAGAAACAGTGAGGAAGTAAACCAACAGGTGGGGATATTAATTGCTGCTGTAAGGACATTTGCTTTCTTGTGTTATCATCAGTGTAAAGAAAGAAACCGTTTGTATTAGTAATAGATTTACTGCAGAATAGGCTTGTAGACATTGAGCTTTCTGTCTTTTCTTTTTGTGTACGTGTGTTAGGTTCCATTATGTTTTCCCCCCATTTTTTTCCTTTTTTTTTTTTTTGCTTGCTCTGGGAAGGGCTACATATTTCTCAGCTTAGTAAACCACCATCATTTGCAGTGACACATCTCTTGTAATCTTTACTTGCTGAGGTACAGTATCAGCATCTGTCATATTTGCTTATGTGCACTCATTCTCATACACTGTGCTCAAGTGCGCATTGGTACAAATGTGCACACAGAGACATATGTAAAAAAAAAAAAGAACAAAAACCAATACATAAGAGCATCAGCTTGAAGCCTTGCAAAAATAACACATTTTTGGCTAACAGTTGTAGGCCGTGTATTGACTGTCGGACTTCTCTTCAGCCTAAGCTACACCATATTTCGCTGATGGGCTTGGAGGATAGTTGTAGCTTTTTAAAAAAAATTTTAACTTCATCAAGATGTCCATGATTGTGTTTCAGGGTCAATGTGTATTCTCATCCTTTGTTTAGTACAATGTGTGTTCTTCCACACACTATAAAATATACAGGGTTGAGCGTGGATAAAAAGATACACTGACTTACCAACTAAGCTTTACAAGAATATGGTGCCTTTGATGACTATGGTTACTCATGAGAATTCCTCTTGAATCTGATGTTTTGATGTGTCCCAGGTGCATTCCAGTTTAGGTAGCTCTTTACTGGATGTTGATATTTAAATCAGGTCAAATTTTGTTTGATTTGAACAAGATTTGCAGAAATGGGATTGTCTCATCACTTTTACTAGTTGCTGAAATTCAGGAATTGTAGAGTGTAAACAGATCATTAGGATGGCATTCAGATTTTGTTTTGGCAACCAAACAGCATGAAATTAGTGGGGGGTTTTGCCAAAGGAAAGATGAAAAATCATCGTCTTTAAGAGCTTTTACTCCCTTGGTCTCCGTAAGCTCTCAGTCTGTCAACCTGACATCCTAGAAATTTCAAGCTTTCTGAATCCCATTTCTGCCTCTCTGTGTGTGTGTGTGTGTGTGTGTGTGTGTGTGTGTGTGTGTGTGTGTATGTACATACAAGTTTGGGTGTAATTTATTGTCTGTATATGGGAAAAGGGATGGAGGTAAAGGGGAAAGGATAGAGGAGATAGGGGGTGGGGGTGGGGGGGATGGGTAAGGGGAATTTGTGGATATTTGATGGTAAGTGGGATGTACCTGTCCAGGTTGACTTTTGTGTACATTTATGTCAGTGTGTGAGTGTAGGAATGGATACATGCCAGCTGGTGTGTACAGAGCCTTCATTTTGTCACATGAATTTTAAAAGTGGGGTCAGGGGTGTCTTCTCATTCTCACACTGCTCCCTGGTGTTTGTGTGCACCTGGCTAGTTGGCGGGATAAAGGTGTGCCTTGGAACAAGAGTCTGACTTCAGCGGTCAGGTAGGACAGGACACAACATACCTGCTGTGCCTTGGATCTTGTCCAACCCCCCTTCCCCCCCCCCCCCCCCACCCACCCCACCCCATTCCCACTCACTGTCCACTTCTTTGTTCATCTTGTGCCTTTTTAGTCATCCTGCCTTGCCAGTTCATTCTCTGAGTAGTCGCGCCTTTCATCTTCTGAGTCCTCTTGCTTCTCTCCAGCCCATCCTCACAGTCATCGTATCTCTCTCCTGGTAATTTTTGTATCTTCTTTCCCTCTCTCCAGCCCGTATGCTAATCACCTTTGTCTCTCTCCAGCCCATCTTCTGAGTTATCCTGTTTCTGTCCAGCACATCCTCTCAGTCCAGCTAATCTTTTTAGTCATCTTGTCTCTATCCTGTCCGTCCTGAGAGTCATCTTCTCTGTGTCCAAACCATCTTCCAGGTCTTCTTGTCTCTCTTCAACCTATCCTTTTAGTTGTCTTCCTCTTCAGCTCATCCTCAGAGTCATCTTGTGTCTCTCCAGCCCATCCTCTGAGTCATCTTGTCTCTCTCCAGCCCACTGGCTGAGTCATCTTGTCTCTCCATCCCATCCTCTAAGTAGTCTTGTCTGTCTCTAACCATTTCCAGTCTGTCCTGTTTATCTTGTGTGTATTGAAACCTTGGATGCCAATTCTCTGGGTTTTTTTTTTTTTTTAAGGATTTCTGCTTTGTTTGTTTTGCATTACTAATGGGGAAAAAAATCCTCCCATTTTTTGGTTGGCGTCTCCCACAACCATAGCAACAAAACAAAACAAAAAAACACTGTATCATCAACAATCTTGTGATGAGACATTTGAGAAAGATGGCACTTTCCAGTAGAACAAATGAAAGGAAGTGGAAGCACTATTTCAGACCATTTTTGTGACAAATCAAGTGCAGCGTAGGTGATCCCAAAGGCAGGGAAAAAAGGTGATGTAGATCAGAACAAATTCCCCCTCCCCTAATCCTCCCAACCTCTTATTGGTCAACAGTTTTTCTCTGCAGTCTCTCTCTGGATTTATATACCTCTTGCTGCCCGTTTCTCTGCCCAGTCCTTCCTTCCTTTGTCATGTTGTTCCACTGCTTATGTGTGGGTGCTGATGGTTGCATCACTGTCAGATTTCCAGATGTGTGTTGTTTTCTAAAAATTAATCTGAGGGAGTTGGCATTCCTGGTATCTGCGAACTCACATTGCATCACTTTGGCACACCTGTCTCTCACATATCTGGTGCCTTGGGCATGGTGCTTGACTTCTAACATGCCTAGTGCTTTTGCATGGCCTAATGCCTTTACCTTATCTCTCCTTTTTGTCTGGCACGGTGCCTCTTGGTAACTATCATTAACATGTTTAGCCTAGTTGCACAGCATTTATGGTTGATTTTTTCCTCTTTTTTCCCCCAACTTTTTTTCTTTTCTTTTGGCATTAGTGTGCTTTTTGTTGTACTTTTTTGTTGTTGTTGTTGTCTTCGCTGTTGTATCTTTGTTGGGTTTTTTTAATCAGATTGTAATGACAGGGTTTTTTTCCTGAAAATAATATTTTCTTCTTTACAGTTTTTCTCCTCTTCCTCGGCAGCTAATTCACTATTAATTGTTACACATCCAGAAGCTCTGAACTACAACAGCAACAAAAAAGTGCTTGTGGCTGTTTATTAAATTTATTGCAGACAGACTTCTGATTCATCTTTTTATTGCCAGTTTTTGTCTGTCTTTCCTTTTTAAATTTAAGAACATGTAGCCATTTAGTTTGGCCTTTGATTATGAGAGCAGCATCGGTCTTTTTTGTAGGCATGCGCTTGTGTAAGATTCATGAAAACAGATGATTGAGCTCCTTCCTGTTTCTCAGAAAAGAAATGGCTGCTGAATACTGGTTCCTGTTAGAGTGTGTGCTATCTTTTGACTAAAGTAAACGTTTGACACCATCCTTACTGTGTGCATTTTATCTGTGGTGTCTGCTGTACTCTCTCTATCTCTCTCTCTCATACACACACACACACACACACACACACACACACACACACACACACACACACATGAGAATGTTGGTAATGTCACTGACTTTTTAAAAGTTAGTCCTGCTTTGTTTACTTCTCAAGTTATTGTGTTGAATATTAAGGCTGTGTCTTTGTGTTGACAATTTGACGTGTGTTCAAGGTGGATTGTATTAAAAGCAAGACATTGATAGTCAAATATTTGTGTGTGTGCTGATGTTCATACGTGTTTTTTCCTTTTAGGTAAAGTTTAAACAAGGAAATAGTGCTGAAGATGATTGTGTTTTTTGTTTGTTTGTTTGTTCTTTTAATGTTCCCTTGATTAATCTGCTTTTGCTTGACATATTTATGGAAATCTTAAGTGAGGCAGGGAACAGTAAAAAGTAAATAACAAACTAGTAGGTAACTCTTGCTCATGCTCTGTGATGACATGATTGCAGACCCATAACTCCAAATGAATGCTTCTTACGCCACCAAATTGTCTAGCAGAAAAGACCACACAGAGCACACAGAACAAACATTTCTCCTTGTCTGTTTTGTGTGCTCTGTGTTGTCATGTCTCCTTGGTTTGTTCTGTGTGCTTTGTGTTGTCATTTCTGCTAGGTGATTTGGTATTGTAAGCAGCATTTGTTTGGAGTTATGGGCCTGAAATTATTTCATTGTGGGAGCAAGAGTTACGCTACTTGTTTGTTATTTAGATACTTGGTTTCCTGGGAGGATAATGAAAGGAACTGACTGTTGTCTATATTTATTTAGCAGCGTGCATGATTTTTTTAGTGTATTTATGAATAATATCACATATGTATTTAACAGACTACATGATGTTGAGTGTATTTGTGCGCAAGTGTTCATTATTTGTGAAAATGTATATAAAGGATGAAAGGGTCTTCAGGTTTTTCTTTAAATTTTCCATCATTAATTAGATATTTATCTTGTGAGTGTGACAGTGCCTAAAATAAGTCGGATCTTTTCAGTGGTTAAGAACTGCAAAGGATAAGATAGCGAGACAAACCAACAAGGTAACAATGTGAAATTAAGCTCCCGGGCAATTGTATAGAAGCCAAAGCACACAGTGCCAATGAAAACACAGACTGAAGTTGTTGGAGTGGGTTTGACTTGCAGGTTGGATGGTCCTGATGCTAAAAAGACGGCTTGCTATGACATTGATGTCGAAGTGGTGAGCAGACTTACTTGAATAGTGTGTGTGTGCATGAGTGCCTATGTTTGTATGTGTATGTGCATGCGTGCGTGCGAATGTGCATATGTTTTTGCGTGTGCGAATGTGCATATGTTATGTGTGTGTTTATGTGTGTGTGTGTGCGCACATGTATATGGTGTGTGTGCGTGTGTGTGCGTGTGCGTGCGTGCGTGCGTATGGTGTGTGTGTGTATATATGTGTCTTTATGTGTGATGACAACGATGATGATGAAGATGATGATGCTGTTGGTGCAGGATGACACGTTGAAGCAGCAGATGAACTCCTTCCTGTTGTCGGCCCAGAGTCAGCAGGAAATAGGGGGCCTGGACAACAAGGTAGGTGGTTCTGGTGGTCACTCTTTCCACACCTCCTCTGCTGGTCACCAAACCCACTTAACCACTTGTCCCTTTTCGAGATTGACTGAACAGTTCCTATCCATATTCATTGGGTTTCTGGAAAGCTTTGAATGTTAAGATATGCAGTTCAAAGACAGCAGTGTTTACTGAAGTTGCAGACAATGTGAATCTGCTTCAGTTCGCCTCTAAAAAAAATTTTAAAAGATATTTTGGGGCCTCAGGTCAAGTACAGCAATGAGTGACAGTGATACGTGACGGTCTGTTCATCATGAAGGACAATTTAGCAGCCCTGGCAGTAGCACCACTGAATCGATGATGACAGCTCAGAAAGCTGTGTAAACTGTATGGATCCACTTGCATTCACTTCACGCTTCAGTGTCTGTGTGTCAGAGGACCAGCTGGCTTAGTGATAACAGGTGGATTCTGGATTTACTGGACACAGCTGGCTTAGCGATAACAGGTGGATTCTGGATTTACTGGACACAGCTGGCTTAGCGATAACAAGTGGATTCTGGATTTACTGGACACAGCTGGCTTAGCGATAACAGGTGGATTCTGGATTTACTGGACACAGCTGGCTTAGTGATAACAGGTGGATTCTGGATTTACTGGACACAGCTGGCTTAGCCATAACAGGTGGATTCTGGATTTACTGGACACAGCTGGCTAAGCGATAACAAGTGGATTCTGGATTTACTGGACACAGCTGGCTTAGCCATAACAGGTGGATTCTGGATTTACTGGACACAGCTGGCTTAGCGATAACAGGTGGATTCTGGATTTACTGGACACAGCTGGCTTAGCGATAACAGGTGGATTCTGGATTTACTGGACACAGCTGGCTTAGCGATAACAAGTGGATTCTTGATTTACTGGACACAGCTGGCTTAGCGATAACAGGTGGATTCTGGATTTACTGGACACAGCTGGCTTAGCGATAACAGGTGGATTCTGGATTTACTGGACACAGCTGGCTTAGCGATAACAGGTGGATTCTGGATTTACTGGACACAGCTGGCTTAGCCATAACAGGTGGATTCTGGATTTACTGGACACAGCTGGCTTAGCGATAACAAGTGGATTCTGGATTTACTGGACACAGGTGGCTTAGCCATAACAGGTGGATTCTGGATTTACTGGACAGAGATAGCAGACCACAATAGTTAGTTATAAACATGACCAACACAAAAACAGACACATTTACAGCAGACTTCATCCACTTCTTGATTTCTACTCGGAACTTAGTGTCATAAAGATGGAAATTTTGGGGCGGAGGGGTAGAGGGAATGGTTTGTTTGTTTTTTATTAAAAGAAAAAGGAAAACTGATGCTTTTGGAAACAAAGTTGGTAGTTACAGAACTGATTAAAGAAAACTGATACTGGAAAGGGTGAGGATTCTCTTTGTTAATGCACGCAATATCATATCCAAATGCATATATCCATGTAAAGGTTACGACCGACAGTCGCAAATTAACAGCAACCTCCTATTTCACCCTGTTTAGTTGTGTGGACTGTCTTATACTCAGTGCAGTCCCATGTTCAGCAGTGCAAACTGCAGACAGACAGTGCCAGAGCTGCAGTGTGTTACGGAAGACATCCTCTCCCCAAACTGTTCTGAAAAGTTGTGCATCATTTTCAGATGTCGTCAAAGTAAGATGTCGTCAAAGTAAGATGTCCTCGGAAAATGAGAAGGTGTGTGTGTGTGTGTGTGTGTGTGTGTGTGTGCATGCGTGTGCGCATGCATGCATACATGTGTGTGTGTGGTGTGTGTGTGTGTGTGTGTGTGTGTGTGTGTGTGTGTGTGTGTGTCTCCAAATGACTTGACCACTTGCAATGACTCGCACTTGCTGTCAAAGTGAGCTTATGTACCTGTACACACAAAACAGTTAACATGAGCATACAACCCCCCACCCCCACCCCACCCCCCCCCCCCCCCCACTCCTTTTTTTTCATTGAAAGTGAACAATTTTTAATTATCAGCATAATTAACATTGTAAATGAACACTCTTTGTTAGAATGAAAACAATCACCGGTTGATGATGATGATGACTGGACCTCCGCAAAATGCATCATCAACAAAAGCATTTAGTGTTGTTACTGGTTATCCCTATATCTGAAAAAAAAAATTGGCCATTGCAAATTTTGCCGTTGTCACTTTTCTTTTTCATGAGTTTGATGCAGAAGTAGAAAGTGGGGCCTAACAATCGGTGCGTGTCACATTTTTATCAGATTCATGAGACGGTGGAGACGATCAACCAGCTGAAGACCAACCGCGAGTTCTTCCTCAGCTTTGCCCGGGACCCTCAGGAGTTCCTCAACAACTGGCTCATCTCCCAGACCAGAGACCTCAAGGTACACCGCCTTGTTAGGGTGGAGCTAGAAAGGCTTTTATCTTTCCAGGGTCTGGGTCGAAGAGCTTCAGGGAAAGAGGAGGAGGTCAACGTTTCCGATTCTAGAAATCCCTCTTCATGATAACAGTGAATGGCGGGATCATGGGAAGTCGACTCTTGAGCTGGAAATGTTGATGATCACAGGCCAGCAGCCGCAAAACTTATACATCACTAGAATCACAGGAAATGAAAGGAACATGATAACCTCTACCACTGCTGTGATTGACTTGTTCTTGTTCCAAGCAAGTTTCAGTTCATTTGAGCTTGAAATGTAATTAATCGTCTTGTACTTGTAACTTTACGAGCAATAAGGTAGAAATCAGACCGCAAGGAAGGCTGTTTAGTTCATTTCAGTTTAGTTCATTTCAGTTTGCCACTCAGCTGACCACATGGGTCCCTGTCAGGGTTCATGTTAAGAGAAAGGAAAGCAAATAAATTTAGGTTGTTATGGAGATAGAAATAATACAGAGGGAAGAGAGAGGGAGAAGCAAAGCTTCAGGTTTCTTTTGTTTATAATTTGTTCGTGACATGGTTAAAAATTAAGTGACAAATTTTCAAAGAAGGGTAAGAAGCTATAATAAAATAAGAAAAGCCCACTTGATTCTCCTATGTGATGTATGTAGGTCAGTTTTGTTCCCAAAGGAGGATTTATCACCATTACTGAGAGAATTTCAAACAAGACATTTTACTTTTTTTTCAAAAACTGTACTTTTTAAATGTTTTGAGAAGTAAGTGTTGAAAGATTTATAACTGAGATCAATGTAAATGGTAAATCAAAATTGAAAAATGAAAATAGCAAGTGAATGAATACTCACACAGATTAATATACACACACAGAGAAAAAAAAAGCAAAAAACAGGAGTTGTTCAGTTCATCCCTTTTCTATCTTACCGTTCCTGATAACTTGTCTGAAGAGTCATCATCGTCTTCGTCTGCATCAGTCCCTCCACTGCGAGTAGACAGAGCCCTCACTGGTTGTTTTCTGGGTGTGCAGACAATGACGGATGTGGTCGGGAACCCAGAAGAAGAGAGGCGTGCCGACTTCTTCTACCAGCCCTGGTCACAAGAGGCTGTGTGTCGCTACTTCTACGGCAAGGTCTGTGCAGCACGCATGCTTTCTGCCATAGACTTATTACTGGATTGATCATTGTTAAAGGATTGATCATTGTTAAAGGATTGATCATTGTTTTATTGTTGTTTTCGTATCGAACTATTGTCTCCTTATCCACTTTGGTTGTGTCATTTTGTACCGTACCATGAGTGCATTTGCCTATGCATAGCTGTGAATCTGACATGGGGAAGAGGTTCATTGTTTTTTGAATTGTAAAATGTTCTGATGTAAAGGAAAGAAAGAAGATCAGTTTTATTCATAAATAAGACACAGTAATTTTGCTGCACATGAAGTTAAGTCTCTACCTTTAGACTCTGCGCATGAAAAAAAACTCATGCAGAAGGCCTTTCGCTGTAACTAAAAGAGGGTCCCATTCATTGTATGAAAAATGGAAAAAGCATCCCCCAAATTTATTATTTTAATTTAACAAAATTCAAACTTGCATATATGTGTTAAAAGAAAAATAAGTCTTTATGATCAATATTGCTATCTTATGAGTAATGAGAAAAATAGTCTTTATGATCAATATTGCTATCTTATGAGTAATGAGAAAAATAGTCTTTATGATCAATATTGCTATCTTATGAGTAATGAGAAAAATAGTGCTTATGATCAATATTGCTATCTTATGAGTAATGAGAAAAATAGTCTTTATGATCAATATTGCTATCTTATGAGTAATGAGAAAAATAGTCTTTATGATCAATATTGCTATCTTATGAGTAATGAGAAAAATAGTCTTTATGATCAATATTGCTATCTTATGAGTAATGAGAAAAATAGTCCTTATGATCAATATTGCTATCTTATGAGTAATGAGAAAAATAGTCCTTATGATCAATATTGCTATCTTATGAGTAATGAGAAAAAAGTCCTTATGATCAATATTGCTATCTTATGAGTAATGAGAAAAATAGTCCTTATGATCAATATTACTATCTTATGAGTAATGAGAAAAATAGTCCTTATGATCAATATTGCTATCTTATGAGTAATGAGAAAAATAGTCTTTATGATCAATATTGCTATCTTATGAGTAATGAGAAAAGTAGTCTTTATGATCAATATTGCTATTATATGAGTAATGAGAAAAGTAGTCTTTATGATCAATATTGCTATCTTATGAGTAATGAGAAAAATAGTCTTTATGATCAGTATTGCTATCTTATGAGTAATGAGAAAAATAGTCTTTATGATCAATATTGCTATCTTATGAGTAATGAGACCAGATCAAATCGTGTGCTTTGACTCCTGGACCATGTTACAGATCAGTATTTTTTTTTCCCCCATAGGTTCAGCAAAGACGACTGGAGCTGGAGCAGGCCCTTGGACTGCGCAACACATAGTGAACAACTGGCTCTGCTGTGGTCACGCCCATCGGAAGAACACCCGCAATCTCAGAATCATCATGTGTTCATTTGCCGCGACAGTTGTGATGTGGACGTCATGTGTTGTGCGTGCAGGAAAGGGGTCATCGTCGGGTTCTCCATGAAGAGAACTTGTTGGGGAAGAAGTTGCTGGTTTTAGTTTATCGTGTGAATCAGGCATCTGAAATTTTCCTTACCCAGTTTTAAAAGTGTCAAAAGACGAAAATTAAAAAAAAAATCATTGAAATCTCAAAGCTGAGAAATTTTCTTACAGGAAGCTGATCATGAACTGTAAACAATATCTTTTTTTTTTTCAGCGACAGATTGTCGGCCATGTTGCTCGTTGTTGCTTTGTTACATAGATATCATGATTGTAGTAGATTTTGATGTTAAGAAATTCCTTTTTTTTCCCCAACCAAATGGTGCCCCCAATTGTTACTGCTATTAATTCTTCTTTTTTTTTCCAAACTGTAATGATTTTGTTGTCTCTGTAGCAGTTCTTGTTTTTTGGCGTTTTTAGTTTTGAATTTTTTTTGTGGAAGACAAGGAAGCGAGCTGAGATACATTTTTTTCCCACGCAACCAGATTTTATTTAGTACATGATAGATCTTTCTTAAGATGATTGTATTTTTTCCACTTGATTCAAAACCTTTTGACAAGACATAAAATCAGTTTCAAAAGTGACATTCGCCTAATCATTCATTTGATGCAGGTCAGTCGCATTTGTTATATTGATGATGAATTTCATCCAAGTTTGGTTAAAATTAGCTCGATATGACTAGGTTTCTTTACATGCAAGCTTAGTCACATGAGAAAACGACTTAAGCTTGCAAAACAAGTAATGGCTTTGAGACAACAGGCTTCAAAAAGCCAGCATTGACTAAACTGATGATGAATGATCTTTTGGCATGACAGAACACAAACTGCCAGTTGAAAGGAAAACCAAAAAGGGATTAGCTGTGAAGCACTATTTACGCACCAGGTTTAGCTTTTGGTTCACGACTCCGATCAGTATATCAGTAGAGAATGTTGTTGGTCAGAAGGTAGTGTATACAGAGTCTGTTTCTGTGAGGTGAACTGTGGCATCACTTGTACAGGGTTTGCCCTGTAGACGTTGTGGAGGAGCATGGTTGACTTGGGGGAATACATCATTGTTCTTGTTATCTAAGGGTTCGGGGTTCAGTGGCCAAGTGGGACAGCCAGTGGAGAGTAGATTTTCTCTGTGGAGCCATGTCTGTGCAGTCTCAACCCCCTCCAAGGCCCTCCTCATATGGGGCTGTAACCGAGGTCTGTGGGTGAGCAAAGGAGTTGAAAACAAAACTGAAACGGGCATGCGCATTTTATGTCATGCCACCTGTCATAGGTGAATGGACCACTGTATGCTGGTGGCATGAGTATTACACACACATTCCCAACTCATCACATGCATGCACAATCGCAAACACGCACACACGAAAGCATACACACACAAACACAGATGGACACAAACACGCGCTCACACATGCGCACACACAAGCACACATGCACACACACACGCACACACACACACACGCACACACATACCTATACACACACATACACATGCATACGCGCGCGCGCGCACGCACACACACACACACACACACACACACTGGTGAGTTGATTTTAACGTGGTGACAGCCCTGATATGGCCCTTTGCGGTCGGCTGGGCTATAAGCAACATTATCTTATCTTATCCTACACACACACACGCACTGTCTTAAAACTAGCAACACACACACTTGTACATCATCCCTGAAGATGGACTGTCTGTGTTCATGGTAGAGAGTTGAAAGAGTACATATGCACGAAAACTCGCCAATAATGAATCATAGTGTTCCAGACAAGAAATAAAGAGTACAGCTTCAACCAGCATATTTGCTCAGGAGGTGGAGCAGCTTGGCTAAATATTTGTAAATTCTAGAATTGTGTCCTGACACTGCCAGATAGATGCACTGCTCTAACCTTCTTTTCTGCTGTCTGCGTCAGTGGTGTGGTTTATTTTCATAGCTGCTGCATCTGTACATGGGCAAATCATGCTGTCGTCATTTTGGGCAGAACGAACAATGTTCGATGTTGTGTTGTATTGGTTCTGTGTTGTGTTCCGTTTGCAGAAATCGGGTCAGGTATATTGCAGATGACTTTTTTTCTTCTTCTCTCTCTGTCTCATTACATCTCTTTCTCTATGCATATCAGGCATGTGAATAGATACTTTAAATTAAATACTCGTGTGAATAGGCATACATATATGCATGCACTCACACAGACTCTCGCATTCTAAATTGATTGTATTTGCGTATGAGATCCTTTTTTTCTTGTAGATTTTGGCTTATATGTTGACATGCTTGTTTGAAAACTCATCTCTGTTTACCAAGATTCAGTTCCACTCACTCATTCAGAAAGAGAAAGCATTTGTTTATCTTGTGAGACAAACAAATATGAGGGGAATGTGAATCAAAACTTGACACTTTTGGAATGGCAGCAAATAAGATAAAACTGGCTCCTGTATCTCTGATAGATGGCAGATTACACCTGACATCGTCCATTGTGAGATTTTGAAACCGAACTAGAGATGGTGAGCCAGGAATAAAGATGATTTTATGTTATATTTTGCCTTGGTATGGATTGCAGTGAATGAATGGTTTGCATGATTTATTTGCGCATGCATGTGTATGTTACGGTTGAGATGACAGTCTAGTTGAATGGTCGATTTTAACAGTAGGAATGCCTATCACAGTTACCACCGAGACGGTCTTAGATTACAGTTTTCACCTGTAGGATCCAAGATTACAGTTTTCATTGGTAGGATCCTAGATTACAGTTTCCACTGGTAGGATCCTAGATTAGTTTCCACTGGCAGGATCCTAGGTTACAGTTTCCACTGGCAGGATCCTAGATTACAGTTTCCACGGGTAGGATCCTAGATTACAGTTTCCACTGGCAGGATCCTAGGTTACAGTTTCCACTGGCAGGATCCTAGATTACAGTTTCCACGGGTAGGATCCTAGATTACAGTTTCCACTGGCAGGATCATAGATGACAGTTTGCACGGACAGGATCCTAGATTACAGTTTGCACTGGCAGGATCCTAGATTACAGTTTCCACTGGTAAGATCATAGATTATAGACTCGACTGGCAGGATCCTAGATTACAGTTTCCACTGGCAGGATCTTAGATTACAGTTTCCTCTGGTAGGATCCTAGATTACACTTTTCACTGGCAGGATCCTAGATTACAGTGTCCACTGGTAGGATCCTAGATTACAGTTTCCTCTAGTAGGATCATAGATTACAGTTTCTACTGGCAGGATCCTAGATTACAGTTTCCACTGGCAGGATCCTAGATTACAGTTTCCACTGGCAGAATCCTCAGTTTTGACCAGCAGAGATTGTCATCCAAATTTCTGCCAGGACAATCAATGATTCTACCGCAAACAATCGGTGATTTGACCATTAAAGATTGCGACTTAAACATGATTTTTCAGATTCAGTAGAAGACTGACTGTTCAGATGAAAAAGAATGATAATTATGAATCCGTTTGGTCAGATGAAAAAAAAAAGATAATTATGAATCCATTTCTATCTTTCTATGTTGTAATACAATAAGAAACAAGAAGCATTGAATAAAACAAAACGAGAAATTTGTTGAAAGATCACATCTTGAACAGGTCAGATCATGAAATGTTTGTTAATGGGCTGACCTGTTCTGGATGTGACTCTTGGAGTTTGACAGCCCTGAAAAGACCGCGTGTGGTCAGCTGGGCTGTAGGAATTAAATGTAGGTGAATAAATCAAAATAAATCAATCTGTGAGAATTAAATATAGGTGAATAAATCAATAATCTGTATGTGCAAATGACTGTCAATCAGAGCACAAAAGATGTATTGGTGCAGTCTGTTTCTATTGACAGAAACCAGGATCACAATCTGTGCTGGTAAGGTCAAGGATCCTACGAGACAAAACTCAACACAATACATGACACAACAACACCCAATGCAAGGTATGTGCCTTCACAAATGGTAACATGCATGCACATACAGAAATACATGATAAAATTTTTTGGACTTGTCTCTTTTAGAAAGCTAAGGATCTCAAATGTGTACAGCTAGGGAAATACTCATCAAACCCACTCTTCCATTCATTTTACATCTGCCTCTCACTCTCCCTCCTCTTTGGCTCTTGCTCATGTAATTCTTCTCCATTAGCCCAATGCCCACATCCTCCTCTCTCTGTGTCTCTCTCCATCCGTCTCTCTTTTTTTTATATTAATCAATTTCTTGAGTTAAACTAATTCGTTTCTTGAGCTAGCAAAAGAACAGAGCCTGAACAGCATTGCAGGAATGAAGGAGGGGGATACAAAGTGGTATTATGCACCGAAAAGAGTAAGTACATTTACTAAACATAACAAATCTTAAATAAATGTTAGCGAACCGCCCAGAGAACGTGGACAAACGAGTCGCAAGACAAAACACAACGCGTTTCGACCTCTTAGGTCTTCGTCGGGTGATACATAAACGAATAAAACGACGAAAATTCACTTAGCTTTGATCGCTTCAGATCGCTTAGGGTTCAGCGCAAGGAAGAAGGCGTTGAATGAAATGGCCTCGTTCTCGTTCAACGCCTTCTTCCTTGCGCTGAACCCTAAGTGATCTGAAGCGATCAAAGCTAAGTGAATTTTCGTTGTTTTATTCGTTTATGTATCACCCGACGAAGACCTAAGAGGTCGAAACGCGTTGTGTTTTGTCTTGTGACTCGTTTGTCCACGTTCTCTGGGCGGTTCGCTAACATTTATTTAAGATTTGTTTAGATTTCCGCCTGCAGTCGTCTCCCTTTGCAACTAGACTTACTAAACATAGTTTATGAAATCACGCAAAACATTGACACAGCTAAATTAAAGGGAAAAGAGTCAGATCTGGATGTTAACAGTTTTTGAATAGGTATTAGTGTTCATTTGCATATAGAATCACAAGAATATCCAACCTGAGCAGCTTCTGAAAGCAGAACTGTTGTGCAGTTGTGTTTGAAATCAATTACAGTGTAGTAAAACATTACAGAGGATGTATGCCAGTGTAGCGAAACTTCCCCAGATCCATTTGATGAAATCTTCCAAATGAACATCAAATTCGAAACTTGCCTGGATGCATTTGATGAAATCTGCCGATAGACATCAAATTCAAAACTTAATGCCAGTCTCAGCACAGCAAAGGTGGATAACTTGGACAATCATGGACACATCCGCATGTGGAGTGGGAACGAGACTCCTGTTCATGTGCTCATTATTGCTGCAGTCTGTTGCTGTCCATGTAAGGCATAGGTGATCACATGCTGGAATGTACCCTGAGAAATTATCATACTGAAACAGTTTATCCAGTAAAATTGGTAATTAGAATAAACTCTCTGAAAAATGTCGGTTGAAAATAAACAATGATTGCATGCTTGCAGGGTAGAAATATGGGCCTGGCTGTATGAACTTGAAATGCATTAAAGATGCAGTCTGAAATGCAAAATGTATTTCATGCTGCGAGCAACAAATATTCAAAGTTAGTGAAAATGTTATACAAGCCACATCTACACAAGAAAAGAAAAATGATTGGAATACTTAATCAACAATGTCTCATCAGTTGCATATCTTTGTTTAATTTGTAATTGTGCGACCATTTCTTTGAGGTATACTACTACCACTTGAAGGTGTACTGATCCAAACATTTTCAAAACCTGAACTAAAATACTGTTTAAAGCATATTTAAAACTGTATGATCTAGAATTGAGCCACAAATAGTGACAAGCATTCATAAACACTGCTCAAGAAAATAAGGCTGCTCCCATTAAAATGATTATCCAAAAGAAATATTTTCTCACATTAAACTTGACCATTGTCCTGTCAGACTCTACAATTTTTCAATAAACACTATAGTCAATACACTCTGGTGTTTTGGTCTTCATACCCGTATGTTACCTATGGTGGCCTCGGTTCTGATTCCCCGACCCCCCCCCCCCCCCCCCCCCCCCCTTCAGCCTATACCAGTAGTAAAATCATATTAAAAGTCTTTAGTTCTTGGGGACATAGCAGGTGGAACTTGCCAAAGATGCTGGCTTTACAACTAAGCAGATATTATCATCATTTCTGGCTTTAGTAGGTGGTGTGGTATGTTTGATCAGAACAGGTGCCACTGAACACCGCTGAAGTGACTTGGGAGCAGTGCAGTGTCTCCTCAGGTAGGTTGCTCATGATGACATGAAAATGACCACTCTTGGTTGGCTGCTGGCACTGATACTGCCACAGGCGGTATCTGGGTGTGGCTATGTAAAGTGTAGCCAAATAAATAGCATGTCGGTTATCTCGTGAAGATAGCATGGAACATGGGGCAAGGTGGCAAAACCAAACCAAATGTCTCTGCAAAGGATGCCTGCATGGGAAGCCACAGCAGTGGTGTATCAGCGAGCAGCCCAAAAGCAATGGCAGATTTTTTTTTTCTAACTATACACACTGGCACTTCATGCCTTTGTTTGTGGAAAGGATCGCATGTTCCAACTATAGACCTTGATCCATTTGACCAGATGTGGCTTAAAAGTTTATTGTGGACACATTCAAAAACACATACCTGGAGATGCACACATTCAGATAACTGGAACACCAGTGACTACACAGACTCACGTTGTTAGCCAATGAGAGTTAAAAAAGAAAAAAAAAAAAAAATGCTCGTCTGGACAGAAGCACCTTCCCTTTTCTGCTCTACTCCCCCCCCCCCCCCAACAAACACACACACACACACACACACACACACACACACACACGCACGCACGCACACACAGACACCGTCATACACCAAAACAACAAATCCTTCACCCCTTCTGGTGCACCTCCCCTAATTGTTGTGGTGTGTGGTGATTTACACGTCAATTACTGAAGCTTTCCTCTTGATTTATAGACACATAATTTGCAGTCTAAATAGCATTCACTGACTTTTGCACAGTATTTACTGCCTCAGTTTCCTTTGCTTTTATACTTATCATTTTTCTGGTTATTTTCAAGAATTAATTTCGTATTTTACTTCTTCTTTTTTTGTGGTAACAACTGCTACAGATGAAGCTGACATATAATCTTTTCCCAAGCGCGGGCTTGAAAACAAATACAATTCCCACAGCCTATTGGCCGTGTGGGCAGTGAACTGTCGGAGGTTTACCATGTCGAGGGCAGGGCAGAATGAAGGTGGAACCCATTCCTCTCCTTCCACCACCTTCAACCCTCCCTGAACTGAATCAGGTACTCATTTATTGGTGATCGGAAAGAAAGTCAACGGGAAAGAAAGTCAACGGGAAAAAAGTCACGGAGGGACCCAGTCTACTCCAAAGCAGAATCGATGGTCTTTAGATTAGAGTAGGGCGAAGCCCGAGAGAGGACGAAGGACGAATGAACGAAGGCCGTTAGGCCAAGTCGTGCTCACACATTTCTGAGTTTTTGCGTTGACTTTTTTTCCTGTTGACTTTTTTTCCTACCATTTATTGTTGGATGGACTGAAAGAGTTTTCAAGCTAAAACAAACAAATAAACAAACAAACAAACAAACAAACAAGGAAAGAATTCGCTCCACGAGTGGTTCGAACTCACTTTTTTTAAAAATATTATGATCAAGACGATTTTTTTTTTTTCCTTTTTTTATTTTATTTTAACGGTAAAACGAATTGTAACCCTGTGACGATACAAAGCGATGGTTAAACAATAGTTACCTCTCTTTGTCCACATAACCATGATGCTTTTTCTCTCGCAGAGAGAATCTCTCGTGTGCGTTGCACGTATTCCACATGGTCTCGTTCTTCAATCATTTATCCGCCATATCTTTTTTTCAATTTATTTTATTTAACTATTTCTCGTTTTCATATACTTGATTCATTGCTTTATTCGTCATATTTATATTCATTGGTATATGCCTCCTCATGTTCTCGATTCATTTTTTCTCACTAAAACTCATGATACTGATGCATATATTTTTAATTTCCGCATTCATTACTTTAAAAAAAAAACAACAACAACAAACAAACAAAAACAAACAAAAAGAAAGAAAAACTCTTCCAAATAACGCTAGTTCTTCAAGAAATGTCATGCCTACCATAAAAAAAAAGAAAAAAGAATTCAAAGTCGTCTGGAAAAGGAGGTCGATCATCTCGGTGACGAGGCTCACAAGTTACAGTTGATCGATCGTTCATCCTCATGGATGGATGGATACAACAACAGGACCGGCCCGTGAGAACAGATCTGGGCTGAAAATCCATACGTTTGAGAACAGGTGCTTCAGGGCTTCTCTCCACACGCCATACAGACAAGACAAATGAGTATGTCACAGAACAGATCGACGCATAGCCTGGCAGACGAGAACCCAGTCTGCCCACAGTCAACAAACAGTGGTATGGGAAGATTTTAGCTGGCGATGGGAATGAGGTGGGGGGCAGGAGTGGGGGTGGCGGATGAACCAGATAGGGGGAGTGGAGGGGGGGGGGGGGCATTGAGGAGTGGTAAAGGTAAGGGTTTCAACAGAAGGAAGCTGTAGGAAGGTGGATGAAGAAGAAACATTTGGTTGGTTCCAAGTTGTTCGGTTCATATACAGGGAGATTCAAATGCTTATGGAAGAGTTGGGGGGGGGGGGGGGGGGGTTGTTTCAACTGAAGCCGGGACTAGGGGCTGCTTCTGCCCTGGTGGGGTCCAGAGGAAACTTCCCAGTTAGGGGACGGGAGGGGGAGGGGGTTCTGGGCACTCTGAATTTGATTTCTTTTCTTTTTATTTTAATGCCGGCCGATCAGGATTAGCTGGATGAAGAGGATACTACAGATTTCCATTTGGGTCTGAGACTTGCATGGCAGGGCTGGGCTGTACGCTTACTTTCATAAAATATCTCGGCGTCTAAGGGTCGAGAGATACAAACACCTGTATTATTTGTCATGAAATTTGAACAATTCTCTCAAAGACGCATCCATAAAGTGGATGAAACTCGACTCTGTGTCCCGGCAAATTTAGCTGTGGGTAGGAACCGGTCGTAGCAAGACAATCCCACAAATAAATGTGTCTGATGGGAATCGAACCCACAACCTCCCAGCCAGGAGTTTGCGACGCTAATCATTCCGCTATGGCGACTCTCTATCTCTCTCGCTCTGTGTGTATGTGTGTGTGTGTGTGTGTGTGTGTGTGTGTGTGTGTGTGTGTGTGTGTGTGTGTGTGTGTACGCGCATGCGCGCGTGCGTGCGTGCATGCGTGGGTATGTGTGTGTGTTTGTGCGCGTTTCTTTGTGCATGTGTACGTGCGCGTGCGCGCGCGCACGTGTGTGTGTGTGTGTGTGTGTGTGTGTGTGTGTGTGTGTGTGTGTGTTCGTTTATTTCTCTGTGTGTGTGTGTGTGTGTGTGTGTGTGTGTGTGTGTGTGTGTGTGTGTGTTAGCGCGCGTGTGCGCGCGAGCGCACCCACGCGTGCGTCCGTGCGTGCGTAAGTGTCTTTATGAACTCCTGATTTTCCTAATTTCTCTCTCTGTCCTTTACATAGATATCCCCGATCAGTTATGTAGTAGTGATTTATTACACCTGAATTTGTATTCCTGATTTACATATCCGGCGTGTACATGTTCTTTATTACTTATTCATCATTTCTATAATGCTGGTTCATCTATTCCTCGCTTCTGTGTTCATGATTCGTTCTATTGATCATTGATATCTATATATCCCGATTAATCTTTTCTACGTTTCTCTGTTCCTGAATTGTATCATATTTCTTTATTCCGGATTCCTCTACCCGTCATTTTTTTTTCATTCCTGGTACATTCTATTCATCGTCAATTTCTGTATTCCTAATCAATCTGATCTACATTTCTGCATGCCTGGGTCACACATGTCTTTTTTTTTTCCATGTCACCTAACTATATGATCCTAATTCATTTACCCTCGTACCATCACCACATTCCCTTCACCCCCATTTCCGTATTACTGATTCATCTTTCTCTCATTTCTAAAGTCGTGGTTCCTATGCTTTTGGTCTGAGCTCCTAATTCACCTGTTCCTCATTTTAAAAGAAAGAAAAAGGAAAGAAAAAGGAAAACACAAAGAAAGAAAGAACAATCCCT
>CM031597.1:31509565-31512065 GCA_018398815.1 Conus ventricosus | reverse complement strand
AAACCCTACACCCGACCGTCTGTCGTCTGTCTTGTCCGATGGTCGAAGTCGGTCGGGTGTAGGGTTTTTTTCTCTCCAAGAGGGAGACATCCTCCAATAGGGAGGGAAACTCACTAACATATAACAACAAACATACTACGGTATTGCACACCAGCCTTTTCTGGGATTGCATTCTTCTTAAAACTGAAAAGGCAGAGGAGTCAAATTACCACTTTCCGCGGTCACTGAGGAGAAAACAACCAAGTTTCGAAATATCGGTATATGACCAGTTAGTGAGTTTCCCTCCCTATTGGAGGATGTCTCCCTCTTGGAGAATATAAACTTGCTGAAGGCTCATTTTGAGAAGCATTTATTTTATTTTTCCCCACTCAAGCACATACTGTTAGTTAGGCAGAATCATCTACCGCTGCAGATATGAATGCGTATCTCCCCCTATTTCTTCAATCTAAGACATAAGAGCAAGCTTTGTTTATAATTCAATGTTTCTTGCAGTCATTGCAACACCAAGCTGCTCTGTAAGTTGCTGGAACGGTGCTCGGTACTTATCCTTGGAATTTATTAGTTTGTTGTATATATATATATATATATATATGTATATATATATATATATATATATATATATATATATATATATATATTCAATATTTCTTGCAGTCATTGCAACACCAAGCTGCTCTGTAAGTTGCTGGAATGGTGCTCGGTACTTTATCCTTGGAATTTATTAGTTTGTTGTATTTTAGTCCCTTGCGGATTCATTCCAAGAACTGGCCCTCAACACTTGTGTCTTAAGAGGTTATCTTTTTTTATATTTTCTACTTTTCACAAGAACATGTAGCTTGTTTTGCTCTCTCATGATTTTCTTTTGCTTCTTAGGTGGCACCTTTGGTTGGTTTTTTGAAAACTCAACAAACATACTACGGTATTGCACACCAGCCTTTTCTGGGATTGCATTCTTCTTAAAACTGAAAAGGCAGAGGAGTCAAATTACCACTTTCCGCGGTCACCGAGGAGAAACAACCAAGTTTCGAAATATCGGTATCTGACCAGGAGTTATGTGTTAGTGAGTTTTCCTCTCTATTGAAGGATGTCTCCTCCTTGGAGACTATAAACTTGCTGAAGGCTCATTTTGAGAAGCATTTATTTTATTTTTCCCCATTCACCCACTCAAGCACATACTGTTAGTTAGCAGAATCATCTACCGCTGCAGATATGAATGCGTATCTCCCCCTATTTCTTCAATCTAAGACATAAGAGCAAGCTTTGTTTATAATTCAATGTTTCTTGCAGTCATTGCAACACCAAGCTGCTCTGTAAGTTGCTGGAACGGTGCTCGGTACTTATCCTTGGAATTTATTAGTTTGTTGTATTTTAGTCCCTTGCGGATTCATTCCAAGAACTGGCCCTCAGCACTTGTGTCTTAAGAGGATATCTTTTTATATTTGCTATTTTTCACAAGAAAATGTAGCTTGTTTTGCTCTTTCATGATTTTCTTTTGCTTCTTAGATGGCACCTTTGGTTGGTTTTTTGAAAACTCAACAAACATACTACGGTATTGCACACCAGCCTTTTCTGGGATTGCATTCTTCTTAAAACTGAAAAGGCAGAGGAGTCAAATGACCACTTTCCGCAGTCACTGAGGAGAAAACAACCAAGTTTCGAAATATCGGTATATGAGCAGGAGTTATATGTTAGTGAGTTTCCCTCCCTATTGGAGGATGTCTCCCTCTTGGAATAATCTTGCTGAAGGCTCATTTTGAGAAGCATATATTTTATTTTTCCCCATTCACCCACTCAAGTTAAGCAGAATCATCTACCGCTGCAGATATGAATGCGTATCTCCCCCTATTT
The DNA here is from genome assembly GCA_018398815.1 of Conus ventricosus. Lineage (NCBI taxonomy): Eukaryota > Metazoa > Mollusca > Gastropoda > Neogastropoda > Conidae > Conus > Conus ventricosus. The sequence continues at coordinate 31,510,217 of CM031597.1, read as the reverse complement.
CTTCAATCTAAGACATAAGAGCAAGCTTTGTTTATAATTCAATATATATATATATGTAGAGAGAGAGAGAGAGAGAGACGCCAAAAGGGTGAAAGAATACAGTGCAAGTTCAAGAGTTTCGCTTTCACGATGCTATGACCTTGGAGATGGTAACCTCGAGGCAGGGCGTGACGTGGGGGTGAGGGAGCCGAGGGGCAGAGATGAGTGGTGGTGGTGGTGGGTGAGGGGGATGTGCGCGGAGAGCCCAATAAAACATCTTTGGCGGAATCATGACGAGAGAACAGCCATACATTTAGATGATGCCCAACGATTGGAGTCTCTGCATACAGGTATCGCCGGATCTCTTCCCATGACGACCATGCCTAGCATCGGGGTGTCGGGTACAGCGAATCATTTGATACTCTTACCCTGACACAGACACCGGCGCGTTCTGAAACGGCTATCCGGGTGCATTTGATGATGCGATAGTCCGTCCTCTGGTGACGGTCTAAACCAAGGCGTGAGAGATATGACCGTAGCTTGATTAAGTGACTCTGATTTGGGCTGTAAGACGGGGGAGAGAGAAACGTGAGGGGGGAGGGGTGGGGTGGGGGTGGGGGAGTAGGGTGGGAAGGACGGGTGTGGGGGTGGGGGCGAGCTAAGAGAGAAAGAG
>CM031597.1:31499565-31507065 GCA_018398815.1 Conus ventricosus | reverse complement strand
GACGCGAGAAGAAGAAAGAGAAAATCTTCACAACCAGAAACGTTTTGCCTGATTACCTCCCTTGATCCATCTCCCACTTAGAAAGGGGGCGCCTCTCAAAAGAGTTAATTAAGGCGTGGTGGGTGGGTGGTGGGGTGAGAGAGAGAGAGAGAGAGAGAGAGAGAGAGAGTAAAGGCGTCAGAAAGTACAAGTGGTTTCATTCATGTTCGTCATTGTCTCTTCTCTCTCTCTCTCTCTTCCTCTCCCCTCTCTCTCATCTCTCTCTCTCTCTCTCTCTCTCTCCCCCTCTCTCTCTCTCTCTCTGGCAACAACGCGATATGATTCAAATAATTACATTCTACCACGTGTCCGCATTGATTTGTTCAAATCTAGTTTTGCATTTTTTGGTCCATCTGTGTGGAACTCTCTTCCTCCGCCCTGCCAAAACATGTCAATCACTGCCGTCCTTCAATCAGCAGTACTTAAACATTTACTTGAACAATAAATCTAACCTTTTGATCATAGTCTCAACGCCCTACTTTTATGCTTGCCTCTATATTATCTAATGAAAATGTGTGTGTGTGTGTGTGTGTGTGTGTGTGTGTGTGTGTGTGTGTGTGTGTGTGTTTTGGTGGATGTGGGTATGCGCATGCGTGCGTGAAATGTGTGGGCGTGTGCATGCATGTGAGCGCGCGAGCGTATGTGTCGACTGTGTTTGTGTGATTTTGTAATAATTTTTTTTTTTTTTTAATAATTATTATTCTTATTACTATTGTTATTGTTAATATTATAATGTTGCTATATTTTTCATTGTTTCTGTCCATTATTAATAAAGTGCAGTCTGTTTAGTTTGAATGTTGAATGTTGTAGAATAGCAAGGACAGATTGGAAGAATAGGCACTGCCTAAAATCTCTATCCTTGAGTAATAAAGTTTTGAGTCTTGAGTCTTGAGTCTCTCTCTCTCTCTCTCTCCCCCCCCCCCTCCCCCCCCCCCCCCCCCCCTCTTCTCGTGAACATTTTTTTTTCCAACCCAAGACCTAATCTTGTTGGGGGAAAGTCTTCCACAAAATATTGAACTTTCTTCCCCACATCAGCAATGACAACTGGGTCTTTCCTCATAGGAATATAACGGAACCATTTGCAACAGGCACAAAATACATCTCCATTAAAGAACCGACTTTTTTGTAGTGAGTCTGGGAAAAGGATCTTTTTTTTTCACCTCAAGGGATTTAAGAATTTGTTTGAATATAACCTCTCCCATGGATTCTCGCTCTCGGAACCCTGCACACCATTTTGATGATTGTACTTCCTGCTTCCTGAACACAATCAGGTATGTCACACACCTGAGCAAGATGTGCCACTATAACATCATTAAAGAAACAAACAAACAAAAAAGCTGATCGCCAGCTATTCAGGCAAACTCAGCTTTCCCAACATGAGCATGAAAAGAGCAGGGACAAATGTCGAATCAAAATGGTACCGGATCCTCTAGAAGAGATCCAAAGGGAATTTGGAAAAATTCTTTTCTTTCTCTTCAGGACGGAAAAGGAATTTGCCAATAACCTGGGTTGTTGAAGTATGTGGCTTCACCAAATCTACAGAACCACTAATCGGGCATACATTTGCGCCACGGATGTAATTTTGCTGAGTTGGTGAAAATTAGTACGAAGACTGCATCTTTTTTTTTTTTTTTTTTTTTTGGGGGGGGGGGGGGGGGTAGCAATGCAATAACAGAATAGTAGAATGACTTGGGTGGTCCAATGACTTTTGGGTCCCAGATAGTCTGTATGACTTGCCGAGAAGCAAATGGGATAGGAGAGGGGTGGGTGATTTGATCATCAGAATTCATAATTAAATGCAGTTCTACAGACATCCTGCCCCAAAGTCCTAAAACGGACTTCTCCTTCCCCTCGCTCCTTTTTCTTCTTCATCATCTTTTTTTTTCTTCTATAGTCTAATATCACCAAGTGTGAACAGACTCTAAATTAAAGATCTCACTCACTCACTCCTAAAACTGACCATATACGCTCGAAAAAGGGAAGTCTTCAAACCGTCTGAAAACGTTAATTTGTCTGAATGAACATAGAAAAGGAGCAGTGTTCAAGCAGTTTCAAAGACATTAGGGAAGAAAGAGAAGTCTTCCAACCCTCTTCATACGTTACGAAAAACGAAAGAGAATTGTAAATCGCCACAAAGAAAATAAAATGTCTCAATGTCAGAAAGAAAACAGAATTATCGAAACCATTTCGAAATCGTTTGAAAAAGAGGTCTTCGAACCGTATTAATGTTAGCAAAAGGAGAATCGCGCAAACCGCCTCACAAACGTTAAAAAATGAACCCTTAAAACCATCTCAGAGAAGCTAGGAAAAGAGAACTCTTGACACCCCACAGAAGTTAAAACAAAGAGAAGTGTCTTCAAACTGTCTGAGAAGTGTACGAAAAACGGAAACCATCAAACCATCCCAATAATGCTAGAAAAAACAGAAATTCCAGACTGCCTCAGTGACAGTGCGACACTCGCCCCCCAAACAGTAGAACAGGAAGGGCCTCAATGGCCGTGCAGCGCGTGTGCATCTTCAGAGGTCACGTTGACCGTCCATGTAAGACGTCAAAGGTCATGTTCATTGCCGATCGATGAATGACGTAACGGGTGACGTTATCTATGAATGACGTCTGGCGCCTGAGCTGCCACCTCGCGGCTGCTGGCGGCGCTTCTTGCAGAGCTGCCAGGACTGTTCACACTGTCTCCCCCCTCGCCTTCAGTCTGACGGGTTTCTTTTTGCTTTGATTGCTGTCGGCGGGAGAAGATGCCCCGGGCCCCCAATTAATATTGCATTGACTGGCACTGGGGGAAGTGTTTTCAGCAGGAACCGTGAAGTAATCGGATCTGCCACAGAGCAATGCTGTTCCCATGACCCCTGCTTTGCTCTGCCCTTCCTCCTGCCTTTTCCTCTGTGGCTGAGTTTCTCTTTCTGTTTTTTTCTTTTCTTTCATGTCAGACATTTACTTGAGACGTGCGGATGTGTAATCTAGCGTATATGTTGCATACAATGAGCACGCGGACACCCCGCCCCCCCCGTCTCTCTCTGTCTTTGTCTCTCTCTCTCTCTCTCAATAGTAATCTCTCTCTCTCTCTCTCTCTCTCTCTCTCTCTCTCTCTCTCTCTCTCTCAATATTAATCTCTCTCTCTCTCTCTCTCTCTCTCTCTCTCTCTCTCTCAACGTCTTAAATCAGTCAATCGCATCAGTGCAGAGTTCTTTAAACTGGAGTCTTGAGTTTTGTCACACGTATTACTTTTTCACCCATTGCACAGTATCTATCACTTTTACTTAACAATGGATTCTCCCCCCCCCCCCCCCCCCCCCCCCCCATCATTTATTTATTTTTCTTAACTGGAGTCTTGAGTTTTGTCACACGTATTACTTTTTCACCCATTGCACAGTATCTATCACTTTTACTTAATAATGGATCCCCCCCCCCCCCCCCCCCCCCCCATCATTTATTTATTTTTATTTTTATTTTTTCCTCAAAAGTAAACCATCGATCAATTCTGACTTCTCTGATAATAATCACCATGGTTTTAGCTGAGTGGGACCAGGCTCCCGCGGCGACGAGCGAGCTCCTCATTAACTGAGAAACGTAGAGACGCAATAACAGCCTGTTTACAAGTAGGTCCCGGTCTTGATGACGTCCTGGGCTCGTGATGAGCACGTGCGTCACTCGGGTTGGAGTTGTCTGGTCTGGTCAGTGATCGGAGCGGACTGGCACGGGGGGGGGGGGAGTTGGCGACGTCCCTCCAGTGGGGCTGATTGGGGCCCATAAAAGAAATTTACGATGACAGTAAAAGACGAGAAGGGTCCGGAAGAGTTGACAGGGCCCTCGTTTCGCGGTAAACATCTCGTCCATGAAAAACGGCGGCAGATTATATGAATCTCCGTCATTCCTGCCTTCCTCACACACATACCCTCCCCCCCCCCCCCCCCCCCCTGCCATCCCCCACTGTCCTTCCCCTCTCTCTCTCTCTCTCTCCCCCCCCCCTCTCTCTCTCTCTCTCTCTCTCTCTCTGCACAGATCTGTCGCAGCACAATGGATGTTTGTTTCCAAGTGGCTTTTGTCGACTGTTGTGCATCGAAGAGCATTGGGACAACGCAGCCCTCCACCACAGTCGAACGGATCCTGGATCCGGCCTTTGACACTCCGGATCCACACCAAAATTTCATGGACTCGTCCTCGGGCCACGCTGCATCTTTCCACCAAGTTTGGGTCAAATCGGATCAGTCGTTTTTGGCATGCTGAGCATACCCCCTGTCCGCCGTGTGATCCACATCCTCACCACAGATCCGCACCAAACGTGAATGGAGTCATCCTTGGACTAGCTCCCACCTTTCCACCAAGTTTCGTTACGATCGATTCAGCAGTTTGGGCGTGAGTATGTCCAACATGCCGTCAAAGCATCAGACGAGGGTGTGAATATGACGGTGACGGCGGTAGTGAATGAGCAAGGTGTCAACGTCTGCTGTCCCCACGTCTACCTCATTGAAGGTTTGCTGTCACATCCATCATCGCTCAGTGACCTGCATTTGTCTCTGTCTGTGCGCGTGTCTACGTTACGTGACACTGTTCAAGATCAAAGGACAGACGTCGGTCTTGGATCAATGGTGATTTGTGTCGGTTCATTTCCTCAGCTGTTTGTCGCTGTGTGCACGCCGCCGGAATATCTATGGGCAAGCGTGGGACTTCCTTGTTTGAAGACGTTTCCCGGTTTGTTCTGCATTTGTGCTAGGTGAATGGGGACCGAAAGCAGTGTTGGTGTGGAGTTATGGAACTTCAATCATTTTCATCATTTATGAGGGGGGGGGGGGGGGGGGGGGGGGGGGGGGGGGGGGGAGAGGGGGGGGGGCAACAACCATCGACTTCCTTGTTTATTGCTCAGCATTTTGGGTGCGTTGATGTAATGTTGCGTATGATGATGTGGTGACTGCTGGTTCGCACGTAGACATTGTGGACTAAGGCCTGCAGCTATTGTTGCTTTTTGCCTATCATCCCCGTTTTCATTTTCTGACGTCATCGCACTTCGTCATCCGTGACTGTGTCCTTTGTTGCGTATTTCCTTTGGGATCAGCTGTTGATTGACTTGCGTTTGTTGCATGTCGTGATATAAAGTTAGTGGTACTGTCTCCTGAAATCATCACATTTGCCTCACTGTCATTTCGTCTCCTCACCTCTTCTGTCGTCACCGTCTGACATGAAGGCTAACATCACTGTAATCACCAATTTCTTCTTCATCGTTGTGAGTAAATTCTTGAGATCGTGATTCAGTAGAGAACTTTTTGGCTGTTTTCCGTCAGTACTTATTAGCTGCTTAAACGTTCTTATTTAGGATGTTGTTATCGTGATTGTGGAACTGTTCTTTGGGATTGCTATGTTGTGTGAGGGACCGGTGCATCTTCATGCAGACATGCTGAACACACACACACACACACACACACACACACACACACACACACACACACACGCGCGCGCGCGCGCGCGTGCACGTATGCACGCACGCAAGCACCTTCCACACACACACTCGCACAAACTCTCTCTCCCTCCCCCCTTCTCTCTCTCTCATTCTCCGCACGAGCGCGCGCGCGCGCGCGCGTGTGTGTGTGTGTGTGTGTGTGTGTGTGTGTGTGTGTGTGTGTGTGTGTGTGTGTGTGTGTGTGATGTTTGCACACGCCGACGTTTATCAGTAAATAAAATGAAATCAAGCTTTAAGCCACACACCTTATCTTTAGAGTTTTTCTTTCGTTGCAGTCGAACCTCAGGGAACTGGAGGTGCACTTCGTGAAAGCAGGACGAATTGCCGTTTATTTTCAGTTTGTAAATCTTCAAATTGCACGTCGCGTCAGAATTCATTCACTGTGTAACTTGTAGAGCGCGGGTATAATTATAGGTCTGTTGTGAATGAACCACTCCTTTGCACCTGGGTGAGTTTAATAAAAGGAAAACAAGCGGTAACAACCACAGACATGCAGGTTCTTTATCGTGCCAGTCTGTCAACTTTTGTTGATCATCACCCAACTGATTTTTTCTGCTCACATAAATATGCCCTACCTCACTGACCGAATTTTGAAAAAGCCGTCTGTGTAGCAGCCTACAACAACCAGCAAAGCAACAAGCAGACAACAAGTGAACAAACATTAAAAGCAAAAACCCATGTAGTTGTTTTGTATTTTACAATGATGTTTCAGAAGCATGAAAGATCTGTGTAATTTTCTATCACTATGGCAATTTTTGGTGTCAGTTTTTTTAAAGTATTGCTTCCTCAGTGGTCAATATATCTTTTTTTTTTCAACTGAATGTGTAAAATGGATATGTTTTAAATGTACATGCAATTCTGTACAGGGTTTTTTCTATTCTCTTGATGAGTAAAGTGGATTGATGGAAACAACACCTTCAGTACAAGAGAAAACAAACAAACAAACACGGAACTTGCCAGAAGAAGTACACAAACAAAACGAAACAGACACGTAAACAGGCAGAAAAAAAGACGTCATCAACCCAGACGCTTGAGTCATCTTACAAACGGAAAGGAAAAGAAGACGGTCAGAAAAACAGAAAAAAAGAAAAGAAAAATGAGATGAATGTTCGAGAAAGGGGTATGGGGGATGGGGAGGATGGCGGAGGGAGTCTGAGTGTTTGTGTGAAGGGGAGAAGGAGATGTCAGGAAGAGGGGGGTGGGGAGTGGCGGAGGGTGAGGGGAAGGGGTAGAGGAACTGATGGACAGGATAAAACGTCAGAGTCGGAAGAGAACGAAGTTAGGGGGGGGGGGGGGGAGGGAGGAGAGGAAGAAGGGAGAGAGGAGGGGGGACGGACGGGGGGGGGGGGGGGAGGAGCGGAGAGGAGGAGGGGGTGGAGGGGAAGGGTGGAAGGGGAGGGAGTAAGGGAGAGGAGGAGGGAGTGGAGGGTAAGGGTCGGGAAGTGGTGAGGGGGGTGGGTGGTGGCAAAGGGGGGGGGGGGGGTAAAAAGGGGTGAATATGTGTGCCATCGATCCCGGGCCGAGAGAGAGAGAGAGAGATAGATATCTGACCCAGACACGTCGCGTCTCCCCCAGCCCCGCCGCTGGTCCGGCCGTCCAGTCAACATTGCATCGTCCTCTGCCGAGGACACAGCGCCCATGTGTCCATGTAGGCTATGTTGTGTTGGATCGTGTTGCATTTATTTATTTATTTATTTATTTATTTTTTCTTTGATTCACTGATTGATTTGTGTATCTATATTTCTATTTGCCCGTTCATTTATTTATCAGTTTATTTATTCATTAATTTATTCTCTCGTTCATTTATTTATCAGTTTATTTATTCATCAATTTATTCTCTCCTCGTTCTCTCCCTCCTCTCTCTCTCTGTCTCTCTTTTCTCTCTCTTCTCTCTCTCTCTCTCTCTCTCTCTCTCTTCTCTCTCTCTCTCTCTCTCTCTGAGTCTGTCTGCTTGTCAGTGTGTGTGTGTGTGTGTGTGTGTGTGTGTGTGTGTGTG
>CM031597.1:31477065-31489565 GCA_018398815.1 Conus ventricosus | reverse complement strand
GTACCATTTCAGAACGACAAAGACGGCAAGAGTCTTACACAGGTACGAGGCTTCACAAAAAGATGGACCACGTGCTCTGAATTCCACGACAAAAACAGCAAAGGAGATCCAGCTGTGCTTTTAGTACAAGATTCATGATCTAGTGCGGGTGACTTTCCAATAATCCGAAAAGAAGCTGTAGCAGCAGTGAAATCCCTCAATTGCGGTTAGGCTGCGGGCATTCAGAACGTCCTCGGCAGAACTGTTTGAAATATCCGTTGATGCAAAAATTGCTATCCTAACACTGTCTACAACAAAATCAGGCACAGCTTTGAGTGGCACGCGCCAAGAATTCCATCCCAAATCGTCACCCTTCCCAAGAATTCCATCACAAATCGTCACCCTTCCCAAGAATTCCATCACAAATCGTCACCCTTCCCAAGAAAGGAAATCTCACACACCGTGAGAACGACCACCCTTTGTCGGCTTGATCAACAATGCCGGTAAAAATAATGCTAAAATTCATTCTAGGTAGTTTACAGCCGCAAGCGGAGGAAAAGCCACCACGAACCTTCGCTTCGCTGATGACATCGACGGCCTGGCATGAGGAGAACATGAACTCGCCAAGCTCGTAAAAAGTCAGGAATATGGCCAAGTTATGGCAAGGAAGTCAGTACTAAGAAGACCGAGCTGATGGTGAACCACAGCATCACCATGATTACTGACATAACTTTCCATACACAGAAGCCAGGATCTATTCGACGGATCAGTTACCTGATATCCATACTTGATCGTGAGGGATACAAACCACAAATCCTCTCATAGGCAGCAAAGACAACATGAACACAATCCAGGATGAAAGCTGTGTGGAAGGACAATACCATCTGCACAAAACACAAAATATCCGCGCGCGGGCTGTTGTGCGCACTGATATATTTCAACTTCCTGTGGGCATGTGCGACATAGACACAACGGGTGTGGACAGAAGGATCTAAAGCCATGGAATGAAAGTGTTATTGCAAGACACTAAACATCAGAGATACTGATCATACCACCAATGAACAAGAAAGTCAATTAAAAAAACACAAAACCAAATGGAAATCTCTAGACATCAGTCAAGAAAACTACTTATATATCGCCGTGTAACAAGTACCGATGGCTTTGCTAAAACCGTCAGCTCCCCATGGAACTGTTGAAGGCGAGAGACGGATGGGAAGACAGAACATGCACTCAAACACACACGTACAGGCGCGCGCGCGCGCGATGGACTGATAGCAACACAGAATTGACAGGAAAATCATGGGTAGATACCCAGCCTTGACACACTATACGGACAGAATAGAGCTGGAGGAACAAGGAGTTATTCTGTGCGACGCCCAGACAACTCTTCACGGAGCTGAGAGAGAGAGAGAGAGAGAGAGGAGAGAGAGAGAGAGAGAGAAGTCATAAAACTAACAACATCCAGCGACAAGATTTTCTGTTACCCAAGTGGCCAGAGACTTGCAGAAGACAGCTATCAACTGTGCATTTATGTGCTGTCGATGAGCTGAAGCAGACACGGAACAGTTTACTACCCGCCACCAACAGCGAAAGATTTTAAGACGCAATATTCCACCGAGACCACTTTTCACAGATCGATAAAAGTGAAGAAAACAGCGAAAACAAAACAAAAAAAAAGAAAATAAGAAAAAAGGGGGGAACGGCGGTACATTATCCTTACATCCCAGCCAATTAAAAAAAAAAAAAAAAAACATTTGTCACAATTTTCGTCGAGACTACATGCTGCATTCTACCATTTTGTGTTTCCATGCACGTAGGCGGAAGTAGTATGGAAGGCCAAGTGGAGAGCAGGTAGTGTGACTTCCATACATCTGTCTACCTACACACGGGCACACCTAGGGAACTCCTCTACTACGCAGCACTTGATGGCAGACCGCGTGAGGGTGGCGGCCCGGGTCAGGTCTTTGTCAATGGGACAGAGCAGGCAGGAAGCCCTGTCTCCATTCCCAGTCCGCCCACAGGAACCCTTCGATGGGGCTGACACTCATTCACTCCCTGCCCTTCTCCTCCTCCTCCTCCTCCTCCTCCTCCTCGCGTTCCCCCCCCCCACCTCCCCTCCCCTCTCTTCGACACTCACACCCCTGCCCTTCGCCCCTTATCCTTCCCAACCCTCTTTCGCACCATCCCCCAACCCACCCACGCTCTTTTCCTTTGTCCTCACTCTCTCCTGTCGTCCCCCTACAGCCTTTTGAGAGACCTTGGCTACAAGTAGGACCCACATGAATGAAAACCCGCGTGGTCTTTCAGTTCGTCGTGATTTCATTCAATACAGATCCCCCCCTCCCCCTCCCCCCTCCCCCCCCCCCCCCACACACACACCTCCCTCTCCACTACACATACACACACACAAACACACACAAACGTCTATCATTCCGTCCTGTCTCCAACATGGCGTGTACGTGTCTCCCACCCACCCCCACCCTCGTTTCCCTGCTCCTCCCTCCGTCGTATCCTTGTCCCCCCCTCCCTCCCCCCTCCCCCCTCGCTGGCCAGCCCCCCGGGGCCAGAAGGCAGACGGCGATTGTGTGCTGATTAGGCACCTAAACGGTTCTTGCAACAGCCAGGCAGACCCAGGTAGCACAGGGCAAATCAAAAGGGCGAGGCGGAAGAGGCGCAGAGTCCTGTGCTAAAGAGGGGAAGTGGTGGGGGTGGGGTGGGGCGGTGGGTGGGGAACGGGACAGGGGTGGGGGGGGGGGGGCGGGTCTAGGGGAGGATTGGAAAGAGAATGGAGGGGGCGGGGCGTTAGAGGTGGGGGTTGTAGGTGAAGGGGGTGGGGGAGGGGGAGGGGGAGGGTCTAACTCGGGACAGGACCGATAACCCTTCTAGGCAGGAAAGTGGAAAAAAGAAAAGAAAAAGTGCGCCACCGTTTTCAGAGCTTCCGGTGGCGAGATATGGCTTGATGGGGGGGAGAAGATATAGCTTGGACGGATATACCCGATCAACAGCACGGAAGACGCCCCCGCCGACCACCTCCACCACCACCACCACCACCAATATCCTCCTCGACACTTACCCCACGCTCTTTTCTGCTACATTAACTGAGGTGCGACCCCTTCCCCCCCCCCCCCCCCCCCCCCCCCCCCCACTCCCTTCCCTTCCCCCTAGCGTCCAAACCGCCCACGCCGGTCACATTGTTATCGTGGAGCGGGAGACTTGAACTGAACAAGAGGGAGAGAGGGAGTGGGAGGGGTGGGGATGGGGGGGAACGGGGAGGGGGGGGGTGTGGAGGGAGGGAGGGGGAGGGGGGGTGCTGCTTCCGTCCGTCTGTCGGTTGGGGCGACCTCGGTGTCTGTAGGGATTTCCGCCCTAGGGTCAAAGACACCGATGATGGCTGCTGCCGGCCGGAGGAACCGGAACTGATATCATAGGCAACAGCGGTTATCAGCAGGAGGCCAGAGCCGCTGCCTGAGTGCTGCTGGAAGGAGAGAGAGGAGAGAGAGAGAGAGAGAGAGAGAGAGGAGAGAGAAGAGAGAGAGAGAGAGAGAGAGACAGACAGACAGACAGACAGACAGACAGACAGAGACAGACACAGACAGACAGACAGACAGATAGGGGGTGGGGGGTGAAGGGGGCGATGGATGGGAGGAGGGTTGTCAACAATACTAAACGCACCTCAGTTAATGTAGCAATGATAAAGAAGAAGAGAAGAAGAAGAAGAAGAAGAAAGAGGAGTAGGAGGAGGAGAAAAAATAATAACAAAATAAAATAACAACAACAGTAATAATAATACTAATAATGAAAATAATCATGATGATAATAATGACAGTAGTAACTATACATGTTATAACCATTAAGAACGTGACTATCATGTTATCAACGTTATCCATGACACTGGAGGAGAAGAATGTGTCCAGGAGGGACAGGGGAGAGTGGCTGTTGACCGTTGTAGATCGATCATGGTCAAAAGAACTGATATTTCGTCCAGAATGTCACGCGCTTTGTTGCAACACCTTCTTGCATGCTGGCTCCCACTTACGCGTGCTACCCTTCCAGGGACCTACACGAACACCTACACCACGGCCACCACAGAAGTCTGTTGAGGTCCTTCCCGTTTGGCTGGATCCAGCTCTCTCCTGTCTGATCTAAGTCTGCCTTAAGGTTCGGTGCCAGCTTTTTTTTTGTTTTGCTCCAGTTTTATGCTGTGTGTAGTCCCATGTCAAGAAAGGGGCAAAATCAGGTACAAGTATAATGATGATGCCTCTCTGTCTCTGCCTTTGTTTCTGCCTGCCCCTGTCTGTCTGTTTGTCTGTATGTCTGTCTGTCTCTGTCTCAGTCTCTCAGTCTCTTTCGCTCTCTCTCTCTCTCTCTCTCTCTCTCTCTCTCTCTCTCTCTCTCTCTCTCTGTCTCTCTCTCTCTCTCTCTCTCTCTCTCTCTCTCTCTCTCTCCTTGTGTGTGTGTGTGTGTGTGTGTGTGTGTGTGTGTGTCTGTGTGTGTGTGTGTGTGTGTGTGTGTGTGTGTGTGTGTGTGTGTGAGTGTGTGTGTGTGCGAGAGAGACAAGACAAGACAAGACAAGACAAGATTCTTTATTTACGAGGATAATAGATAAGCACTGATGTGCTTTTTTACATCCAGTCCTCGCCCTGTGTAGGGTCAACAATATAAAATAAAAGGCAACAAAGGAAGCATGCAAAAGTGACTAGAACTACAATACAATAGGGGATTAAAATTTATAAAAGGAAAAAAAAAAAAAAAAAGAAGAGGAGAGGAGAGAGAGAGAGAGAGAGAGAGAGAGAGAGAGAGAGAGAGAGAGACGCAGGAGCGAAGGGAGCGCGAGGTAAGCCTGCAGAGAGAGAGAGAGAGAGGGGGGGGGGGGGGGGGGAGAGAGAGAGGGGGGGGGGGGGGAGGGGAGGGAGAGAGAGAGAGAGGGGGTGGTGGAGAAAGAGGCTAGAGTGGGTGCGATAAGAGAGCATGTTTAGAACAATCTGACAATCAAAAAAAATTTCAAAGAGATACAAAACGATCAATTTTGAAACACCGGGGGAGGGGGGGGGGGGGGGGGGAAGAAATAAAGCACAAATGGAGGTGGGAAATGCATAATGATAGTCCAGTCGCCACGGGTAGGAAGGGATATCATATGGATAAAAAAAAAATCAAGTCATTCCAGCAGAACCGTGAGAGAAGAGAGAGAGAGAGAGAGAGAGAGAAGAGAGAGAGAGAGAGAGAGAGAGAGGAGAGAGAGAGAGAGAGAGAGAGAGAGAGAAAGTCACATAAAAACACAAGCATTTCGACAGAATGACAAGAGGGCAGGAGGTAGTAGGAAACACACACACACACACAACACACACACACACACACACACACACACACACACACACCACACACACACACACACTCACACACACACACACACACACACACATACATGTACTCATATAAGACATACTTACTAAACAAAATAACATACATGTGCATTTCAAGTACAAAAACACTTTCTAAATAGTCAGGTACATACATAAGGCAAAGAGGGTGGTGGTGATTGGTGGTGGATTTATGGCGGAGTATGCAAGTACTGGCACATAAGATGGTTGAAATAATGGTGTTTGAAGGTTGATGTGCATTGGCGCTGTTTGGTTGATTCAGGGAGCGAGTTCCATTGACAGGAACCTGAATATGTTAAACTGGATTTGAATAAGTCAATTCTAGGAACAGGGACATGAAGTTTGGGTAGAGTCCTTGAGGAATTTATTGAGAATCTGTGAACTAATGTTGAGGGTGCCTTCCCAGACACAATCTTGTGCATTATGATCCCTTTGTTGTATTCTAATCTCAGACTTAATGGGAGAACTTGAATCTTTTTATAGTCCGAGTCCAGAAGACTACTGCTTTTTAGGAGGACTAATTTGAGTGCTCGCTTGTGCAGGCTTAACAATGGTTTGAGAGTGTTAGCGCTAGCACAGTCCCATAGAGTAGATCCATAGTCTATGTATAATTGAATATGAGACTGGAAAAAGAGCTTGCGTGAATGCAGGTCGAGGAAGCGTTTGATTTTGGAGAGTTGATAAACTTTCTGGAGAGAGAGAGAGAGAGAGGGGAGAGAGAGAGATGTATGGTATTGAAGGTATTATCTGACTCTAAAAACAATTTACCGTTTTTGCTACACGCACACACACGCACACACACACACACACACACACACACACACACACACACGCACACACACACACACACACACACACACAGAGATCATTTTCAGTTTTATGATTGTGTGTGTGTGTGTGTGTGTGTGTGTGTGTGTGTGTGTGTGTGTGTGTGTGTGTCTGTGTGTGTGTGTGTGCGTGCGCACGCATGTGTGTGTGTGTGTGTGTGTGTGTGTGTGTGTGTGTGTGTGTGTGTGTGTGTGTGTGTGTGTGTTCTTTTAAGTTTGGGTTTTTCACGTCCCCCAAGACTTAAAGGATTGACGACATTTCTATGTTTGCCCTGCTAGTTGTTCAGTGTATTAAATTGTAGGTCAACAGTTCAGAATTGTAGGACTTTTTGATAGCTCTAAAAGTCACATTCAAACTCAGTTCTTCGCCTGACACATCTGCATCGGAAATTCGTTGAATCTGACCGAGTTCCACGAAGTCTTTTAATTAGGATCCACAAGCGGGCTTAAAGTATCTATTACCTCTTTTCATGCTTTTCGTACACAGTAGATCTAATAGTCTACCTTTTAGTTATATATATTTGACTATTCAAGGATGGCCTGAAGGGAACATCGCACAGGGATGTGTTGAAAACTAACAATTGCAGCCATTTTCTTTTGTGTTGGCGGGGTTGTAACGATCCTAAACTCTTTGGCTGGGCCAGAACTGAACAAGAGCCTAGGTTCTGACTCACCTGTCCCGACTGGCCTGAAACACTAGTTTTCTTCAAGTGCCTGCGAGTGTGTTCCTCTCTGACATAAGCACCCGGCTGTTCAAAAGATATTTGATGTTCGCATTAGATGAGAAAGGTCTGTCTCTTAGATGACCGGACCTTTTCTTCCCTGACCTTTGACAAGTCATTCGAGACCGTAGAACCGATGTCGTCCCATTGCAGAAAAATTTCATCAGAAATCCCGCACGAAGATGTTGTCATGCAGCGAGACATTGACGAAATAAACACAAGGTGAAGTATTCTTCGTACTTCTGATCGTCTCTGTCTGTCTGTCTGTCTGTCTGTCTCTCTCTCTCTCTCTCTCTCTCTCTCTCTCTCTCTCTATATATATATTATATATATATATGAATCACTGAAAACCACTTCAAAACCAGATATGCAAACCACAGTCATTTAATAAAGAAAAATATAAAAACCAAACAGCAAATATATCTGGAAACTTAAAGACGCAAAAACAAGCTACAATATATCCTGGAAAATCATAAAAGAGCATCACCATACAGCAATGTTTCAAAAAGGTGCAACCTATGTTTAACTGAAAATGGTTAATACTATGCAAACCACACTTAGCAACTTTAAACACCAAAACAGAAATAGTAAACAACTGCAGGCATAAATGGAAATCGTTGTTAGTGAACACACCCAAAACAAAAACCTGAAAGCCCCCCCCCCCCCCCCCCCCCCCCCCCCCCCCCCCGAAACACGTGCCCAACCCCGCACGTGCAAACAACCGCAAACGGGAGCCCACACCAATATAACACGGCGGTGGGCAAACCAAAGACCATCCTGATGACAGCGCAACACGCTTGAAACAAATTTGTAGAGTTTTTAAGACTCCTCTTTAACTTGTTTTAACTATATATATATATATATATATATATATTACATACATACATATATGCCTACACACACTCATACACGTATATTCCAACTAGTGTATGTGTGTGACCGGAATAGTTCATTGAGCAGAGCCCCTGGCCTGGAAGTGATAGCTTGGTCTGACGGCAAGTGGCAGAGGAAGAGGATCGTCAATAGCGGAAGCGAACCCAAGAGACCGCGTCACCATCGCCCGGCCCTGCCAAACCGGTAACTCGACGCCGCCCTCTTCACCGCTGCGGGGGTGTTGGTGACCGTAAAGTGTGCACAGGAGTCCTCCCCCTTGCCTCCCTATCAGCTCCCCCACCTCTCCCACCCTCCCTCCTCACTCTTCACCGCTTATGCAGTATTAAGGTTATCGTCGAATCAATAGCGAAGATGGCTATTCACTAAGACTTGTACTGCCCCGTAAATAGTGCCGTTGGCTTGGTGAGTTCGCTTGACGATGACTTTCTGATGACAGGAAATTAACAGCTGCGAAGTGTACATTATTAGCCCGTTAAACTCTTCGACGTAAGAACACCTAATTGCCGTGAGAAGTTGTACACCCCCATCCCCTCCTCTTCTCCGCCTCCGCAACTCACACACACACACACACACACACACACACACACACACACCATTAATTCGATCAAAATTATCCTATGGACAAGAAATATTTTTTAGTGCTCCAAATTATTTACTCAAGAAACTTCAAAGTATCGACTGCAAAGGATACAGGCTTGCTCTTGGTGTACCCTTTCACGCATCAACCTTCGGAACTTATAAAGAAATTGGAGAATTGCCTTTGGATGAATATCGAAATCTTGCATGTGCAAAGTACGTTCTTAGGACCTCAACACCTGACAACTTTGTCTCGGAAGAAGTACAAATAAAATCAGAAATAAATTATCCTAAACGGGCCAGACAGATATCTTCATTAAAGCCAATTGGCTCATATGTATCTGACTTACTTAAAGAGTCGGAAATAAATCCACAGTGTATTGATGCACAGCAAGTAGTTTCTCCTTACCCTAACTGGGAGATGAATAAACCACATTTTGATATCAATTACACTGATGTGAAAAAGAATGAGAATCCAAATATTATGCAAAGTGAAGTCCGATTTTACCTAGAGAATAAATACCCAAATCATTTAAAGGTATACACAGATGGCTCACTCTTAGATGATCACCGTGCTGGTTCAGGTTTTGTTATACCAGCTTTAAAAAAAGAAAAGTCATACTTCATTGGTAAAAATCGATCCATATTTACCGCCGAACTCGTAGCTATACTTATGGCTCTTAATTACATAGTTGATCTTCCGTTGAACATTTTTCAAATTTTATTCTGCGTCGATTCTCAGTCCGTACTGTATGCTTTACGTTCATTTGATTACAAGAAAAAATCCAAAATTATCAAAGAAATCAGTCAAATGATTAACATTTTAAGTTTAAAGGGAACCAATATCAGCTTTTGCTGGGTTCCTTCACACGTTGGATTATATTCAAACGATTGTGCTGATAGAGCCGCAAAAAAAGGTGCAAGGCAAGACAGGGAATCAATAGAAATAAACATCCCATTGTCCGTTACAGAAGGGTATCATTTACTAGAGCAAGCATCGTGGAACAAAGTTTCAAAATCTCTCCATAGGAAGGAGAAATTCTCTGGTCTCTTACTGAATTCGGTTAGTTTAACAAACAAAATAGCTGTGAATTATAGCAGCAGTTTCAAATTTAGACACATTACTTCGCTCTCTTATAGGATAAAGCTTAATGCCTTCAAAACAAAATTCAGCAAGAATGTTAAATGTCTGTGCGGTGAACAAATTTCAAACCAACACATTCTTCTGGAATGCCAGAGATTGAGACCTATTTTACCGGCTATTTCTGAAAGTTCTCTTGACAGTATTCTTGAGAATTTTAGTTTGTTGTTTGATTTTGCGAAGTGTTTACTACGCAGTCCTATGGGACATTTGTTATAGTTTGTGTTATGATTCAAAATAGTTATTTAAAGTTGGCTTTCCCATACCTTTTTTTTTTTTTTTTTTATTGCAAAGATTGTAAAGATGTTTTTTTTTTTTTTTTTTTTTTGTATATGATTGCAAGATGACCCACCCACCTCCTCCTCATGCTCCCCCTCTCCAAATCCTTTCCCTTCGTCTAATATCACTTAATGTGGAAAGACGTTAAATTGAAGACAACAACAACAACAACACACACCCGTCCCCCTTCGCCCTTTCATCTAGCATAGTTACCGTCCATAGGTCAAAGGGAAAAAAAGATGTAATGACAAACAAGTGTGGCAACTCTTTCTCCATTGATGAAATAATTACAGGCCCTTAACTCCAAACAAATGTTGCCTACAACACCAAAAATCGCCTAGCAGAAATATCACCACAGAGCACGGAAAACAAACAAGGAGACATCCCCTACACACGGACAAAAGAGATGTTGAGAGAGAACGGAATCGTTGCGCTCTGTTAACGTCTGTAAACACATGTTACTGTCACCATTAACATTCAGCAGTGTGAATGTACTGGAAGCACAACAGTGTGAATGTACTGGAAGCACAACAGTGTGAATGTACTGGAAGCACAACAGTGTGAATGTACTGGAAGCACTGACAGCAACCACAGTGAAACTGTAAAGAACACTTGAACCAAGGTATGGTGAATAACTCTTAACACTAAACACGCTCAATTTCATCTTAGGTCCTCCACTCCGGAGGTACACTGACTGTGGTGGTGGGGTCGCCCGGGGAGGATTCTTCAGCCTCGCTGACGTGACCCTGTTCACATGAATCACCTTCGGCACGTTTGTTATCAGATTCTTGGAAGCACCACCTAAGTGTGACGAAGCTTGGTGAAAAGCTGGGGTATGGCCCATGGATTAATGCGTTCAATTTTTTAATGCGTTCACATCCCCTTACACACTGTAGAAGAAACACACACACACACAAACACACAACTCTGACAGTTCTCTCCTTCTCCATCCTGTCTCTCGTGCACTGTCTGTGGAGTCCATGGTGGCACCAGTCAACATGCATTATTCAACACTTCGTGTGTACGTTGTACAGCCAACTGCATGCATTACCCCAACGCTGCCACGAATTCCGTGACAGGACATGGGAGAGAGGAAGCGGGGAGGGCTGGGAGAGGGAGGGGAGTAGCACGCACATGCATAGGACAGAATGAAATAGAAAAGAGGGGGGGGGGGGGGGGGGAGGAGGAATAGGAGGATTTACTCGACACCTTTTTCTCTCTGACAAAAAAAATAAGAAGAAAAAAGCCAATGTATAACGCCTCACATCCATCTTGGGGAGCAGTTCCTATGCTCCTATGTTAAAAATTCAAACATGCAACAAACAAAACTTTTTAAATATTTATGTACTCTACACTATTTTGTTGAACGAACTGCTTTGTCAAAAAAACAAAAACTTAACAATATTCACTCATCATACTCTGTGTTGTCTGATAACATGATTCTTGTCATTTTGTTAGTGTGTCTCCGCCAAAGAGATTTTGTTTGCTTGTTGGTTTGTTAATAAACTGTCACAAAACCTGCAGAAATGCTTTTAAGCAAACTTCGTTACCTGTCAGATGGCCCTTGGACGAACTTGTTAGGTTTGGTGTCGATCTATAGGGGTGAATCCCTATGGAACGGCGAATCCATGATGGTACAGCAAGATTATTACAAATTTTATCATGCAGAATTACAGAACAAGACTTTGACGAAGCTTGGTGAAAAGCTGGGGTATGGTCCATGGATGAATGCATTCAATTTTTGGTATGGATTCTGGGCCAGGATCCGCATCAAGCAGGGAATTCAGGATGTTTATTTGATTGAAAAGATTATTAGATAGTTTTATTGCTTAACAAGGACACCGTGAAGTTACAACCGGGAATTGAAATCATGAACCAAATACTATATTTTGATAAAATATTTAATCTTTCTAGAGAAGCAAACGTCGACTTTTCGGATTCCTAAAACCTACTGACGAAAATGTACACGGGAAGTCACTCTTTCTGTACGTAACGACAATCGCTCCCCCTGGCGACAACATAACTTTGTTGGTAACACGTGAACTGACTCAAAGGGCATATTGAACATTCGTTCTACCTTATCGGAAGTCTGCGTTTTGTCCAGTTAGTATCTTTCTGGTTTGTCAGTGGTATCATTGTTGGTAGTGTGTGGTGTTTGGGTATCTTTGCTAAGGCATTTACGTTTCATTTGCGTCCGTTTTATTTGTTTGTTTATTTGTCGGCAAGACTACGCCAACAACAGTTCAGCCGATTTTTACAACAGTTGGTTGGAAGATGGAAGATGGCTGCTGAATGAATTAAGCAATGGTGGGTACTGATCTGGATCAAAGGGTGAATCCAGAATCGGTTTGTCTGTGGCAGACGTTTGAGTTCTCCTGAGTGGTCTTTTCGGGTTTTGGTGTGTGTGTGTGTGTGTGTGTGTGTGTCATTCATTTAACGTCTTTCCACTAATCGTGATATTAGACGATTAGTGTGTGTGTGTGTGTGTGTGTGTGTGTGTGTGTGTGTGTGTGTGTGTGTGTGTGTGTGTTGCGTGCGTGCGTGTGCGTGCGTGCGTGCGTGCGTGCGTGCGTGTGTGTGTGTGTGGTGTGTGTGTGTGTGTGTGTGTGTGTGTGTGTGTGTGTGTGTGTGTGTGTGTGTTCTAAACCATCTGTTGGTCCTATTTTTCTTTTAGCATGCATTGAACGTGATCTTGACATCAATG
>CM031597.1:31469565-31472065 GCA_018398815.1 Conus ventricosus | reverse complement strand
AACTAAATTTGTTTTACACCATGGTGGATCACCACTACCAATGAGTCTATCACAAAACGACAGATGCAATTCTCAATTTTACTCCGGTAAAAGCGTAGTTTCGCTAATACCATTCAACGATCAAATGTTCTGTCACCACATTACCTCTTTGCTTTAATTGACAAAACTTATATGTCAGTGATATACATCTCAGGACTTTAGTCTCTATACAGCACATCTAACTTTTTGTAAAAATGCCGTTTGTTCATCTGTCCAAAATATGTATGCAGTACTTTTTTTTTCATGATTTCACAACTAAAGTTTTGACATTCAACAGTTCTCATCATTGTCAACTGTATATTTGTGGCGATAATTCTGTGCACAATCTCTATGTGCAGCCTTTTTAATTTAGTATCCTCGGTAAAATGAATCTTTATGATATAGACATCGTTATGGCGTATCACCAAACAAGCTTTCAGACCACTGGACACAGCGATTTGACATCCAGTTGTCCCCCTTTAAGATATGTTAACGTAATGGAGTACTCTTTTACCACTGATTATATTTCCTGAGTGCTGTGCTGGTTCTAAAACCGCACTGTCTTATTCCCGAAAATGAAATCAATAAACTATCCCCAACGGTATACTTAGTCTTTTCAAGAGATCAAAGTTTTTTATTTCTATTCATTTTTTTTTTTTTAATTGCAATTCCTTTACCACATCACCAGCATCCTGCGTAAATCAGATTCCAAGTACTTTAACTCTTCGACGGATTTCAAAACAATTTTAATGTGCGTGTATATTGAATTGTGCAGTATTTCTCACTCCCATACCGTACAGTCTTGAGTCTTGTCCGTGGTTAAATTGAAACGTGATGACTTTCAAACCTATTAAGAATATCCACAGAATGTTCAAAAGACTGTTTACACTTCACCATTCATAAGCTGAGTGCGTTTTCTGCGAACAGGGTAATCTCGTGGTTTATTTCTTTACTCTTAATGCCCTTAATTCTGGTTTCTTTCCCATGTGTGCATGCGTGCGCGCGCGCGCGCGCGCGTGTGTGTGTGTGTGTGTGTGTGTGTGTCTGCGTGCGTGCGTGCGTGCGTGCGTAAACATTTTAGACATGTATTTCCCGTCGGGGAAAACGATCGCTTTCTGAAACTTTTCATACACCAGGCAGATTTTGTGGAACTCAAGAGTTATTAAAAAATCTTATATATAAACTGTCCTCTTTCCTGTGTGTCTATTTGCCCGCGTATCTTTTTGCCCCCACACCAATGCACAGTTCTGCACACTGGGCAGATCGAAAGCGAACCACTTGTGTGCTACACAGTCGCATTAGACGCATTTTCAGTGCGAGCAGAGAAGCGAAGAAACGTCGGACTTCGAAGCGGGTCAAACACGCCCTGCCGTTGGCGTTCATATAGACTAAAAGCACCGTCATAACTGTCAGCAGGAGCGGTTGAACTTAGAGAAAGTTGGACTAAAGAAGAAGGGCAGGGGCGGGGTGGGGGTGGGGGGGGGGGGGGGTGAGGGCACGGGCCTGGAAGAAAAGAGCAGGTGAAGGGGAGGAGGAGTCGAGGCGGAGAAGAGAACGGGGAATGGGGGGGGGGGGGGGTGGACAGGAAAGGGATGGAAGGAAGAGGGGGCGGCAAGTCATATTATACATCAACGTGAAACCCGTTTGGTTTTGGCTGACTAGCTTTTGTTTTTAAAATTCTGTTGACGACATGGTTGATCCAATTTTATCAGCGACATTCAAGATAAACAGATCTCCAGTGTATGCACTCTTTAGGTCTGTCTTGTTCAGGAATAAGCTTTCCCCTTGTATAGCAGAAAGTTAGCTATCTCTGAAACTATCCAGAAACACACAAATGAAATCTCTCCCAAACCCACCCAGGCTCGAACTTTCCTCAGTATTCGTACTTTTGACAGCAGTCCCACCTTCCGTAACGACTATCTCACTTTCTTCTATGCCGTATTCTTTGGGAAATCCTCTGTATATCTCGTCATAAAATACTTCATTTAACTTTTTATGCCTAGTTTTTATTTATTTGTTTGTTTATTCACTTAAGCATTTTTTTTTAGACACGACAGACAATATTTCTCATTGATTTTAACCTCAGCAGGCTCAGATCTTGCTCGTTCCTTTTTCTGTTATTTTTCTTCTTCTTAGATTTTGTTCTCTCATTAAAAAAAAAATCTTGCTACTGGTCACATTGTTTTTGCTCTCGCTTCTTTCGTACCTGGTCGCGTATGAAATGTTTTGCTTTTTTTAACCTAATTATCATAAGCAGAAAATCAGGAAACATTTTAACAGAAAACACGAGTTTAATAGCTGGGTTTAAAACATACAGACTACCGGATATTCAGGACAATTCTTTCAGTGCATTTTAGATTTGCATATTGATTTTCATTGATTTTCAAGACACCGTTTGTCTTTAAAACAGAAAGGTTCTGAATTTTTGGAATGGAGGATATATAGATTTTTTTTCCCTAAACTGCAGCTTAAACTAAATACT
>CM031597.1:31464565-31467065 GCA_018398815.1 Conus ventricosus | reverse complement strand
TCGTCCGTAACCCACAATCCATGTTCTGACCAAGTTTGGTCAGACTAGTTAATGGGTCATCCTTGCTAACAGGCAAACCAATAAACCAGCCAGCAGACGTGGACGGAGCACATTAGCCAGCCACAAATATATATCTGTCCTAATTTAAATCAAAGATATTCTCATATGTATTTCTAACTATGCTTTGCGTTCAAAAGAGAAAACCAAAATAAAATCCAAGAACTGAGAAAAACATATACACACATACAAAAACTGTTGACATGATATGAATGCGTTAAACGTTCGTCCAACCAACCTAAAAGGGGGGAATAATGATGTACACAGTCCAAAGTGGTTGTTATGTACAATAATGCACACAAGCTCTCTGTTCTCTCTGTTCAACACCCCCACCCACCCACACACACACACACCCCCACACACACCACACACCACGCACGCACGCACGCATGCACGCACGCACGCACACACACATGTTTGCTTGCTTGCTTGCGTAAACGCGAGTAAGCACCCGCTTACACGTGCAACCGGAAAAATTGGGGCAACCCATGCGACTAATCCCTCTGTGACTAACGCCGCTCTCGGTTAATCCCGCTAGGACCAATCCATCGGGGCGTAATTCTCTAGAACTAACGGAAACATGTTTCCCGCTCGATGTAATATTGATCTCCCGAGGGGTTGAAAATCACTCTTGCGTTTACTGCATATTGATATATCACACACACACACACACACACACACCACATCATACCACACACACACACACACACACTCACACACCTACCATCCCCCGTCCCCACCCCTTTCCTCCCCCCACCCCCACCCCCGTCGCCCACACATGTGCATGCCACCAAACGCTCTTCTTCTTCTTCCCACGCAATGTTTGTTTTAAAAACACCGATGAAGGGATTGAAAAAAAAAAACGAAAAAAGAAAGAAAAAAAAACAAACCTCACAACCCGCGGATCCTTTTTTTTTTTTTTTTTTTTTTTCGCAACACACATCCGGCCGGTGACTTGCTAGAGTTGTTTGCATAAACTTTAACGAGCGTTTTCAACGGCCTGCGTGGTCCTCTTCCTTCAACTGTCTGGCCGCGCGATTCGTACGTCACCAAACAAAGCCGTGAATGGACTTGTCCCTTGCCACAAACACTCGCCGACCCACGAGGAGAAATTCATTGCTCATCATCCACCTACGTTTCGTTCCGTTCAGCCAGCGGCCATGCTTTTTTGATTTCCGATTCCTTTTACACTTCACTCCTTCCACTTCTCTTCACTCCCTCCCCCCCCACCCCCCGCCCACAACGCCCCCACCCCCTCCTTCGATTCTTCCCTCGCTCTCAACCTCCCCCCCCCCCCCCCCCCGCCCGAACTACCACCCCCCCCCCCTCTCTCTCTCTTTTGCGACCTTTGTCATCCTGCCCCTTGCCTTGATTTTCTGTGTTTGTCCAGTTCACAGTTGGTTTATTCACATAATCTCTCCTCTCTCTCTCTCTCTCTCTCTCCTCTCTCTCTCTCTGTGTCTGTCTCACATACACACACACACACACACACACACACACACACACACACACCACATACGCACGCATACATACGCATGCATACACACACATGCACGCACACACATACAACACAGACAGACAGCAGATAGAGAGAAGATACACACATACGCACGACCCCCCCCCCCCCCCCCCCACACACACACACACATTCAACACAGACAGACAGACAGATTGAGAGAAGATACACGTACACACACACACACACACACACACAACACACACACACACACACACACACACAAACAAACACACACACACACACATACACACATACGCACGCACACACGCACGCACATAAAACATATACACAGAGAGAGAGAGAGAGAGAAGAGAGAGAGAGAGAGTCACGCAGTTAATCATGCAGTGAACATGACAAACCTCTACACGGTACATAATTCAATCCAGGCAAGGGGAAGCAGCGGGGAGGTGGGGCAACCGTTTTCCATAGTTAAACAATGTGAACCTGAATACTTCACCTGTCCACAACGACCGTCAAGCAATGAACTTTCATCTTTGCGCTCAGGTCATGCTAACGTAATGTAACAGCACATTTTGGCAGACATTCTTCACTTTACTTGAATATTACGGACAAATTTGTTCCTTTCAACTGAAAAACATTAGCTAAGCATTTGAATAACACACACGCGCGCGCGCGCACGTGCGCGCGCGCGCGACGCGCAAATGGAAATGTTCCAACTGAAGATTATCAGACCACTATAACGAAATATATGTATATATATATGTATACAACATGGCTCTCTAGGTACATTTTTTTTCTTGTCAATTGCTATTTAGCAACTCCCCCCCCCCCCTTCTCCCCCCTTCTGACCTCCCCACCCTCATCCTCACCATCCTCACCCCTGAAGCTTCCCGTCTTTCAATTCTTCTCACACACACCCCTCCTGCCCCCCCCCCCCCCCCCCCCTCTCCCTTCCCTACCTCT
>CM031597.1:31457065-31459565 GCA_018398815.1 Conus ventricosus | reverse complement strand
CTCCTGCCCTCATCCCCCTCCACCTTACCTCAGCGCTTCCTCATTGGCATGTTCCTCCCCCACAAATGTAAAGAGATAGAATGTCTGTCTGTCAGTTTGTGTCTGTCTCTCTCTGTCTCTGTTTTTGTCTGTCTGTCTGTCTCTCCCCTCCTCTTTTTCTCTCCTTCTATCTTTTTCCATACTCCCCCCTCTCTCTCTCTCTCTCACTCTGTCTCACCTTCCCTCTCTGTCTGTCTGCGCCCCTTCTCTGTCTGTCTGTATGTCTGTCTGTCTGTCTGTCTCTCTCTCTCTCTCTCTCTCTCTCTTCTCTCTCTCTCTCTCTCTCTCTCTCTCTCTCTCTCTTCATCACATTTATCTCCCTAGCCTTTAAATATAAAGACATAAAGTTAAATGAACACATGAGAGAGAGAGAGAGAGAGAGAGAGAGAGGAGAGAGAGAGAGAGAGAGAGAGAGAGAGAGAGAGAGGAGAGAGAGAGAGAGAGAGAGAGAGAAGGGCGGAAGAGAGAGAGAGAGCATCTCTCCAGGGGATAACATCCCCCCTCCGCCTCATGCATTCCCCGCGTCCCCGTCTCCTCCACATCGCTCCCACTCCCCCTCTCCTGTGTCAACCGATCGGGACCTTACTATGAACAGCCAGACAAAATTAGAAAGAGAGGGGGTTAGTTACCGCCGAGGACATAGACAAACAAAGCACAGGACAAGACACAATGCATTTCGACCTCTTGGGTCTTCTTCAGGCAAAAACAACGTTTAACTTTGAGGACAGTATGTACACAGAACGCAGAGTCACTTATCTTTCCATGTGTTCGTGCCGAATAAAATGGCCGCCAGACGGAAACGACAGAGGGCATTCTGACTGTTAATATGAATGTAAAGGTTGATGTGAGTGACGTCACTCTACTCCAATTCTGACAGTTAATTTGAATGTAAAGGTTGATGTGAGTGACGTCACCGTGCTTCCATTCTGACTGTTAATTTGAATGTAAAGGTTGATGTGAGTGACGTCACCGTGCTTCCATTCTGACTGTTAATTTGAATGTAAAGGTTGATGTGAGTGACGTCACCGTGCTTCCATTCTGACTGTTAATTTGAATGTAAAGGTTGATGTGAGTGACGTCACCGCGCTTCCATTCTGACTGTTAATTTGAATGTAAAGGTTGATGTGAGTGACGTCACCGTGCTTCCATTCTGACTGTTAATATGAATGTAAAGGTTGATGTGAGTGACGCCACCGCGCTTCCATTCTGACTGTTAATATGAATGTAAAGGTTGATGTGAGTGACGTCACCGCGCTTCCAATCTGACTGTTAATATGAATGTAAAGGTTGATGTGAGTGACGTCACCGCGCTTCCAATCTGACTGTTACTGTGAATGTGAAGGCTGATGCGAGTTACGTCACTCTGCTCCCATTCAGACTGCTGTTGTGAGACATTTCACAATAGTTTCATCCTGACTGTTGATGTGAGTTACTTCAGTGCGTTTCGATTCCGACTGTTGATGTGAGAATTACTTTACCAAACTTCCATTCTAACTGTTGATGTAAGAGTAACTTGACTGAGCTTCCATTCTGACTGTTGATGTGAGAATTACTTTACTAAAATTCCATTCTAACTGTTGATGTAAGAGTAACTTGACTGAGCTTCCATTCTGACTGTTAATGTGAGAATTACCTTACTAAACTTCCATTCTAACTGTTGATGTAAGAGTAACTTGATTATGCTTCCATTCCGACTGTTGATGTGATAATTACTTTACTAAACTTCCATTCTAACTGTTGATGCAAGAGCAACTTGACTGAGCTTCCATTCTGACTGTTAATGTGAGAATTACTTTACTAATCTTCCATTCTAACTGTTGATGTAAGAGTAACTTGATTATGCTTCCATTCAGACTGTTGATGTGAGAATTACTTTACTAAACTTCTGATCTAACAGTTGATGTAAAAGTAACTTGACTGTGCTTCCATTCTGACTGTTGATGTGAGAATTACTTTACTAAACTTCCATTCTAACTGTTGATGTAAGAGTAGCTTGATTATGCTTCCATTCTGACTGTTAATGTGAGGGTTTTTTTCCCACTGTGCTTCCATTCCGACTTATGTTGTGAGACTTACTTCACGGTGGTTTCATCCTGAATGCTACTGTGATAGTCGCTTCATTGCCTGTCCATTCCGTGTGTTGATGTGAAAGCTACTCCACTGAGCTTCCATTCAGACTGTCGATGTAAGAGTTACTTAACGGCGGCTTCATTCTGAATATTGATGTGAGAGTTACTTCGCTATGTTTCCATTCTGACTGCTCATGTAAGACTTATTTCACTACGCTTCCATTCTGTCTATTGATGTGAGAGTATCTTGACTGTGCTTCCATTTATTGATGTGAGCTCTATCACTGTGCTTTGAGATTTAATTGCTGACATGAGAAGTGATTTGATTGAGCTTAAAATTCTCTGACTTTCGTCCATAGGTTGTAAAGTTTACTCTCTGCAACCGGTTGCAG
>CM031597.1:31432065-31452065 GCA_018398815.1 Conus ventricosus | reverse complement strand
TTGGGATTCCCGACTTAGTCGGCATTTCGCAGCAATGAAATGGTTGATCAACTTGTCTCAAGAAAACAGTTGAGCGATTCTGTATTCCTTACACCGAGCTCAGCCCAAAGTTCAGGTTCTGTCATAGACCTCTGGCGAGAGGAATGGAACTGGCAGACGAATAACTAGAACTCCTCCAAATCCATCAAACCTGAAAGAGTTTTCACCGTGTGCCAAGGGCGGCGGTTGAAGAAGAAACGATCGTTTCTTCTGCTGTTCGCACACAGGCACTCTTGCACACCCTCTCGTTACCTTTCAAAGGTTGGAGAAGCTCCATGGTGCAGTCCGTGTGATGCACCACTCACAATGAAAACAAATTCTTACCGAGTGTTAGGACTTGCATGATGTCAGACATAAACACTCTACAGCAGACTCCATGAACATCTTGTTCAGAGATGTTCCACTGTTGTGGCACGACTTGTTTTGAGTTTCTGTAGGAGAGATAGATAGTTTTCATCTGATCTTAGAGTTTACCAAAGAAAGATTTTCACGAAATTTCGGCGTGCTTTTCTAAAAACCCGTTCTAATACGTTGCTTGTGTATTTTTTTAAAAAAATAAATCTATTTTCAGAGTTGACTTTAACGAGGGTGACGCCCTGTTATGGCCCTTTGCGGTCGACTAGGCTTTTAGCAGCAAAATCTTTTTCTCTTCTCTCTCTCCCTTTTCTCTCTCTCTCTTCTGTCTGTCTCTCTTCTTGTCTTCTGTCTGTTGTTTGTCTGTCTGTCTGTCTGGGTCCTGTCTGTCTGTCTATCCCTTGAACTGTGGATCGATTCTGACATATAACAGCCTGAAGTGCCCTCCTTGCGGTCGCTGGTCATGGAGGACGTGAAATGAGTATTAAATTGATTCCGATATGAGAATGATTGTGACGGTTTACCAGGGTCCGTTTCAAGCGCTCAAGCGAAATCCTTACTACTACGCTTTGGGTACGTAATAAGACATAAAAAAAAATGCCCCACTCTCTCCCCCGCCACCCTTCCCCCTTTTGGAAATTGCATCAGCCCTAAACAGAGATGAACTGAACGTGTCTGCTTAAAAATGACGCTTCAACGCGCGCGCGCGCGCAACACGCACACACAACAAACACAACACACACACACACACACAACACACACAAACACACACAACACACACACACACACACACGCACGCACGCACGCAGCACACACACACACACACACAACACACACACACACACACACACACACACACTCACACACACACACACACCGCGCGCGGCTGCGCGCGCTGCGAGCAGTTTCATATGCTAAAAAAAAAAAAATGTACTCTCTGTCTGTGAGAGAGGAGTGACTAGACCCTCGTTGGCTAACGTGTGAGCGTGGTGGGCCGAGACCAGGGTCGTGGTGTGTGTGACCTCTTCACCCTATGACCTTTCGGTGTCAAAACGTCAACGGACAGTCGGAGACACGGAAACGCCAGACGACGGAAACGTCTCACGGTCTTTCAAATGCTCTGACATTTGGTCTGTGTGTGTGTGTGTGTGTGTGTGTGTGTTGTGTGTGTGTGTGTGTGTGTAGTGCGTGCGTGCGTGCGTGCGTGCGTTGCGTGCGCGGCGCGCGCGCGCGCGCGCGCGCGCGTGTTGTGTGTTGTGTGTGTGTGTGTGTTGTGTGTGGTTTGTGTGTGTGTGTGTATGTCTGTCTGTCTGGGTGAGTCTTTGTGTCAGTGTTTGTGTGTATGTGAATGCGCGTGCGCGCAGCATGGCGCACGCATTCATGCGCCACGCATTCATGCGTGCAGGCTTACGTGCGTGCGAGCACAGGGTGTGTTTTGTGCCGTGATAGCGTTGTGCGAGCTCTCTCTCTCTCTCTCCGAGTCTCTCTCTTCTCGCTCTCTCTCTCTCTCTCTCTCTCTCACGCGTATGTATGCAACAAGAAATAAATGAATAGTGAGAGCTGAAGGGTGAGGAAAAAGAGAGAGTAAGGCAGATGTATGAGTGAGTGTGTGTGATGTGTTGTGTGTGTGTGTGTGTGTAGTGTGTGTCGTGTGTGTTGTTGTGTGTGTGTGTGTGTGTGGAAGTTAGAGAGTGAGGAGATGAGAACGAGAGAGAGCGAGATGAAGAGAGAGAAGACGAGAGAGGAGGAGAGAGAGAGAGAGAGAGAGAGGTGTACAGATTTAGATGGTTTATTCAATCAACCTGCGTCGCCTCGGAAAGGGTGACATCCGATTGTGAAAGTAACATGGTATACAATGTGTTGAGAGGAACGACAGGATTCATTAGACATCCAAACGGAATACAAGCAAATTTGAACTGGAAATACTGGGGGGTCTGGGGGGAAATTCTTGTAGCCATGGTGTCTCACACAGTAAGATTTTTTTATGTTATTTGTTTTATTTTTGCTGTCTAGGTACTTGAAGTTACTTATGGAGGTTGCCTGAATTTGGCTTCATGATAAAAAATTTTTGGGAGTGTGTGTGAGAGAGAGAGAGGGAGAGAGAGAGGACGAGATGGAAGAGAGAGAGAGTAGAAGAGAGACGAAGAGAGAGAGGAGAGAGTGAGGATGAGAGAAGAGAGAGAGGGGGGGACTTAGAGTGAGCAAACGGAGAGAGACCCTCACGTATGAATCACTTGAGCAAAGTGATCACTTTGAAAGTTCAAATAGGCGTAAAGGGAGTCGGTGCTTGCATTGAGATATTTAGTTAATATCCGCCCCCAAAAAAAAAAAAAAAAAAGAAGAAAAAGAAAAGAAAAAGGGGAAAAAGAGATAAGGAGGGAAAGAATAAAAAAAAAAAAAAAAAAAGATAAAGAAAAAAAAAAAAAAAGAAAGAAAAACATCGAGTTTTTCATAAAGGTGAAAATACTTAAATTCTCTGTGTGTTCCGGAATGAAAGCCAACATAATCTGAGCAACTAAAAACATGAAATGGGCACACACATCAAACATTGGTTGAAACTTTTAATTAACTATGGAATGCAAAAGGAAAAAAAAATCTGAATGTATGATTTGATAATGAGTATGTGAGCAAATCTGAATGTATGATTTGATAAGAGTAGTGAGCAAAATCAGAATGTATGATTTGATAAAGAGTAGCGAGCCAAGTTAATCTGCGTCTAAAATGTGTCAAACTTGTGAAGGGCAGGCAGGACAATTATCCTCTGATGGACAGCAGTTGTAAATCTATAAAGAGTGCTCTTTAACCGTTGTTCTATGGCCCTTCATGCATGTGAATGTAACAAACGGTCAGTGCTCTCATGTTTTCCCACTGCAGTTGTGGGTACTGAGTGTTGGAGAGGAGGGGGGGGGGGAGGGGGGGGGGGAGGAGGGAGGGGGAGAAATATGGGGACTTGGATGTTAAAAAGACAAAAAGGGTCTCAGATGCATTAAATAACTCTTAATTAGAGGCGATTCTGCCAGCGATGCACACACTCCTCCTCCCACTTCTCCCCCCCCCTCCTTTTCTTTTAACTGTAGCCGTTGTGAATATCAATTCTCCACATTGAGGTTGGTTGAGGTGGGGTGGGGTGGGGGTTGAGGGGTGGGGGACTGGGGTCAACGGTATTTCTCTGTCGGCCTACCGTTTTTTTTTCTTCTCTCTCCTCGTGCCAGTCTACTGACACACTTCACACAGTACCCTAGGGGGCTTTTAGACTTTTGTTCCCCTGCGGTTCTCCGGCCTCCTGTCTTGGCACGGTGATGAACCACAGTTGTCCCGCACACTTTCCCATCCCGACCTTTTCTCGCCGACTTCCGCTCAGTTGTCCAGATCTCTACGCATGTAGCGCTCATCTTCGGGCCACCCCGCTCCCTCCCTCCCTGCCCCCCCCCTCCCTCCCCCCTTCTCTTCTCTCTCTTTCCTCTCTCTCTCTCTCTCTCTTCATCTAAACACCCACACATCATGTGGCGACGCGTGTCGCCGGGGACACTGGCACGTCTTGTGCCGTTGTTCCATTCGTGGAGGCGAGATCTATGGGCCCGGAGCGATCTTCTGTTAACATGCGGGATCAGCTTAGAAAGGCGGTTCCTACGCCGCCTACGCGGACGTCTCAGAGGGTTTGATGTCCTTCAGATTACCTAGTGGCACCACAGGGGCCGACGGGGTGGTTCTGTGGGAGTCTGGCAGGACACTACTTGATTTGACAGCACACTGCGGCCACTGACATGTTTGACTAGGGGTCGACTGAGGTTTTGTTTCTTCTGACTCAAAGGACTGGATGCTGTCTAGTTATATACCTACTATTGTTCGTGTACTTCGTTATCTGTTCTGAGTGTGTTCGTCATGACATCTGCAGTGGGCGTAGGAATTGGTAGGGGAGTGGGTGGAGGGGTGGGAAGGAACCAGTAGTTTCTTCTTCTTTGACTTTGATGGGGGGGGGCGGGGGGGGGGCAGGTAGCATGATGTCTCCATCCCCCTTGTTTCACAACTTTTAAAAAGAAAAATGACAAGACAATAACAAAAACCCGAGGAGAGTGAACTGAGAGGGACAAGGAAGAGGGCGGTGGGGAGTTGGCGGTTGGGTGGGGGGTGGGGTGGGGACGGGGTGGGTGGGGGGTGACGACGCGGGAGAAAAAGCAATCGCACGCGGGCTTTGATACCAAGGTGCTTAAAGAGTACGTTGTCAGGTGAGCAACCACGCCAAGGGAAGATAAGCAGTCTCTAATGAATCTCCTCACACTTTTGAACTTTCAGGTGATTTGAGCGATGGAGCGT
Organism: Conus ventricosus; assembly: GCA_018398815.1. Lineage (NCBI taxonomy): Eukaryota > Metazoa > Mollusca > Gastropoda > Neogastropoda > Conidae > Conus > Conus ventricosus. The sequence goes on along the minus strand of CM031597.1, from coordinate 31,447,358 downwards.
TTTTTTTTTTTTTTTTTTTTTTAAGGGTTAGAATTTTTCCCAGTTTCGATTCCAGCATAGACATAAGCGCTACCCGTCTTTCTTGTCGTCACTTTGTCAATCCAGTCCAATTACTCACCCCCACACCACCCCTCGCCATCCCAACCCGATTTTCGCAATTCTTCCTTTACACCACTGCATTCGCTGATGACAGCGACTTGGATGACAGCGTAGCAGACCGGGACCCACCCCACCCACCCACTCACCCACCCACCTCCCACCCTGCCCTCACTGGACTGAGCAAAAGATCCAGGAAAACGGAAATGGGGAGTCAGCTAGGCGAAGCGCAAGGTCATGGTCAAACTCTCCAGAGAGCCAATCGTTTTTTTGCGTACCGTCATCTTTCCCCAATGTACTATACACAGTGAAATTGTTCGACCGAAATACCGGGAGGATGATATGATCGGATTACTCCCCCTTTCTCTCTCTCTCTCTCTCTCTCTCTCTCTCTCTCTCTCTCTGTGTGTGTGTGTGTGTGTGTGTGTGTGTTGTTCGTGAGAAGAGAGAGAGAGAGAGAGACAGACAGACAGACAGACCAGACAGGAGTGAGAGAGAGAGAGAGAGAGAGAGAGAGATGAGGCGAGAGAGAGAGAGTGAATTGATTACACATAATTTTTGCTTGGATTTCCCGACTTGTCGGCATTTCGCTGCGTCAATGATATGTGTGATTCAACTTGTCTCAAGAAAAACAGTTGAGCCGATTCTGTATTCTTACACGAGCTCAGCCCCCAAGTTCAGGCTTCTGTCATAGACCTCTGGCGAGAGGAATGGACTGGAAGTCGAATAACTAAGAAACACTCAAATCCATCAAACCCTGAAAGAGTTTTCACCGTGTGCAAGGGCGGCGGTGAAGAAGAAACGATCGTTTCTTCTGCTGTTCGCACACAGGCCACTCCTGCACACCCTCTCGTACCTTTCAAAGGTTGGAGAAGTCCATGGTGCAGTCCGTGTGATGCACCTACATTGAAACACAAATTCCTTACCGCCCAGTGTTAGGACTTGCATGATGTCAGACATAAACCTCTTAAGCAGACTCCTTGGAACATCTTGTTCAGAGATGTTCACCTGTTGTGTGGCACGACTTGTTTTGAGTTTCTGTAGGAGATAGATAGTTTTTATCTGATCTTAGAGTTTACAAGAAAGATTTTCACCGAAAAATTTCGGGCGATGCCTTTTCTAAAAACCGTACTAATACGTTGCTTGTGTATTTTTTTAAAAAAATAAATCTATTTTCAGAGTGGGCTTTAACGAGGTGACGTCCTGTTATGGCCCCCTTTGCGGTCGTAGACTAGGTATTAGCGCTAAAAATCCTCTCTCTCTCTCTCTCTCTCTCTTCTCTCTCTCTCTCTTCCTCCCCCCTACAATCTCCTCTCTCTATCCGTGTGTGGGTGTGTGTGTGTGTGTGTGTGTGATTGTGTGTTGTGTGTGTGTGTGTGTGTGTGTGTGTGAGTGAGTGTGAGTGCTGTGTGTGTGAGTGTGTGTGTGTGTTGTGTGTGTGTGTGTGTGTGTGCGCGCGCGCGCGGCGAGCGTAAGACAGGCAATTGTATGTGTGAATTGGGCGGTGGTGTAGAGTGGGGTGAGAGGAGGAAGAGACATTCGCAACGGAAGCAAAGAATGTCACCGGATTGTGGAAGTCGACAAAACATAGTCATTATAGTACTCGGCAGATTCCTGGCTGGGAAGACGCCATTGTAAAATTTGTCCTTAATAGCCTCCGGCTAATGGACAAAATCTCACCATCATCGGGGCGCGGTTATGTCCTTAAAGTGGGGGGAAAAGATGAGAGTGAGCGACCATTTGGGTGCGGGTTGGAAATAGGCTGGAGTTCAGTGAAAAGGGAGAAAAGGCTTTAAAGGAGCTAAGAAAGAGTGTTGTGGAGAGGAGAGGGGGCGGGGGAGCGGGGGTAGATGGGGTTGGAGTCAAACAGTGAAAGGGCAGGAGAGAGAGAGAGAGATCAGAGAAGAGAGAGAGTGAGAGAGAGGAGAAGAGACGGGACAGATAGTCAGACAGACAAGCAGACACAGATAGACAGTGACCGGACATACAGAGAGAGAGAGAGAGAGAGAGAGAGAGAGAGAGAGAGAAGAGAGAGAGGAGAGGAGAGGAGAGATGAGACGGAGAGGAGAGAGAGAGAGAGAGAGTCGGGGGTCGGGATTCGGATTCGGATAATTAATTTCAAGCATAGGCATTGCCCTCATGAAGGGGTACACTTTCAATTAATGACTGTACCCATTATCTAAATAATACACACACACACACACACACACACACACACACACACACACACACACACACACACACACACTCATATATGCATACGTATTTTCAGATCTTTAAGACAATAGCAGCAGATTCGTATTTTTAAAACGCTTTCTATAAGAATGTGACAAATTTCTGACAATGTTTTCATTTTCAGGACGTCATCAGTAAAGTCAACCGTATCTGGCTGGATGGAAGAGAGAGAGAGGAGAGAGAGCGGCGAGAGAGAGAGAGAGAGAGAGAGTGAGAGAGTGAGCAGAGAGAGGAGAGAGGAGAGAGAGAACGAGAGCGAAGAGAGAGTCGATGATAGAGGAGAGAGAGAGCGAGAGGAGAGAGAGAGGGTCGAAGCGAAAGGAACAGAGAGAAGAAGAAGAAGGAGAAAGAGAGGAACAACTTAGATGAACGGGGGGAGGAGAGGAACAGGAGCAGCAACAGCAACGACGGTTTGATGCATTGATGGCATGTCGTTTTTCATGTGCTGTACAAAGAGGTCCCACTCTGCCGCCCAATACGAAGGGTTTGTTGAGTAAAAAAATAATTGCATGTCAACAATTCTTCTTGTCTACTCCACTCCATTCTTCAAAGATGCATTTCTATGTAGCCTGTTCATCTAATGTAACACACTAATGCACGCTCTCTTCCCTCTTCTCTCTCTCTTCTCTCTCTCTCTCTGCTCTCTCTCTCTCTCTCTCTCTCTCTTGATGTTGACAAACAAAAACTGGTGCGTCGTCATCGAAGTGTTACCACTCAGTGGTTAAAAAAGACAGAACAAATGTGCTGACAGGGGAGTGTGACGCGTGCTCGTTATTGAGGGACTATACGGAGTCATATCATAAAACCAAATACTCACTATTTTTTTTGTATTTTTATTTTTTTATTTTGTTTGTCCTTTTGAACATTGTTTTACCTGTTTTTGAATTTGTCTGTTGCATAATTGTTTGTGACTTTAACTTTTGTTTTGTTTTCATTTCAATATCTTTTGCATTGCAGATTGTTCTGTTGTGTGTGTACTATCACGGACACATTTGTTTTTGTATTTAAGTTTTTTTTTCTTTTTTTTTTTTCTTCTCTTCTGTACTTCATCGTAATTTTTGCTTGAAGTTATTTCTTTGTGTATATCTTTTTTTCTTTCAGAAAAAGTGTTTCTGTAAGTATTCTATCTGACGAGGAGCTTACGGGCATCTTCTGTGAAGAATTTTATTGTCTTCTCATCGATTCTAGTTTCCTAAAGTTGTTACGGTGTTTGTAAACCAGCCCCATATTCCCTCTCTTTTATGTGCTTTTTATCGTGTTCCTTGACTATACAAATTTAACGACAGTTTAACGTGCAAAATGTGTCTCCTATTAATCATCACACAGTACACATACTTGAATTGTCCTTTGGTCTGAACTTAATTTGCCTGCTTTCTGGATTTTGGTGTGTTCTTGATATTTTATAATTGCTTGATCTTATATTTTTAATTGTTGTTGGTAACAAGTATTCTATTTTGTTTTTATTGCTCAGGACTATGCGCTCTGCCTATGAATCTGATATACAATCTGAACGCACAATTTAATGTAATTTAATAATGATACAGGGATTACGCTTGGTCCCTAAATGTTTATCATCTGCCAAATAAGATTCCTGATGTCTGTTTTTTCTAAACGAATCCCCTTTAATTCATCTGCTTGGTTTTGTGAAAACTCGCTTGACTCGTTTCTTGATCCATAACCTAACTATAACTTTGTCGACGCGATGCACATCCACTCTGGTGAAACAGGGACTTGGATATATTTTCATCAGAGCATCGCTCACTGATACAAAAAGGCGGCTTGACCTTTGAGCCTAATAATGTTGAATGTATGTGGCTGAGGTCCAAAACCCTCCAGCTCAGCCCCTCTTTTGTTGGATATGTGTACAGGAAATCCCGCTGCCACTTTTTTTTTTTTCCTTTGGTATGGACAACTTTTGTACACATGATGGATGATGTATATAAGAGCTATCCATATGTCATTCTTCTTGGTGGGCTTATTAACCATTGATCTGTTAATACGGCAGCCTGCTGGGATGCGACACCACACTCTCTTGGCTGGCATCAGCTTATTCATAATCCAACTAGAATCGCAAAGACATTCATTGCTGGATATATCTACACGAACAACAAAGCCATGGTAATCCACTATACAGTGGGCACAAAGCATCAGCGACCACTGTTCATTTTTGAGTACTGGTTTGTAACTTCCAAAGCAACAGAATAAGGGGCCACAAACATTCATATCGCTGTTCAAAAAATTCAGTATGGATGAATTTTTCCTTCGACTCTTAAGTTTAGCTTATTCTACAGTGAACTCAATTACACAGATCCAAATGAAGCGTATAATACCTGGTATAATATCTTTCTCTCAACATCGTTGTTAACATGCCCCACCTTAGAAGAAAAGGGTAAAACACAGAGTACTTCCCAGTGGGCTGACAAAAGACATTTATTATAGAAATGGCACTAAGGGATGCACTTAAAACCGCAAAAAAGTGGAATATAAAAAGCAGCGAAACAGAGTATCAGATCTAGTTAGAAAATCAAAATCTGAGCATTTTAGAAAACTGAATAACGCACACAGGGACACAGCATTCATTATGGCGTGCTTGTTAATGAATAATGACAAAGTGCTCCCTCCCACGCTATACTACTGCGACTATGTGGTTGCCTTACATTTCAACAATCATTTCCTTCAGGTAACTGAATCAGTACAAACAGCTGCCTGTGTCACATTCTTTATCGATATGAGACTCCAGCTGTTCTCCAACGTTTTGCCAAGAACGATTGAATACTAGAGATTATTTAGCATCCCCTTGTTTCTATTAATGAAGTTGGTTCCTTAATATCAAAACTTAAAAATAAAAAGCATGGGTCCAGATAACTTAATGCTTTCTATATCAACTTGCTCTACCTTACATTGGTGATACCCTTACGTATGTATATAATTTGTGTATTGATCAGACTGTCTTCCATGTGGTCTAAAGGCAGCAAAAAGTTATTCCCTTACCCAAATCAAGGATCCATGATTTAAAACAATTTTAGACCATGTCTCTTTTCTCCGTTGTATCGAAAACCTCCTTGAGATGCATGTTCACAAACACCTACTAAACATAGGAACACACAAACTGTTCACCATTTTCAGTCAGGCTTTCGGTCTCAAAAATCCTCATGCCCACAGGCCTTAAACACGCTCTGTGATACATGGCTATCAGCCATCAACGGAAGAACCTCACTGGAACTGTTTCCTCGATTTTATGAAAGCTTTGATCTTGTAGACAAGAACATATTATTAAACAAATGATGCATATGTTCAAAATCCGGCAGTAGTTCACCTTCTTTCAGTCATATCTTGAAAACAGGACCCCATGTTGTTTTCATAAACGTACTTCTTCCTCTGACGGAATAGTGAGCTGTGGTGTTACACAGGGCTCTGTCCTTGGACCTCTTCTCGTCTGGTATTTTTATAAATACCTACCGATGCACATATTCACAATGATGTCATCTGTGATCTTTCGCTGAGACAGTTCTTTCAAGGTAGGGATACCAAACAATCAGGTCTGTACCAAATATCGTTACAACAAAGTATAAATGATTTCGTAGAATGTGCAACAAAAACCGACTGGTCTTTAATCGCACAAAACAAAATGTATGGTCTAAGCATCGAGACCAGAAACATCAAGACAGCATCTTCTGTTGAGCCTAAAAATGAGTGAAACTCTTGATCGAGCAGGTTACCGAACACCGGTGTCTTAGGCGTGATTATTGATGATATTTTTAAATGCAATCACTTTTAAATCATGTTTAAACAGTTGGCTCGCAATTTGTTTTTTGCTCAATAAACTACAGTTATTATGTTGAACCACACATCGGAAAATTAATTTTTGAAGCCCAATTGCCTTTTCTCACATCAACTATGCGTCACTGTCTGGAGTGGTCCAGGTGAAAATCACATAAAAAAGATCAACTCTATGCATAGGCGGGAGAATAAGTGATTCTTCCCGACATGTTTCTATCAACCCACGGGCAAATTCGCAAAACTAATGATGCTACCACCTGCAGAGCCAACTGATCAATAATAAGGCGTTCTAATGTACAAAGTCCATGCATACGTGGGCAACATATCTTGTTGAGTTTATCCAATGGCAACACGCGATATGATTCAAATAATTACATTTTACCACCGTGTCCGCATTGATTTGGTTTCAAATCTAGGTTGCATTTTTTGGTCATCTGTGTGGAACTCTCTTCCTCCGTCTGCCAAAACAAGTCAATCACTGCCGTCCTTCAAATCAGCAATACATTAAACATTTACTTGACAATAAATCTAAACCTTTGAGCATAGTCTCACGCCCTTCTTTTATGTTTGCCTCTATATTAGCTGATGAAAATGTGTAGTTTGTATGTGTGGGTGGGTGGGTGGGTTGTGTGGTGTGTGGGTGTGGGTGTACGCGTGCGTGCGTGTATGTAGAGGGCGTGTGCGCGCATTGTGGGCCGCATGTGCGTCTCTGGATTATGTTGTTGTAATTTTGATATGGAATTTTTTTTTTAATAATATTATTATTATTATATTGGTTATTATTTATAATGTTGCTATATTCTTCATGGTTTACATTTTAATATGTGCAAGTTGTGTTTAGTTGGAATGTTGATAGATTAGCAAGGACAGATTGGAAGAATAGGCACTGCCTAAAATCTCTAGCCTTGAGTAAATAAAGTTTTTGTCTTTGAGTGTGAGTCTCTCTCTCTTCTCTCTTCTCTCTCTCTCTCTCTCTCTCTCTCTCTCTCTCTCTCTCTCTCTCTCTCTCTCTCATGCAAGTTCGATCTATCTCACGTATACATAGCGTTAAGATTGTCTTTCTGTCTCTGTCTGTCTGTCCCCTCTCTCTCTCTTCCTCTCTCTCTCTCTTTCTCTTACCTTGACTAGTAGGAGGCAGCTGAAGAAGGGGAAACAAGAAATTCAAGTGTTACAAGGAGGGTAAGTTTGCAGTCCAATACAAAACGTGTCTAATAATAAACATTGTTGATGGTTTTAGGTTCGACGTTTTAAAGGGGGGTGGGGTCTCATCTCAACACTTTCTCATGGTTTATCATTGTTAAAGTAATACTCACTAATCTTCCATCGAGTTAGTAATTAAAGACACTTAAGTGTTTCAAGCGTGCATCGTGATCGTGTACCATTTTCAACTCAAACGTAAACCTGTTTTAAAAATACACGTCCTGAAAGAATTGATCGATGATTGCATCTGTTACGAACTTTACCTCTACGACAACAAATTACATTTTACGGTATGATATTGATAGCGTCCCTGGGCTCAAGCCTGACTGATTGAGAAAGGCAGACGACATAGGTCCACATAACTTCCGGTTCCGCTTCAAGCACGATTGACTGCACGAGAACCGTGTCTAGTACGGCCAGACGACAATTAATCAAGGGCACTTCAACGGGCCGGTGCCACGCTTATAAATAGCTCCACACAGCGGGAAGTTGTTCCGTACGGCAAGGAAATGTTTGTAAATAGGCGCACGCATGTAAAAGTGAATGAGATTTTAAGCCCTTAAGCTTGTGTGTGGTTGTGTGTGTGTGTGTGTGTAAACCTTGCAAAAATATATCTATGACGCACTTCGGAAGCACATACTTGTTTAAGTGTGTGTGTGTGTGTGTGTGTGTGTGAGGGGAAGGTGGCAGAAAGGGACAGTGGCAGGTCGAGGAGAATGTGTGTGGAGGGGGAAGAGGGGGGGGGGGGAGGGGAGAGGAGGATGTAAGTTGTGGCTGCCAGCCAATATTTATATGTTCATTCTTTTTGCAGCCTGGCCCTCACTCTAAGGTCTATATCCGGGACCAAGAGGGTGAGACTAGCTTAACGCCAGCCCGTGGTCCTATTTCATGCATTCACATTTTGGTGCTACAATTCCCAACAGAAGTGAGAATGTCTATCTGTCTGTCTATTAGCTGTCTATCTATCAATCTATCCATTATCTATACACTTTTTTTAAATATTAGACTGTATGCGCTCTGAACGTGGAACCCCTCGATCTCTCTCTTATTTGTATCAGTATATTAATTCATTGTATGGGTAATGTGACTATGATAGTCGTCTGCTTTTGCCCTTACCCCCTTTCCCTACCCCTCTCCCCTTTTCCCTTTCCCACTTCTTGCTTCCTCTCCCGATGGCATGCTGGTTCTACATTATGTTTTAAGTTTTAGCATTTTTCATGTCGCTGTTATCCTATTGCATGATTTTGTTGGAACGTGTTCTTCAAAGACAGAGGTTGAGAACAGGGACATTTTTACTTTTACAGTCTGTTGCCCCATGACAAAGTCTGTGGCCCATGACAAAGTCTGTGCCCCATGCAAAGTCATTGGAAGCCGAAGTTTGGGACTTCAAACTTACTTGTTTCAAACAAAAATTTCAAAGAGATATGGACAACTCTGCCAGGACAAAGGACAAAGAAAATGACAAGCCAAACACGACGCGTATCGACCTCTTTGGTCTTCTTTCAGCAAGAGAAAACATGACAATGAAAACGAGAACGAGCATTTTTATTATCTGCTCAAATTGGGGTAAGATGGACGTTGCATGGAAAATAGGTCCGTTGGGAATGAGGTAATTAGAGTTGAAATAATAATGACGATACTAATAATAATGATAGCAATAATAATAACAATGGTTAGGAATGTTTGATAGAAATTACTTTAAAACGAAATCAAGAGAGGTTTACAACTTTTCGTAATATTATGACGATAGTAGGGGAGGTACGATAGTGGCTATACCACAGAAGGGGGAGAAAGGAGAGGGGCTTCTGGATTGTTGACAGCAAGGTTGTTGTAGTGGGCAAACTATTTTAGGAGGCGACACAGTGATGGTAATGGCAATGGTAATGACAATGGTGATGATGAGGTAGTAATAAGGATAATCATCATCATCATCATCATCATCATCATATCATCATCATCATCTTCATCATCATCATTACAATCATATGCGGATAAAGGTGATAAATAATGGTAATATTAATGATGGACGTGATTGATGAATGATGCATGATGATGATGATGATGATGATGATGTCGACGACGACGCGACGACGACCGACGACGACGACGATGATGATGATGATGATGATGATGATGATGTTTATGATGATTGATGATGATGCTAATAAATAGTGATGGTAATTGTAATAATAATGATAAAAAATAAAGGTATAGAAATATGTCATAATAGTAATTATGTAATGATAAAACAATAACGATGATGATGGTATAAGGATAATAATAACAATTATAATAACAATAACGATGATGATGATAATAATAAAATAATAATAATAATAATAATAATAATAATAATAATAATAATAATAATAATGAGGGAAGGGAAGAAGAGGGAGAAGGAGGGGAGGACCGGATGAAGGAGAGAAGAGGAGAAGGAGAATACAATAATGGGAAAGATAGAATGTAATAAGTATATTATAGTATAATACTAATACTAATGCTGCTGCTGCTGCTACTGCTACTACTACTACTACTACTACTACTACTACTACTACTACTACTACTACTACTAACAATAACGATAATATTCATAATAATAATAATCAATCATCATCATCATCATCATCATCATCATCATCATCATCATGACTATAAACGCATAATAATGATAGTTATGATATACGAGGCCGGAAAATTGTAGGTTGGAATGTCAGAAACATAGTAATGTATAATGATAATACCATTAAACCTAGTAAGTATAATTGTTTAACAGTTATGAAGTTGTAACAACACACACACACAACACACACACACACACACACACACACACACACACACACAACACACACACACACACACACACACACACACAGGGAGATAGATAGAGAGATGGATAGATAGATATGTAAAACAGTTTATGACTAGATACGAGCATTCCAGAGCACGGTGAAAAGAATTCAGAGACAATGCACGATACGCAGTATAATCATTATGGGGACACACACACAGAACTAGCTATGAACAATGGAACACCGTTGCGTTGCCATGCTTCAGAGAGATGGACAGTCCTGCGTTCAGCAAAAACTCCATACACCACACCGTCATCCCCATGCACACCATAAAGAACTACGTCAGATCTGAAGGCCAGCTCCATGTCTTTCATGTCTTTGAAGTAAATGAAACATTTGTCACAACAAACAGCTGCTGTTCTTGGTAGAGTGTTGTCACAGGTGCACATGTGTATATATGTGTATAAGCGCGTTGGTTTTTAGGAGCGTTGCACTTGGAATCGGTGAAGCAGATTGTACCGGTATTTTGACTGACTGACTCTGTGTGTGTGTTGTGTGTGTGTGTGTGTGTGTGTGTGTGTGTGTGTGTTGTGTGTGTGTGTGTGTGTGTGTAGAGAGAGAGAGAGAGAGAGAGAGAGAGAGAGAGAGAGAGATTGTGTGTGTGTGTGTGTGTGTGCGTGCGTGTGGTGTGTGTGTGTGTGTGTGTGTGTGTGTGTGTGAGTGTGTGTGTGTGTGTGTGTGTGTGTGTGCGTGTCTGAGTGTGAGTGTGTGTTCGTGAGCGCGTGTGCGTGCTTTCGGCTCACGCGGGCGCGCGCGCGTGTGTATTTGTGTGTGCGCGCGCGTGCGCGCCCGCGCTATATTACACACACACACACACACACACACACACACACACACACACACACACACACACACACACACACACACACACACACACACACACACAAACCGACACCACACGCGCGGACACATACATGCACAAGAGACAAATGGAAAAAAAAAGATTTTCTGCGACATAGTCTCTTATTCATCACCTTTCTGTCCAAAAGTTGTTACTCGTAACCTTCAATACAAACAAGATATATACTACTCAAAAGAATTTAAGGCCGCATTCATTTTGATATGGTTTACATAATACAGCGTAGCATAAAACATGAAATGTTTATGGCCAATTTATTCACTCAAAGTGTGACAAGTGCTTCACAGAAAACTGGTTTTGGCAATTGTTCAGTCGAATCTGTGTCAAAGGTGTTACACTGGTCCGCAAAAGAAGCTCAAAACCACGAGAAAAAGGTCGCAATTTGAGTGCGCCTAACTGGCGCAGCAGTGTTCGGCTGTCTGAAAACTGCATTGCACATGCAAGCCGGACCTTTAATGAACACTTGTCAACCTGATTCGCTGACCAGTGGCTTTATTAAGGGCCGCTTCTGGGGGTGTGTTCAAACATGCCACCAAGACGCAAACTTAGTGACGCTGAGAGAGGGATGGCTGTGCCTGGCTACAAGAAGGCGTGCGGTCCGAGAAGTTGGCAGACGACTTAGAGTAACACATTCTGTCATTCAAAGACTGAGAGACCGTACAACAACTATGGGAAAGTTCCAGAAGCACGCAGACCTGGACGCCCCAGAGCGACACAACAGACGACAGGATCGCATCATCACCCTGCGGCACTACGCAATAGAACCGCCACCGCTAACGTGCTCAGGGGCAGCTGAGAGCAGCCAGCAACGTCCTCATCAGCGACCAGGACTGTTCGCAACCGCCTGTGTGAGGCCAACATGCGGTCAAGGCGTCGAGCATTGCGACCTCCACTGACAAGAGCTCACCGTGCTGCTCGTCTGGCTTGGGTCAACGATACCTGGCCTGGACCAGGCAGCAGTGGTCCAGGGTGCTCTTTTCTGATGTATCCCGCTACACCTGTCTTTCAACGACGGCAGGATTCGCGCCTGGACGCGTGTTGGAGAGCGCTTCATTGACGCCACTGTTGCGGAGCACAACCACTATGGTGGTGGGTCCCTGATGGTGTGGCGTGGCTTCAGTCTTCATCACAGAACACCCCTGCACAGTGTCCAAGGCTACCTGACCGGCGTAGCGTACAGGGGACGACATTCTGGAGCCAATCGCTGTACCAGCTTTGCAGGCCATGGGACCAGGAGCCATACTACAGGACGATAACGCCAGGCCGCACAGAGCTCGGTCGTACAGAACTTTCTCCAGCAGCAGCAAGTCACCAGGATGGATAGCCTGCCCGCTCACCCGATCTGAACCCCATCAAACATCTTTAGGATGTTCTGGGCTGTCGTATACGCAACTACCCTCTGCACACAATCTCGACGTCCTGTTCAGGAATTGGAGCAGGAGTGCAGGCGATCCCTCAGAACACCTCCAGCTTTGGTCAGATCCATGAGACAGCACTGCCTTGACTGCATCAACGCCATGGCGGTCACACACGATATGACTCTTGACATTCTGACAGTCGGTTGTTCTGAATTTGCAAATGGGGGTGTGTCCATGTCAATGAAATTTTCGCGATAATTGATTTGCACTTCTTGATGAATTGTGTCCAATTGATGATCAAATGATTGAATAAAATGTTTGTTGGTTGATTTCAGCTGTCGGACTTATGAGTTATTATTGGGGAGTGATGAACTGTGTGGCGCTTAAATTCTTTTGAGTAGTATATGTTGTCTCTCTGGGCTGAGTCTTAATTTCACTATTACACCTTCCACCCCCCCATACTGCACCATCCGTTCTCCTCGGAATGCCATAGCTACATCAGGCTTATAACCAACGTTGGAATGAAAAATCTGATTCAATAAAAACAGCAACAACAACAACAACAAAAATCGATTTTCGGTATGGTAGGTTTCGATTATGTCTTCCACATTTTTTTTTTCTTCTTTCATACGAGTGATTATTTATTTAGAAATCAACAGCCTTCCTTCTTTCTTCCAAAATCCTATTTGTTTGTTTTGTTTTGATTAAGTTGATGTTTCGTGATTAATTTGGTTTGTTTTGATTAAGTTGATGTTTCGTGATTAATTTGGTTTGTTTTGGTTAAGTTAATGTTTCGTGATTAATTTCGTTTGTTTTGGTGAAGTTGATATTTCGTTGAATGGTTTGTTTTGGTTAAGTTGGTATCATTAATTTCCTTTTTCGTGTTTAAGTGTTGCTCTGAATGCTGTTTTTTTCTCTTTGGTGTGCTGATTACTATGATAGATATCATGTACCTCTCTCTCTCTCTCTCTCTCTCTCTTCTCCGCAGCGGGATAAAGGCGCAAAACTCGTGGAAGCGCAAATGTCATGATCAGGGGAGGTCACCCTCACAGGCATTACGCCCAACAGGAAGGTTTTTACGAAGAGCTTATAATTTTTTTTGCTTACAGTTAAGGTTAGGTTCGGTGCAGGTTAAAGTCGGGTTCAGGTTAGAGCTGGGCGGATTCGCAGAAGATAGAATTTCATAAAACGCTCGTTGACCCGCTGAAAAGAAAGAAAAAACTTGTACCTTTTCTTCCTTTTTTTTTTTTTTTTTTTTTTTTTTTTTAACTCTCCGTGCATGCTGGGAATCCGTGTTATTGGGGGCAGGCCATCATGAGCAACTGTCATTCCAGAATCTACTCGCTTCAAAATGGCACAATTATCAATGTCTTCATCCAATTTCTGCTTTCATACATATCAACCTCGTGGCTCCATATAAAGATTTGAAAGTTTAAAAAAAAGTTGAAAACAATAAACAATATTAAAGAAAACAACATTCAAGACTGGCGCAGCACAGAACACACGGACGAACAGACACAAAGACTGGAAGCAAGAGTGTTATTAATTGTTCAGTATTTATAGTTTATTGTTTACTGTCCCATGCGACATTAATCTGTTCGTCTGTGCGTTCTGTTCGATTATATTCAAAATCATAAAGGCTATTCCGGTCTTGAATAAATGTTAATTTGTATTTGTTCACTTCTCAGGTGCTGCTGTGTACATATCGGGTACAGGGTATATGGGCAAGGTTGGATTTTTTAAAATGTCTCTTTGTGTGTTCTGTGTGCGCTCTGTTGCATTTCTGCTTGGCGATTTGATGTCGTTTGCAGCATTCGTTTGGAGTTAGAGGGCGTGGAGTTATCTCATCATGAGAGCAAGAGTTGCCCGATTTGTCCGTTATTTACTATTTACTGTTCCTGTCTGATCTTAGATGTTTTCTGTAGAAGCCTGAGAATTAGGCAAATATTAAGAAACAAGCTACAGATTTCGTTACGATAGTACTTCAAAATGTCGTAACTAGGGACGAAAAGTCATTGAGTGAGTATACACACGTCTTTCCTCTGTGTCTCATACAATACACACGCGAACATACACGCGCGTGCAAAACGCCACCTTCAACTGAGGTCGATTATAACAAGAGAATGAGATTTTTGCACATTCATTAGTCTCAAACATATGGATCAATGTCCGGAGAAAATTACCTTTCAATAGATCATCCCTTGACTGGCTGTTGGACATCATCACAAAGTACTGATTAGTGTTTTTGAGCTTCTTTTCGTCAAAATATCGAAGCTGATTGCGTGAATTCTAACAGCATTGTAGTCAAAGATTCCCTTTTCATGTATAAGTGCTTTCAACGTTCTCTGCGACCTGATCGTCTTTCATATTTGACGGAAAGAGCGTAAGATGGATGTAGGAGTCTCTGTTAAGCTTAAGTTGCTTGTGAGAAACGCATGTCAAAATGGGCAGACTGTTCCCGCTGTGACCTCCCTGAACTCTTGTCCAAGTCTCACGGGAAGAAATACTGGGCTCTGTCTCCCTGTGAGTATGTGTCACACGAGAGAGAAGGTGCTGGAAGTTTCTTCTCTTGGGTCGCTGGTGTGTCAAAATATACAGCCGATACACAGACAAGACAACACATCCATACGGCTCACATATATACAGGGATTGGGCACTCGAGAGACATCAGGATGAGGAAATATGGGCCATAAGTCTCGGGCCCCCTCCTCTCTCTCTCTCTCTCTCTTCTCTCTCTCTCTCTCTCTCTCTCTCTCTCTCTCTCTCTCTCTCTCTCTCTCTCTATCAACAGGGGCAATAGGAGCGAGGACTGCACTTTCAGTGACAAAATTTTTGTTATTATGGCTCAGCCATCACCAGAACCTTTCACGGCGGTGAGTAAGCGAAAAGTCCCATCACGGAAAGAACCCCCCCCCC
>CM031597.1:31400885-31415885 GCA_018398815.1 Conus ventricosus | reverse complement strand
CGCACACACACGTACGCGCGCGCAAACACACAAACGCACGTATACACACACACACACGCACGCACGCACACACACACACACGAACTCGTGCGCGTACACAGACACACACGTACATTCACACCATGCTGAGTGTGCTCGTACTCAGAGACACAAAATCACATACACACTCACGCGCGCATGCTCGTGCACTGACACACACATATTATGATGGAGCGCGCGCTGTCCAACACAGATATATACATGCGTGCGTGCACACACCCACACTGGTCTTTCGCAAACACATAAACACACTCTCGCACTTCCACAAGCATCCTCTTCCCTTCTCCCCCCTCCTTACCCCTCCCCTGCTACATGCACATACACAGACACATCTAAACAATCACACACACACACACACACACACACAACACACACACGCGCGCGCGCATTCACAGACACACACTAGGACGCACCCACTCAATACATACACCTTCGAAGGAAAAGCTCGACATGGTTTTTTTTTTTTTTTTTTTTTTTTTTGGGGGGGGGGGGGGGGGGGTCCCTTTTTTCCCCAACAAGAACAATTCATAATTCAATTTAATTCTAACAACGTATTTTTGTTCTTGAAATTTCCTTTTATGGACCCCAAAAGGGCATAAAAAGTTATTTTGTTAATTTACGGGCATCCTTTTAATTAGTCCCGTTTCCTTCTGTGTTCTGGAAACACGGCTGTATCTTATATCTCATGATTTATTCATCCGAATTTTACTTTATAATTTCATTTACAAGTTTAGCACAGCACTTTTTGTGGGTGTGTGTGTTGGTATGATAGACAATTTCCGGTGTCTTGAGACAGAATGGGCCTATTGCTGAATTTGCTTTCTCTTTCTTTCTGTAAATGTGCTCCGCTTAAATTCCATGCACTTTGGGTACTGTTGTTTGCGTGTACAAGAACAATTGTAAATTGAATAAGACCTGAAACAAAGTGGAAAACGAAAAACAACAACAACAACCAAACGAAAAAGCTGGTGGAACAAGGAAAAAGAAACATACATGCACAAAATAGAAACTGCAAACAGAAGCAAGTGTTGGCTGTATGTCTGATGTCTGAACCAACAACACGGTGCATGCGTAGGTAAGCGTGCAAGCGTGTGTGTGTGTGTGTGTGTGTGTGTGTGTGTGTGTGTGGTGTGTGTGACAGAGAGAGAGAGAGAGAGAGAGAGAGAGAGAGAGAGAGAGAGAAGAGATGTTTGAGAGAGAAATGTGCATGTATTGGTGTTCACACGCACGATTTTACGTAAAATAGGCTTGTGTTCATGTATGAAGTGCGTTACGTGCGTGCACGCATAAATGTGTGTATGTGCTCGTATATGGTATTATGATTGAATGTACGTGCACGTGCGTATTTGTGTTTTTATGTGTACGTTCGCACGCGATTATATTTGCGTGCATACGTACGTGTGCACTTGCACGGTGTGTTTGTATACTTGATCGGGCGCTCATGTGTGTGTGTGTGTGTGTGTGTGTGTGTGTGTGTGTGTGTGTGTTGTGTATGTTAATTATCCTTGAGATAAATGTGTCTGGGGATACGCATTCAATTCTTCCTGCTCTCCCTTATTACTCTTGCTACCGCTCTGCCTTTGTCTCATTCCTCTCTCTTTGTCTCATTCACTCTCCTCCACCTTCCCCTCCCTGCACACACACACACACACACACACACACACACACACACACACACACACACACACACACAAACAGTTTCTCTCTTGCGCCCATCACTGTCTCTTTCTCTCTCCTCATTCTGCTGAAGACACCACCAACACGGTTTGAAAAAGCTAAGACCGACCATTTATTTCACATGGTATGTATCCAAAAACGAAGACATCAGTTACTGTAACAAAAAACAACAACAACAGAAAAACGAAAACAGAAAAAAAAAAGAGAAAAGGACTAGAGACACAAGAAAATCAAAACAACGACAAGAAGAAGAAGAACAAAACCAGCGACAATTTGCTCCACAATGCACTCCAATTTGGTCAACAGACACAACGAACGAAAAGACGACGACGCACGTGCACAACGAACTCCTTGGAAAGCTGGTCAGACTAGACAGACACGCAAACAAGCATAGCTGAGAAAAAGAGAGAAAAAGAGAGAAAGAGAGAGAGAGAGAGGGGGGGGGGGGACTGGGGCAGAAGGGGAAGGGGAATGAAGGGGGCTGGGCTGGAAGAGGATTACGAAGGAGGGAAGGAAGGGGGAAGGGAGTGAAGAGAAGGGCGGGGAAGCTTTTCAAGGCTTTTAACGTACATTATGCGTAGGCGCTTGAAATAGCCATGGTAGAACAAGCGCCAGACATAGTAAATGCAAACACGCGCATGTATACGTAGGAACCTTAACACACACATAATACAGAGAGAGAGAGAGAAGAGAGAGAGGAGAGAGAGAGAGAGAGAGTGAGAGAGAGTTAGTTTAACAATACCGCCTACCTCCACCCTCCCCTACCCCCTCCCAAATCCCGCCAAAACAAAAACGAACAACGGATGAAATTTTTCGTTTTAGATCATCAATAAATATCACATCGCAAAATGTACAGGAACTCGATGAAAACGATCGATGGGTTTATGAAGTTAATACACAGACGCCGGAGCCACGGACGAGATAATACCAGGGTGGCAACAAATCCACTGACCCTAGCAAACACGCCTCCGTCCCCCCCTTCCCTCCTCTTCGGGTTTCCATAGCAAATCTGGGTTCCAAAACGAAGAAACAGACAAACAGACAAACATACAGGCAGGTGTTTCTCCATCGATCCAACAACGGAAGCGAAACGTTCAAAACAAAAGTTTATCATAGGATTTGACGTACGTAATAAATACTCTTTGGAACCAATGGTAGGCGCTTTCTAGAAAGCACACACATACACCCATGCACAAAAAGAGAAAGAACACCACATATGCAAACAAATAAAAACAAACAAAACAAACAGCTATTGGCATAATGTCAACACTGTACAGTTTTCAACGCTTTACATATAATACATAACAGTGAAGAAATAACAATATCATTAACAGAAAAAACTCTGGCCTTTGTTTCTGTATTCAGTTAGTTACTTATCTTAGGTTAACAAACAAGGAGTTAACAAACAAGGAATAGAGAGACAGAGCTGGGGGGGGGGGGGGGGGGCGAGCGAGCGAGAGAGAGAGAGAGAGAGAGAGAGAGAGAGAGAGAGAGAGAGAGACAGAGAGAGACAGACACAGGGAGTTGAAAGGTTGGTGAAAACTGGAGCAGTACTGTCCTCTGAACTTTCACCCAGTCATCCAGCCAGCAGACATCGGCATTCTTGTCACACACCCTCCCCCTCACATCTCCGCCCGTGAAGTTCAGGAAAATGCTCTCCTCTCTCCTCCCCCTCCCCCTCCCTACTGCTGTTCAGAAAGGTCGACCACGTGCCTGCTGCCCCGGGTGTCCACCGTGATCCATGGAATCTTCAGGGCACCCGAGGCGACTGCACTCACTTCGCCTTTTCCTTTCACTCTGTGTTTTGACCCAGCGGATTTTTCAACTGCTATGTGGGCTGTTTCTCTTCACAGCCACCCCATATCCACCCCGTCCCCGTTTCCTCCACCTCCCCTGGGTGTTCATGTTACTGACCATGCCCCCCCCCCCCCCCCCCCCCCCCCCAACACCCCTCGGGTGTTCCTGTTACTGACTATGCTTTGAATGACGGCGGATCGAACAATGCTCATGACAGACTGTTGAACACTGTCTGCCTCAAAGAACCCACAGCAACGCATCTTTTTTTCTAGCGCTAACGAAGAATGACAGGCTCCGTGTTAGTTTAACGTCCACGACCCTCACATATGGCATGGCAGACATGGATAACCGTTGTCTCAGGAGACGAGGGGGCTGGGGGTGGTGGTGGTGGTAAGGGACCTATAGAGGTCACACTGATACACCCAGGACGACAAAACGCTCAGAGAGACAGCGCAATGCCGGTTTTAATGTTTGGTGCTGGCAAGATTGGACACCGCCGCGTCTGACTGCAAATTTGGTGGCACAGCCAAAACGAATTCGCTGTAAGACTTTTGAGTTTGAACCTCCCTGAGAGCAAAGTGTTGATCGGATGGATGGTGACATTTACGTCCCATTAGCCTGAAAGCAAAAAAAAAAAAGTTGTTCCCAAACCGAAATCCACATAGAGAGACAGGAGTGTTGATCGTGTGGTGAAATTAAGTACTGAGAGCAAAAACTCGTCATGATCGATCCGGCCAGGCCATTTCAGGTAATTGTACTCTGTTTCATTGGGGTCTTTTTCTTCGTTTTTTTTCTATTTTGTTTCATTTATTTATATTTTTTTGTTTTGATTACAACGAATTTTCCACCTGAACTTCCCGCTGTTTTTTTGAGGTCAAAATAAATTTTTTTTTCCTGTCAGTTTTTTTTTTTTTCCCCCCAAGAAGAAAGTTTTCCCCAGTCACGACATCTTAAATAAATGAAACTATTGCCCATTTGGCCCCGCCTTGCAATCAAACCCGGGGGGTTCTTCTAGCCCCAGTCAAATTTTGGGACACAGGATAGTCGCTTTGACCTAACACGGGCCCAAATGAACAATAAAACCCAGGATTGACAATATTAACTTTGGCTGTTACAAGTGTTGATCAGTATGGGGTCTGTACATGGGACACGACAAGCTGGTACTTTTGACGTACATCCTACACCAGAACTACGCGACATCGCTATAAGGTTACAACATGTGAACCGATGGCTGAGTACTACTGGACGATCTGGTCAACATAAAGCTACAAAGTATGATGGATGGGACTGTTGCTTGTTTTCCTCACAGACTCGCAAACTCCCACGGGCATGAACACACCCAGTGAATGCGATAGGATTCTTCCTATGTTTCATGGTAGTGTTTCTTCCTGCATGTTATCCCTTGGAATAAAAAAGGGGACGCTTGCGTTTCCTTTCCAGTTTAATGAAATGCTATCAAACCTGACATGACGTTAACAGTCCATAACAAATGGCGCACTGTCAATTAAAAAAAACCACACACACACACAAAAGTGACAGGCATGTCGTGGATTTTGAAATTTGCGTTGGGGTTTTAACGTCATTATGGTCTAGCTCCATTCGGGAGAACCCAGTTATCTATCAACCTGCAAGCGCAATGGACGACACGAAGTAAATGGGGATTGGGCCCTATCGGTCACAGGATCAAAAGAACAGAATGATGCCTGCTTTGTTGACTGCAGCGCTGGGAAAAGACAACATTAACATGCCGTGCTCCTAATCTGATTAACACCACCAAACTATGCAGATTGAAAGGACTTCTGATAAAAATTACCCTCAGGGAGAATCAACAAAATAGCCACTATAGTTAAACCTTTTACACAATAAACTGAATAGCAAATGGCATCATGAAAGCCCTTTAGCTGGAGAATATTTCTAGGAAAGGTCGGGCGGAAAGGTCTGGGAAAGTATAAAATCAAAAGACAACTTGCCTCCATAACATGGCCGTGGTGCCGATTTGGCCAGGACATGGGGAGAGGACACAGAGAACACGGCTTCACGGTCTGTGCAGACGGTTGGTTCGCAATATTTGACTGTCTTGTGTTTGTCTTCTTTCAAAGCCTCTTCGTCTTCCCTCCTCCCATCACTAAGACTGAGAAGGACATGGTACAGTATGGTCTGAACTCCCGCCAAACTAACTAATTCGTTACAAGTTGTCCGCTACACAGTATGGTCTGAACTCCCGCCAAACTAACCATTTCATTACAAGTTGTCCGCTACACAGTATGGTCTGAACTCCCGCCAAACTAACCATTTCATTACAAGTTGTCCGCTACACAGTATGGTCTGAACTCCCGCCAAACTAACCATTTCATTACAAGTTGTCCGCTACACAGTATGGTCTGAACTCCCGCCAAACTAACCATTTCATTACAAGTTGTCCGCTACACAGTATGGTCTGAACTCCCGCCAAACTAACCATTTCATTACAAGTTGTCCGCTACACAGTATGGTCTGAACTCCCGCCAAACTAACCATTTCATTACAAGTTGTCCGCTACACAGTATGGTCTGAACTCCCGCCAAACTAACCATTTCATTACAAGTTGTCCGCTACACAAACTAATCTTTTGTCCTCGGTTCCTCTGATGGGCTGAACCCGCTTCTATTCTGCAACAACACGTACCAATTTCCAAAGCTATCCCTAGATGTCTAAACTTTCTGAACAATCACAAGAGGTGGAAGAAAAGGAGAGAGCCAACAAGGAAGGGTCAACAGAGGTAGCTACACAGTATCCACACTGGCATGTTTAGAAGACAGTCAATAAACACAGAAAGGGAAGAGACTAAGTTACAGTGAACCGGACCTTAACCACTCTACAATATTCAGGTCAGTTAAAAACATCTTATATTGCTAAAACACATAGCCGACAACGACGTCACTAAACACACTGACACACCAAACAACACTGATGGTATAAAAGTGATAAAATACCACAAAAGACTTCAAATCTTTTTCACAAAGGACCACAACTTGTCTTGAAGCAGGTAACATCAAAGGAACCAGTTTCTGAAATAGTTATAACTGGAACGAAATGTACATCAATGCTGGTCATGTGATCAGAAGGACCGATCACCCGATTTCACCATGTCCGGTATGGCCCAGGCCATGCTGTATCGGTCATCGGTCGCCCAAAGCGCCCCCTGGCAATCCAGGGACTGCAGCCTGCACTCCTCGTGGCATCTTGCGACCATCCACATGGGATGTGACGCACATCACAGACATCACACAAGTTGACCTTGAGCCTGGTCCAGGCAAAAATCACCACCTTGGGGGGCAGTAAGGAATGTGCTTGCAATAACTTATTGGCAATGAATAGAGAAAAAAATCCCAGTGTCACAGTCAGCAGCAACATGATGACCATGTACAATTTGCTACCACCGTCACCAAACCACCACTGTCTTTCACTAATACTATGCACATGCTCGTGGTTAGGTTTCAAATGCAAAAGACTGATGCAGCTTGGACGCGCAACACATGAAGCCGCTCAAAAATGTACACATATTTACAGGCTCTCTATTTACAGGTTTGAATGGAAAACGCCAACAGTCAATAATGTTCATGCTATGTTTCTTTCCAGTCATCCACTCTGTTTGCCCTAGATAGAGTGTGAAACACCAGATCCCACCAAATGGGTGTCTTGCGGTAGTGCCATTTGGCAAATTATTATATGCTTAACATGTCAGTCTAAAACAATACATACCTTTCTGAAATTTAAAATAAATCAAAATTAAAAACTCCAGACTGCCGCTGAACAAAAGCATGAGAGATAATGAGTGAAGTTGTAGACCAAAACGCGTCCAGCGCTTGGTAATGCAAGTCAGTCACTTTCCGTGTGAAGTCACACAGAGAGAGATTTGTATTACTGAACTTCACCCCTGGACTACATGTTTATCTTCCAATACACACAAAATGCTTTCCTGAATCCTGCATGTCTGACACTAATTTCATGTAGGAGGAGGAAACAGTGTCTGTAACGTTGATCTCTTAACGCTTTTATCAATTTGATATGGAAAAATGGGAGGGGGAGACAGGGTGGGGACTGGTGTGGGGAAAGGGGAGGGGGGGGGGGGGAGGAGAAACGAGGAAAGAGGTGATGTTGAGGACAATGGAACAGTCAACTAACGAGTTGTCTACCGTGCAATCTACTATTGCACATCCACTACTCACTGTTCTGTCAGAGTTCAGTGAACTGGCATGATCTGTGAAGTAACTCCCGACATTGCACAATCTCATCGGCACTCGTGTCTGCGTGGCGGCATCGTGTCTGACAGTGCAGTCCCACCAGAAGCGGTTCACCAATTCAGTCAAATGCAAGTTCACTACGTCCACAGCACTGGCAAAGCCAGTGGTTGACGTAAGCACACCTCGAACTTGGCACAACTGTCGTCCGCGATAATGCAAAATCGTTCCACCTCATGACTTGAGGAGGAAAGTCCGTTCTCTGTCTCGGTGGAGTCCAGAAGCTCAATCTGGTAATGCACTGGCTGAACAGGAATTGTGGAAGAAAGAACATCACTTGCCGTCAGTATCTGCATCAACTTCTTATCTGGTGTGGGGGAATGGAGGAGGGGGCATGGTGTTAAGAATGGAAGAATAACGGGGTGTGGGTGGAGAAGGGGGCATGGTGTTGAGAAGGGAAGAATAACGGGGTATGGGTGGGGAAGGGGGTAGAGCCTGTTGTGTGGTACGCCCACAAGAATTGTACATCACTGCCAACAACCAGCCCACCTTAGGGAAACACTTCACTCCAGCAGGACTCCTTCCCATCATGCCTTCTTCCCTCTTGGGATTCACCTGTCGTGTCTTTTAGTCGTTGGCGTTAATGACTGATATTTCTTACACACGTGTCCACTTTCGCATGTTCACTTAAACGATGACTGAAGAGGAGAGAGAGGAAAAAAAAAAATGCTTTGTGTTGAACTTACTGGAGAACATCCATTGAGTTCCAGTACCTGCTGAAGAACAGTGTGTGCATGCGGTGTGAGGATGAGGACTGGTCAAGGTTCCCTGGATGACAGAGGACAGGCACCTCCCCCTCACCAGTCTGTCCCCAGGTAGGACAGAGGCAGGGACCACACGAGGTCACTCACACTGGAAAGTTCCCCACCTTCTGAACGTCTTGACATGGCTCGAGAACGAGCCTCCGCCTCGCTCCTCTGTTGAGAGACCCTTTCCGCCGGCTCAACACCAGGTCGCCCTTCCTAGAGGAATTCTTGTGTGGCCTGACTAACAAGAACCACCAGGGGAGGGGGGCGGGGTGGTTCAACTCCCCGTGCCGGCCAGTCCACCCAGGATGAACGAGTTCAACACAAACCTCCTGACCCCTTCCCGCCCAAGTTTCACAGCCCGCAGAGGCCGGGGAAGGGTGGGTGGGCAGGTTACTGGGCCTGCACGTCACAGATGTCCAGCCATTTCTCGTACCACTTGCCCATGAACTCCACACTGTTCACTGCCCGTCTCTGACGAGGGTCAAAGACCCGGTTCCTCCACAGGTCTCCCCCCTTGATGAAGTACTGCATCCTGTCCCCGTAGGAGTAGTACACAGCGTCCAGATTGTCCGGCAGGGGCAAGTCGTTGTCCGAAGCTGGAGGGAACTCCTCTGTGATCTTCCTTTTCCGCACACAGCAGCCCCGGCTGTCCTGGGGTTCCTTGGGATCGAACACGTACACCTGCACCGAAAAACAAAACAAATCATATTTCATAGAACTCGCACAAACCATACGACGATTCAGTGGATGGAAGTGAGAGAGGAATGGGGTGGGGGGGGAGAGAGAGAGAGAGAGAGAGAGAGAGAGAGAGAGAGAGAGAGAGAGAGAGAGAGAGAGAGAGAGAGAGGCGGAGAGGGGAAGGGGGGCAGTGAAGGTGAAAGGAGGAGCAAGAAGAGAAGAAAAAAAAAAAAAAGAGACGGAGGCGCAGGGTTTTTCTTTTTTCCCCCCACCCCCAGCATCGGTACAGATGACGATGCATGCAGCAGAACAGGTCACAGCCAACACCTAGTTCGGGGTTGGGCCCACAACAAAACAAGCACTAACTCCAGCTTCCAGCCAAGATTTACACCGAACAAACTCTGCCAGCAACCGGCGGATGTGTGTGTGTGAGTGTGTGTGTGTGTGCGTGTGTGTGTGCGTGTGCGTGCGTGCGCGCGCGCGCGTATGTATGTGTGTGTGTGTGTGTGTGTGTGTGTGTATGTGTGTGTGTTTATATGTGTGTGTGTGTGTGTGTGTGTGTGTGTGTGTGTGTGTGTGTGTGTGTGAGAGAGAGAGAAAAGAGAGAGAGAGAGAGAGAGAGAGAGAGAGAGAGAGAGAGAGAGAGAGAGAGAGAGAAGAGAAGGTGGTAAGGCAAGACAGTCCTGGGAAGCAAAGCGGGCGGGAGTAGAGGTAACTGGGTAGAGTACAGCCCAGACAGTAACAGAGGGAGATGACTCATCGTTTGGCACACAGACAATCATAATAAATCGCCTTCTCTTCAGCACCCAGGTGGATGTCATCCATCGTACACCTCCGCCTCTCCCTACTCCCGCCCCCTCTCAATCTTTTAGCGCGTCCCCCCTCCCCCCACCTTTCCTTCCCTTATCTTTGTTTGCTTTCTGTTCTTTTCCTTCCTTCCTTACGTCCTGCGTGTTTTTCTTTCCTTTTCCTTCCCCCCTCTTTTATGCCTTCTGTTCTTTCCCTTCCTTCCTCTCCCCCTCTTTGCTTTCCGTTCTTAACTCCCCCCCCCCCCCCTCTTTGCTTTCCGTTCTTAACCTTCCTCCCTCTTTGTTTACTTTCTGTTCTTTCCCTTCCTTCCTCTCCCCCTCTTTGCTTTCCGTTCTTAACCTCCCCCCCCCTCCCCCTCTTTGCTTTCCGTTCTTAACCTTCCTCCCTCTTTGCTTTCCGTTCTTACCCTCCCTCCCTCTTTGCTTTCCAATCTTAACCTCCCTTCCTCTTTGCTTTCCGTTCTTAACCTCCCTCCCTCTTTGCTTTCCGTTCTTAACCTCCCTTCCTCTTTGCTTTCCGTTCTTAACCTCCCCCCCTCCCCTCTTTGCTTTCCGTTCTGAACCTTCCTCCCTCTTTGCTTTCCGTTCTTACCCTCCCCCCCTCTTTGCTTTCCGTTCTTACCCTCCCTCCCTCTTTGCTTTCCAATCTTAACCTCCCTTCCTCTTTGCTTTCCGTTCATACCCTCCCTCCCTCTTTGCTTTCCGTGCTTAACCTTCCTCCCTCTTTGCTTTCCGTTCTTAACCTCCCTTCCTCTTTGCTTTCGTTCTTAACCTTCCTCCTCTTTGCTTTCCGTTCTTAACCTTCCCTCCCTCTTTGCTTTCCGTTCTTAACCTTCCTCCCTCTTTGCTTTCCAATTTAACCTCCTTCCTCTTGCTTTCCGTTCATCCCTCCCTCCCTCTTTGCTTTCCGTGCTTAACCTTCTCCCTCTTTGCTTTCCGTTCTTAACCTTCCTCCCTCTTTGCTTTCCGTTCTTAACCTCTCCCTTTGCTTTCCGTTCATACCCTCCCTCCCTCTTTGCTTTCCGTTCATACCCTCCTCCCTCTTTGCTTTCCGTTCTTAACCTTCCTCCCTCTTTGCTTTCCGTTCTTAACCTTCCTCCCTCTTTGCTTTCCGTTCTTAACCTTCCTCCCTCTTTGCTTTCCGTTCTTAACCTCCCCCTCTTTGCTTTCCGTTCTTAACCTTCCTCCCTCTTTGCTTTCCGTTCTTAACCTTCCTCCCTCTTTGCTTTCCGTTCTTAACCTTCCTCCCTCTTTGCTTTCCGCTCTTAACCTTCCTCCCTCTTCGCTTTTCCGCCTTAACCTTCTCCTTCTTTGCTTTTCGTTCTTCGTCCTTCTTCCTCATGCTGTGTTTTATGCTCTTTTCCTCCCTTTCTCCCTCTTTGTTTACGTTCTTTCCCCTTCCTTCCTTCCTTCCTCAGTCTTTGTTTCCTGTATGCTCTTTTCCTTCCTTCCTTCCCTCCCTCCTCTTTGCTGGCTTTCTGTTCCTTTGCTTTCCTCATTAACTCTTTGTTGACTTTCTGTTCCTTTGCTTTCCTCATTAACTCTTTGCTGACTTTCTGTTCCTTTGCTTTCCTCATTAACACTTTGTTGACTTTCTGTTCCTTTACTTTCCTCGTTAACTCTTTGTTGACTTTCTGTTCCTTTGCTTTCCTCATTAACTCTTTGTTGACTTTCTGTTCCTTTGCTTCCCTCATTAACTCTGCTGACTTTCTGTTCCTTTGCTTTCCTCATTAACTCTTTGTTGACTTTCTGTTCCTTTACTTTCCTCATTAACTCTTTGTTGACTTTCTGGTCCTTTGCTTTCCTCATTAACTCTTTGTTGACTTTCTGGTCCTTTGCTTTCCTCATTAACTCTTTGTTGACTTTCTGGTCCTTTGCTTTCCTCATTAACTCTTTGTTGACTTTCTGTTCCTTTGCTTTCCTCATTAACTCTTTGTTGACTTTCTGTTCCTTTGCTTTCCTCATTAACTCTTTGTTGACTTTCTGTTCCTTTGCTTTCCTCATTAACTCTTTGTTGACTTTCTGTTCCTTTGCTTTCCTCATTAACTCTTTGTTGAGTTTACGTTCCTTTGCTTTCCTCATTAACTCTTTGTTGACTTTACGCTCCTTTACTTCCTTGCTCACGTTCTGTTTGCTTCACGTTCTTTTCCTTCCAACATTTGGTTTGCTTTCTGTTCTTTCCATTGCCCCGGCTCTCTTTGTTGTCCTTTCCATTCTTTTCTTTTCTTCCTCCGCTTCTGTCTCCTTTTTGTTCATTTCCTTCTTCCCTCGCTCCCTCTGTTCACTTGCCTTTTTTTTTAAACCTTTTCTTTTTCTTACCTTCCTTCTGCACAGGTTTATTTCTTGTATGCCCCACTCGATAGGGGGGGGGGGGGGGGGGCGGAGGTGTGTAGGAGGGATGGGAGAGAGGAAGGAGACTAGACATCCTATCAACCAACAAACAAAGAAACAACAACAAAAAACAAACGACACACACACCTAACCCTCCAGTCCACAGAGTAAACGCAAACCAAAATTTTAACAACTTACAAAGTCTGTGTCATTTCATAGGGCGATGCTGACGGAGGGCGATGTTTTTTGTTTTTCGTGGACGGGAGGAGGGTAGCAGGGTAGTTAGTGGAGGGGGTTGTTTTGGTTTGTTTCGTTTTCCTTCTGTCCATATCTTCTGTCTTTCCCTATGTCTCGACAGCTTAAAAGAAAAAAAAGAAGAAAAGATCTATCCAAAGCGCTGAAAATTCCACACGCGCGAGTTGTGGTAACGATGTGCACAACCCCCCGCCCCCTCCCCCCGCTAGGTTGTGCGCTGGGTAGATCTTGTCTTGCGCCAACAAGCTGTACTTAAAACGGTCTACACGCGTTGCACGTGTAGAATGACTACCCGTCTGCCGACGCAGTCAAAACAAAACTCCGGAGACATTACTGCCCCCCCCCCCCCCCCCCCCCCCCCCCCCCCCCCCCCCCCCCCCCCCCCCGCCACACACACACCGTTCTCCTCGTCCTCCACTTAACTTCTTCGCTCTTCCATCCCAAATCCTCTGATTTAAAAAGGAATGCCAAGCATATTTATATTTCCCCGCTTCAAGACGAAGTAAAACACATTGTCGCACGCTCGCGCCTCCACCTCCCATCCCTTCCTCTTCCCTCCTCACCCCCACACCCCCTTACGGCGATGAAATAAAATGATAAAATGTAAATGATGTTGATACCCAGTGCCATAACTGCACGTTTTCGCACAGCATTTCCAGTCGCTCGAACACACAGAAACCGTCCACTTGTGATCTGATGCAAACCCATCCTGATGCCTCCCCACCCCTTCCCTCTCCCCCCCCTCCCCCCCGCAAACACACACACACACACACCACTACCACCACCATCACAACAAAACAAAACAAAATAAAAAGGGCATTTGTCTGCAATGTTGGTTAGAGCATCGATTGGAGCACCAAGTAAAAAGCGCCCCCTCCTCCCACCCCCCTCCACCCCCTCAGCACCCATCGCAGAAATGTCCATTTTGGTGGCTCATCTGAATGTGCTGTTGATCTGGTGGGCTACAGAGTAGAGTAAGACAGGTTCCCAACCCCCCAGTTTCCTGGGATGGGTATCCCTGTCTGCCGTATCACTGCCAATGGGTGAGGACATCACACTTGAGCAGAGCGAGGTCAACCTTGAGAGCACCGACCTGCACGAGACTCAAAACGTTTCGTGATCTGCCCTCTGATCCAGGTCCCCATCAACATCCAGCAGATTCGTCACTGAGGCTACCTTCCACCTTTCCACCCAATGCCGTGGACATCGGTTCTGGAGCTTCGGCAACAGCTAGCTGACCGACCAACCACGCAGATAACAGGAGAGTGTAAAATGCAGCTGTGCTCAGAAGCTCCAGGCAGGAATGATGTCTCTCCACTCGGGGCCAACCACAGCCAGCCCTGACTGTCCACATCTACGGGCTACACACATGGCGGTCTACTGTGACAAGCCATGGAGGCCTTGTGTTACAACACATCTACGGGCTACACACACGGCGGTCTACTGTGACAAACCATGGAGGCCTTGTGTTACAACACATCTACGGGCTACACACATGGCGGTCTACTGTGACAAACCATGGAGGCCTTGTGTTACAACACATCTACGGGATACACACACGGCGGTCTACTGTGACAAGCCATGGAGGCCTTGTGTTACAACACATCTACGGGCTACACACACGGCGGTCTACTGTGACAAGCCATGGAGGCCTTGTGTTACAACACATCTACGGGCTACACACACGGCGGTCTACTGTGACAAACCATGGAGGCCTTGTGTTACAACACATCTACGGGCTACACACATGGCGGTCTACTGTGACAAACCATGGAGGCCTTGTGTTACAACACATCTACGGGCTACACACACGGCGGTCTACTGTGACAAACCATGGAGGCCTTGTGTTACAACACATCTACGGGCTACACACATGGCGGTCTACTGTGACAAACCATGGAGGCCTTGTGTTACAACACATCTACGGGCTACACACATGGCGGTCTACTGTGACAAGCCATGGAGGCCTTGTGTTACAACACATCTACGGGCTACACACACGGCGGTCTACTGTGACAAACCATGGAGGCCTTGTGTTACAACACATCTACGGGCTACACACATGGCGGTCTACTGTGACAAGCCATGGAGGCCTTGTGTTACAACACATCTACGGGCTACACACATGGAGGTCTACTGTGACAAACCATGGAGGCCTTGTGTTACAACACATCTACGGGCTACACACATGGCGGTCTACTGTGACAAGCCATGGAGGCCTTGTGTTACAACACATCTACGGGCTACACACACGGCGGTCTACTGTGACAAGCCATGGAGGCCTTGTGTTACAACACATCTACGGGCTACACACACGGCGGTCTACTGTGACAAACCATGGAGGCCTTGTGTTACAACACATCTACGGGCTACACACATGGCGGT
>CM031597.1:31373385-31395885 GCA_018398815.1 Conus ventricosus | reverse complement strand
CACACGGGCAGCAACGCCACCACTACCTGGATTGAACTCTTCACACAACTGAACCCCCCCCCCCCACCCCTTCTCTGATACCACCACTACTACACTAGGAGGACGTACAGTTAAGCCTCTAGTCCCTCGTGCGCTGATGTACGTGTGTGTATGGGGAGGAGAGAGAGAGAGAGAGAGAGAGAGAGAGAGAGAGAGAGAGAGAGAGAGAGTGTGTAAGGATGGGACAGTGTGTATGTGTGTGTCGGCGGCACGGAGGGAGAGGTTGAAGAGGCTAAGAAGAAAAGGGCAGAGGGGTGGAAGGGGTGGAGGTGGCAATGATTGACTGGCAATGACTAGGGCAAAAGCCATGGTCTGAACTTTCACCCTCCCACTGCCCCAAGCTCGCCTCCCTCCCTACGTCAACTGTCGATGACGTACAATAATGCCCTAGTTACTTTTTACCCCCATCTGGGTTGTTGTTGTTTTTGTTGTTAGTGTATTGCCTGTTTTTGGTTAAACAGGTAAGCGTTTAGCAGTAAAGGAAGGCAGGGCCAGAATTGGGCCTTAATTTGTTTGTGAAATCGGATGAAACGTCTTTATTCTTGGGTAGAACAAACTGTATTCTTTCGCTTTTTTTTCCTTCCAGGATACAAGAAACAAACTGCAACAGTGTCGAAACCCGAATGGAACAAGACTGTCAGCTGGTAATACAAAATAAATGAAAAGTGCCCAGCGAGTTAGATGATTTCTTCTTCTTTGTCTTTTCTTTTCATCATCATCATCAGTTTTATTCCATTGAAATCTTTTGACTTTGATGTGATCGGTCTTCTGGTTAGCGAGCAGAGCGCGCTGAAGACATGTCTGATGCTACTCCACCATTCCAATGCAGACAGTGTCCTACAACACACCATTCCAATGCAGACAGTGTCCTACAATACACCATTCCAATGCAGACAGTGTCCTACAATACACCATTCCAATGCAGACAGTGTCCTACAATACACCATTCCAATGCCGACAGTGTCCTACAATACACCATTCCAATGCAGACAGTGTCCTACAATACACCATTCCAATGCAGACAGTGTCCTACAATACACCATTCCAATGCAGACAGTGTCCTACAATACACCATTCCAATGCAGACAGTGTCCTACAATACACCATTCCAATGCAGACAGTGTCCTACAATACACCATTCCAATGCAGACAGTGTCCTACAATACACACGCGCGCAGTACAACTCACAGCAACAGATACAGCACATACTCCAAGTGCATGGTATATATACGCGCGCGTGTGTGTGTGTGTGTGTGTGTGTGTGTGTGTGTGTGTGTGTGTGTGTGTGTGTGTGTGTGTGTGTGAGAGAGAATGTATGAGAGAGAGAATGTATGAGAGAGAGAGAGAGAGAGAGAGAGAGAGAGAGAGAGAGAGAGAGAGACAGAGAGAGAGAGAGAGAGAGACAGAGCTACAAATATAAAATCCTCCCTACATTCTCAAACGATACCTGAAGTCACTGACAGCTGAGAGGCGAAAAACGCACTGCTGATGACACGTAGAAAGAAGTGCACCACACACACACACACACACACACACACACACACACACACACACACACACACACACACACACACATACACACAGAGCGTATGGCATAAGAGAGAGAGAGAGAGAGAGAGAGAGAGAGAGAGAGAGAGAGAGAGAGAGAGAGAGAGAGAGAGAGATGTCAAAGATCAATCCCTCTCTACACTCACACGATACTGAAAGTCACTAACCGAAAGCAGCATAGTGACAAATCTGTGCGCGGCAGAGAAAGACATCCAGAAAGCAGATTGGCAGCTGAGAAACACAGGAAAATGGTGGACGAGCAGTAGAGACGGACACACAGAAAGACAGTGGATAGGCAATGGATATACAGAGCGAAGCAGATGTGAAGTCGAGTTCCACATGTTTGAAAAAGCACGTGAATAGCAGAGAAAGACATGCAGAGAAGTAGGTGAGAGGTCGACAAGGACATGGCATGAGGCATAGAACTCAGCCCACGTGGAGACTTCCCATGCCGTGTTTCAAAAGGTAGTGAAGGACAGACCGGCAGCAGAGAGAGAGACGACAGAAGACACGATGTCTGTAAGGAAGCAGTGAGAATTGGATGGGAAGCAGAGAGAGAGACGACAGAAGACACGATGTCTGTAAGGAAGCAGTGAGAATTGGATGGGAAGCAGAGAGAGAGACGACAGAAGACACGATGTCTGTAAGGAAGCAGTGAGAATTGGATGGGAAGCAGAGAAAGACAATACATGACAGAGAATTCAGTCCATGGCCAGACGTACCATGCCGTCTTTGAAGAAGTAGATGTTCTTGTCTCGCATGTCGAAGAAAACGGTATCCAGATTGGTGGGCACACCCTCTGTCTCGCCAGGCTTGGGTCCGAAGTCGTCCTGGATCAGGCGGGGCCAGCCCTCAAACACCCGATCGTTGTCGTTGTCGTACTTGAAATAGTGCTCCCCTGCACCGCGCAAACACAACAACCCATTGTGAACATCATCTCGGAGTTGAATGGAACATGTGAAGGGCAACTTCTACAAGAGACCTTCAGTCTAAATGGACGCAAACTGCCAATCGACTGTGCGCATATCACACACACACACACACACACACACACACACACACACACACACACACACACACACACAGAGAGAGAGAAAGTTGTATTCTCACACACATTCATTTTTTTTTCGTTTCCGTTGATAGAAGTTAATGTTTTTCATAGACTGGATCTGTATAGGGGAACATAACGGATACAAACAGAGAAGTTGAAAAGAATCGACGACAGCTGACACTACCAGGTTGGATCCCTCCAGCTGAGGGTAGTACAGGATGTTTAAGTTGACACGCACATCTGAAGTTCCCACAGACTATGAAAAATCTTATCATCAAGAATCAAGACAGCGAAGTCGCCTAGGTCTACATTAAAATAGCAGTAATCGAAGAAGACGAAAGGAACTTCCCAAATTCAGGCGTACGGATGGAGGTGACAGAAATCTGGGCAATTTGTTACAAGAATTGCTTCAATCGAGAATGAAAATCACTGAAAGGGAAAACTGAGGATCAATGGCGGAAGTTTCAAACCGTAAGTGTTTCCACATGCCTGCTTCCCACTTTAAATTAAACATACCTTTTGTTTGCATTTTTGACCTGGTAACCTTAAAATGCACTAACAAACCATTTGACGTTCAGAGTAGTTAAGAAATGGCAACTTAAGTTCTCACGTAAGAGTGAAGGGAACCGCTTCCCATCATCACCTTTTGCATACAGATAAACAAATGGCGCCATGGGAACCAGCCCAGAACAGCTATTACACGTAAACAAAAGGCGCACCTGACTATCCAGAGCCTCTCTGTATGCCAGGTGGTAGGAGCTGGAAAGCGCCAGGCAATATTGGATGGAAGCTATGCATCCATTGTCTTGTACAACAGGGAAAGTCGCTGAAATGGTTTTAGTTGGATTCAGTTCTTGCGCTTCAAGTTCTCCCCCTTTTCTTTTAAACAAAGTTTGCTTTAAAAGGTCAATGTTTCTCTCCTCTCCCCCTCCCTTCCTTCGCCTCTCCGCCCGCCCCCATCTCCTATCCTAGTGCACCCCCTTCACCCTCCACACACACACACACACACACACACACACACACACACACTATCCCTTCTATGCCGTCCGCTACTCGCTCCACACCAGCCCCACGTCCTGCACTTACGGTTAAAGAAGTAGGCATCATTGATGATCTCAGTGCCAGTGAAGTACCAGATGTGCAAGTACCGTCCAATTTGTCCGGCACCCCGTCCCACTCGCGGGCGATGTACAGTGGGTCGCCGTAGCGCGTGCGGTTGGCGTGGTTCTCGTACATCCAGTAGTGGTTCTGGCGGAAGAAGTAGGTGTTGTAGATGAACTGGTTGTCGGGACGCTTCCTGACCCAGTCGAACACTGTGCTGAATTGTCCTTTGCACACACCTGCCAAAGAACAAGCAATCATGGTCTTTTTTCTTCCCCTTTGCCACCCTGTCCCACTCTCTTCATCCCTACCAACACAACTGACAAAGAAGCAAGTCAGCTCAGAACGGGGGCCTGGGATAATGGGGAACGAACGGGTATCTAACCTTGATGTAACGAATACTAGTGGACAGCCTTACACTGGAAAGGCGGACAAGACAATCACGTAGAACAAATGGACTGATGGCAAGTCATTTTTGGTGTTTAGTTTAGTTTCTTTTTAAATATGATGGAAAACAACCTTTTTCTTTCTTTTTTTTAAACTGAATATTATCATTCTAAACTATTTTGTGCACGATCAAAAAAAAATAAATGAAGAGCCGTTTTTATGTTCTAAAACGTCACTAAATAAACTCTCCAATATTCACAGCAATGGTCTGCTTGTTTTTTTTCCCCCCAAAGTTTTCATGTTTTCGTCTGCTCATCTTAGAATTATTCATTTTGGTGAAATTATCATTCGAATTTCATACCCTCACATTCAGTTCTCACTGCAATTTCCTACCCTCACATTCAGTTCTTACTGCAATTTCCAACCCTCACATTCAGTTCTTACTGCAATTTCCAACCCTCGCATTCAGTTCTTACTGCAATTTCCTACCCTCACATTCAGTTCTTACTGCAATTTCCAACCCTCACATTCAGTTCTTACTGCAATTTCCAACCCTCGCATTCAGTTCTTACTGCAATTTCCAACCCTCACATTCAGTTCTTACTGCAATTTCCAACCCTCACATTCAGTTCTTACTGCAATTTCCTACCCTCACATTCAGTTCTTACTGCAATTTCCAACCCTCACATTCAGTTCTTACTGCAATTTCCAACCCTCACATTCAGTTCTTACTGCAATTTCCAACCCTCACATTCAGTTCTTACTGCAATTTCCTACCCTCACATTCAGTTCTTACTGCCTCCCCATCCCCCTTCCCATGAATGAAGGTGCGTGTTACTTTACAGTGGACCGGTGATCTGTTTCTTATAAGCAGGACATAAACAAACCCTGCACACGAATTTATTGTGACAAGTGCGATTTAAATTGTGATCATTTTAGAAAGTCTGCGTCTAAAGATGGTACAACAAAATGTTGCGTTGGATTCTTTCAACAGAATGGCACGCTACGTTCCACTCTTCCTTAGCCAGGACAAAGGCATGTTGCGTTTGATCTTTCTTTAGATATGACAACAACATGTTGTGTTTGATCCTTCTCATTCATCTTAAAAGCTGTCTTTTTGCTGATTCGCTGGATCATGAAGCAGTCAATCACACACACACCACGCACGCACGCACGCACACACACACGCACGCACGCACTCCATCAATCAACTGCACACTTGCAGATGCACGTAGGCAAACAAACACATGGCAACCTCTGCGCCTCTTCTGTACCCCCACCCATTCCTTATGTACATACATACACCGTAATGGCTCCGTGCTGCGAGGATACCTGGCAATGAAGTTCTCACAGAGAGAGAGAGAGAGAGAGAGAGAGAGAGAGAGAGAGAGAGAGAGGTTCGGGAGAGAGAGAGAGAGAGAGAGAGAGAGAGAGAGGGAGGTTCGGGAGAGTAGTAGACAAAGAAGCCCATTTATCACCTGTCCCCCTTCTCTCTGTAATCCCCTGTCTCACACAGCGGTACTTTACGGCTCGGCCCTTCTGGGCCAACACACCGACAGTGCCCTGCAGAACGTTGCCCGGGGATAACACCTTTCCCTCCCGGCGCGGCTGGCCTGGGGAGTTTTTACCTGACCGAGGCCAGTTCAGGGATTAGACGCCTTCTAACCCCCTCTCTATTTTTGGTTATACCCACTTCTTCCCATCTGTTTTCTTTTTTTTCTTCTTTTTTTTTCTTTTCTTTTTTTAAAGCAACTTTCGGCACACGTTTGACTTTAAGTTGGGTCAAAATCCGAGTCCCACGGGGGCAATCTCTGAACCACCTTAAACTCTCCCCCCCCCCCCCCTCCTTCTCCGGGAAAGCACTGTCTCCTCAATGTAACCAAATCGGGCAAATAACGGTTAGACGGTTCCAGTACGCTTTTTACAGTCTGTACAGTACAGTAGGGTGTAGGCACAGAAAACCACCTACACTTTGCCCATTACCTTCAGTTTGAAAGAAGAAAAAAAAGGGGACAAGCGGGGAGGGTGGGTATGGGTAGACAGAGGAGGAGGATGGGGGGGGGGGGGGGGGGGGGGGGGGGGGGGGGGGGGGGGGGGGGGGGGGGGGGGACGGGGGGTGAAGTCAGGAAACGATGGAACGGCATCCTCCATCACATTCGGTGTATGTGTCGGTTCGCAAAACAAGGATCATGATTAAAAAAAATGTGACGGGAATTTGCAGGAGTTCCAGACATGATTATTTATTTGTGATCTCGCGCGCACGCGCGCGTGTGTGTATGCGTGTTCGTGTGTGTGTGTGTGTGTGTGTGTGTGTGTGTGTGTGTGTGTGTGTGTGTGTGTGTGTGTGTGTGCGCGCGCGCGCGCTTTTCTTTATTTTCTTTCTTTCTTTTTTTTTTTTTACCCTTTCGCTTCAGTTTGCTAGTTTGATTGCTCGTTTTTTTGTTGCGGTCACGGTGACAGCACATCTCCCTTTCCGGAAAAGAAGAAGAAGAAGAAGAAGAAGAAGAAGAAGAAGAAGAAGAACAACAACAACAACAACAACAACAACAAGAGAGAGAGAGAGAGAGAGAGAGAGAGAGAGAGAGCGAGAGAGAGAAAAGAGAGAGAGAGAGAGAGCAAAAAAGAATATACGACGCGTGGCCCAAGCCCATCCTGCTAAACCTCAAAATCCTTGGAGTGGATCTCACCTTGCGCCTCCTCCAATCCAGCCTGACACGGACCAATTACTATGCAGTAGAACAACTAGACTTTCGGGCTGGGATTTGGAGGTGAGGGGGGGGGGGGGGGGTGATTTTGGACAGGTCAAGGAGACAAGCTACGGATACCCTCTTTCGCCCCTCTCCTCCTCCTCCTCCCTCCCTCTCCGCCCCTAGGCTGACTTCGTCTAAAGCCTCACCATAAATCTTCTGGATCTCCTTGCGGTCTTCCCGGCTGAGTTCAAACTCGGGTGAAAGCTCGGTGCCGTGGTAGATGGCGTACATGATGGACTGGGAGCGGTTGGTGTGCGACAGGCCCAGCACGTGGCCGATCTCGTGCACGGCCACGCGCAGCAGGTAGATGCCGTCCGGGGTGTAGGCCCCGATGGACTTGAAGTTCTCCTCGTCGTCGAAGTGCATGTTGCCGGCGTGCTGTGAGTGGGCGATCTCCCCGCCGTTGCCGTCGAAGTCGTGTTCACAGTTCTGATGGGAACCTGCAAGAAAAGGAGAAGGAACGGGGTCAGACTGCGGGTCCTGTGACACTGAGGGTCCATCGTTCTCCACAAACCACTCTTCACTGCCTTGGCCGACAGTAGCACAAGGATTGTGTTAAAGCTGGACTTCGAGCACTGTTCTTCTAACAGTGATAATAATGACACTAACAGACCACAAATATATGGCACTTCGAATAACATTCAGGCCCAGAAACACCTTTCTCCATGGTCTATTTACGTATAGTTACACACTGGTGGAAAAAAGTGAATTTAAGCCAGTTTATTTTGAAAATGGATGGGCGTATAAACTTTCCTTTTAATCAAAAGAGCTTTGAATATTCGTCAACTTATTTATTCCATATTTTCTCTTTTTTTTTGGTTGTTGTTTAA
This sequence comes from Conus ventricosus, assembly GCA_018398815.1. NCBI lineage: Eukaryota > Metazoa > Mollusca > Gastropoda > Neogastropoda > Conidae > Conus > Conus ventricosus. Next base: position 31,388,179 of record CM031597.1, on the reverse strand, counting down.
TATTTTGAACGTGCTAGTGTATAAACTTCTAGACTAGATGTGTGTGTGTGTGTGTGTGTGTGTGTGTGTGTGTGTGTGTGTGTGTGTGTGTGTGTGTGACTGACTTTCAATCCGTTTCCTTTCTGATAAAAGTTCCATTTCAACTTGTTCATCACGAACCACTGTATACTCTGCATCCCCCAAAAGACAAACAGATCAACCGTCATGAATCGTCAATGGATACTTCTAAATGAGCAATTCACCGAGAAACAATATGTACCCGGTTTAAGGCTATTTCGACTTAAAGTTCATATTGCGTTTTATAACTCACGAAACAAGATGATTATTCTGATATTGTTATTCATTCAGGAAGAGAAGAAGATGCACGTGTTCAAATAACTGACAACTCCCCCCCCCCCCCCCCCCCCTCCCCCGGGGAAAAAAGCAATCCTTGATTTTTCGCACCGACTGACCTCGCAAAAATGTCTCTCTCTTTTCTCTCTCTCTCTCTCTCTTCTCTCTCTCTCTCTCTCTCTTTTTTTCCCTTCTTAAACTGCATGTGTGCACGTGTGTCACTCGACATCCCATCATGAAGGTCCGTGCACATCATTTACATTTTCCTCCGCTGCCTGGTCTTGATCTCAGGGAAAACCAAAGATGAAAGACACGATGATCACCATCTTAACCCTCTAGCGCCGTATGTATCACGAGTGATACAAACATTTAGTGACTGCCTGGCAGACAGTGTGTGAATGTTGGAGTCCACTAAATGTTATCAATCTAAAGAATGGAATGTACTGCTTATACTAACTACTAAACCACCACTCGCTGGTTGCTCTGGAATGCGAGAGCCCTTCCTTTCCTCACTGGGTCTCACAGAGTCAACACGTGCTTCATTTCCTGCCACTGTTCACCCACCTCTTTATCAACATGTGAGTACCGCCACCCTCTGTAGCTTGTTTATCTTGTCAATCATGTTCTAGAGGAAGGGGCCATCGGCTGAAATGGTCGTTTTTCAGCTAATTGGGTGGTGTGATGGGGGTGTCAAATTGATGTATCTTGTGTGAAACGTTCGGCCTTTGGGGAAAATTCCAAGGGAGACAACTCGGTCTGTTTGTTTCAGCTGTGATACATTAGGCGTTTGAGTCATGCTGGATCAAAACTGCACTACGCTGCGTTACTTTTACAAGTATATTTCTTATATAAAAATTACAACTGAACACTTCTAAGATGCGTTTCCGTGAGAGAAAGAGATGATTTCATGGATGTGTATAAATCCATCTAAAAAAAATGTAGAGAAGATGTTCGCACATGCAATATAATATATATATATTATATATATTATATATATATATATATATATATATATATATATATATATATATATATATATGAGCAAGTGACAAAAGGTCGTCCAAAAAAGCCAACAAAAAGTGGATTTTTCAAAATAGTTTTTATTAACAGCAATTTTGTGCAAAGAAAGACTTATGTTTAAGGGTCATAAAAACATACATACAAAGATAACTCATGCACCGATGTTCTGCTAGTAATGTGATAAGGCATCATAACAAGCATCTGACGGTTGTTATGCTGGACATTCAATTTTATCAATATTCCTATTTGAATGTCTGTTATACAGCATAATTGTTTCAGTGGAAATAAGACTGAATATTACAGCTAAATTTCATTCCAAAAGAAAAGGCATCTGTGCAGTTTAAGATCAAGTTTCACATGAGATGGTATGTCCAACATAACAACCGTCGAACATACTGATTTGTTCTTTATTGCTGTGTTGGAAATAAGACAGTAACTGCATCCTCTGATGATTTTCTGTGTTTTTGAGGGTGCATTTCATGTAATGATATCAAGTATAGGACCCACAATAGCCTTGTTACCATAATATGGCATTTTTATCTGACAGTTGTTATGATGTTGCATTGGACATACCCAAGTATTTCCCAACAATGCAAAAATAACAACAGTCATTAAAAAAATGGACATACTTTTCCTTTGAGTACAGTTCTATTGTTATTGTTACATTTTACTCATAAAGGCCTATAAAACAAGCTAAATAAGTCACAATGATCATGTAGACACCTTAAATAGAATCCATCTGACAGTTGTTATGGCCTCACTGTTGGACATACTCAACAAACTGCTCATGTACTGACAGGAATTAGATTATTTATGATCAAAAATGAATAGAAACAGTTTGACAGTAACAATAATAACGTGTACATTTAGGGCACCTGCTCTCTCAGATAAGCTCAGAGCGCTTACAAATCATATGAAAATACATTTTACATTACAACATAATTACAAGATGTAAACAGATTTTTGCATATTCTGCACCAGACTTTCTCTTCTTTTCCTCTGATGAAGAAAGTAGGATGCGAAGACCTAGAAAACACAAACTTCTTTGTCAAACAAATAATACAAAAATACTTTTAGGTAATTTTTGGAATTAACTGCATAAAAACAAGTGATCAAAATAAAAATGTTCATGAACAAAATCAATTTGGTATGCTTCAGGTGATTTCCAACCTACCTCTTACACACCCCACCACTTCTTATTCAGGTTAAGAAGCCATAATCAATGAGCTGATTTATTTGCTACTATTGCCTTGGGGGGGGGGGGGGGCTGAATTTTTCCCCAGTACTTCTTCTTCTTCTTCCTAAAATACTGGTTCACTCAAAAACGAGTAGGTCACCAGCGCGCATGTTAAAAAGTAAAATAAAATAACATAAAATAGTGCGACTCAGACTGTTGGCCCCTGGAGCAAATTTGCCAACAAGGGTCGCACTCGATATTCAAGAAGTTAAAAGCAATGGCCAAATTCAGGCCCAGGTAACCATAAAATATCTGGGGAAGTTAAAATAGAAAATCGTCAATATGCAGATCTCAAAACTGTCGTATCAATTTGTTTGTTTTTTTAATGAGACTGCATTTGTGGCAATCTTGATGGCACCCGGCAGTGAGTTCCACAGCCGTACAGAACTAGAATAAAATGAATGTAAGAGGCTGTCAATATTTGATGCAGGTATGGTATAACATTGACCGCCACTCCTGGTGCCACTTTTATTCAATACTAGTTGTTCCATTGGAATAAGTATTAGTTTAGCTCTGCCTTTGAAGATGTTAAGTTTGATAAAAGCTCTTCTCTCTTCTAAGGGTTTCCATTCTAATTTCCTCATGTTCTTTCTAGTATTCCCCTTTTCTCTGATGTGTTCCCTGTTACAAACCGTGCTGCTCTCTTCTGAATCTTTTCGAGGTTATCAATGTCCTTTAGATGGTAAGGATCCCAAACTGAGCAACCATATTCCAGTACTGGTCTAACCAATGTTTTGTAGCAGTGGTCTTTAACCTTTTGGGGGCACTCATTGATATTCCTGTATAAGAAAGCTAAGATGTTATTTGCTTTCTTACATACTAAATTGTAATGTTCTTTCCATTGAGACGACTATCTATAATCACACCTAAATATTTTGCAGCATTGGTTTCTTTAAGAATAGTATTATGAATAGAATATTCTGATCTAGTTGGTGAGTGTTTGTTACATATACGCAACACTTGGCACTTTTGGGGATGAAATTCCATTTTCCAAGTTCTTTCCCACTCTTGTAAAGCGTTTAGATCTTCTTGTAGAATGCGTGTATCATTCTTGCTTCTGATTGTTCCATATACTAAGCTGTCATCTGCAAAAAGCCTTATAGTAGTTCCAGGAGAGAGATTTCTACTTATGTCATTTATATAAATTAAGAAAAACAAGGGCCCCAGAACAGTTCCCTGTGGTACACCTGACAAGACTGGTTTACAATGCATGGGATGACGACCCTTCCACAACAACTTTCTGCGTTCTCCCAACGAGAAATGATCTAGCCCATTTTAGCAAAGAAACGCCAATGCCGATGTGTTCTAATTTAAGCAGCAGGCCTCATGGTCAACCTTATCAAAGGCTTTTAGAAAAGTCTAATAAAATTGCATCTATTTGCTGTCTGTTGTTAAGACAGTTATTAAAATCATTGAGAGTTGTTATAAATTGAGTCTCACAACTCCTTTGCTGTCTAAAACCATGCTGGGCGTTATTTAAGAAGTCATATTTGTCAAGATGGTCCATTATGCTACTATATATTATGTGTTCAAGTAGTTTTGCTGATATGGATGTAAGAGATCACAGGTCTATAGTTCTCTGCTTTTGTTTTGTCACCCTTTTTGAATAAACGAACAATGCTGGCATCTCGCCACTCATCAGGTATTACTCCCTGGTCAGTGAAGCTTGGTAAAGTGGTTGGTATACCTCACTCAATTCATTGGCACATAATTTTAAGAGCTTTCCAGGAACGCCATCAGACCAGTAGCTTTGTTTTTATTGATGTTGGTCAGTAACTCCTGCTTTGTTTACTTTGATGTTTTGGCATTTCAGGGATTTATCATCATCCTTTAGTCTAACGTTAATTAAAGGCTTGGGATTTGAGGGAAAACCAAACAAAACTGCTTGTTTAGTAAATTTAGACTGGATGAGAGGGGAAAAAAACCTAACTGAATCCAGTTAGTTGAAAAAAGGGCCCAGGAAAAAAAAGGAAGGAGAGAGGGGGTGAGGGTGGGGGGGGGGGGGGGGGGGGGGGGGGGGGGGGGGTAGGAGGGGGGGGAGGGGGGCGGGGGGGGTGTGGCCTTTCAGGGGGGGGGGGGAGGGGGGGGGGGGGGGGGGGGGGGGGGGGGGGGGGGAGGGGGGGGGGGGGGGGGTGGAGGGGGTGCTTGGGGGGGGGGGGGGGGGGGGGTGGGGAGCAGGCGTAGCTGGGGAGTTAGATGGGAAACTGGAAAATGGCAGTTCGAGAGGGGGCTTGGAGTCGGGCTTGTGCTGTATGATTAAAGAAAGCGAAATGGGATCAGTGGTTGCTCAGTTTAGATAATTGAGTAATGGGGAGGGGTGATATCGGGGGGTGGTGTTTGGGGACAGGGTGAGGCGGATGGGTGAGGCGAAATCGCGCGGAGGTTGAGGGATCCGTAATGCCACTACTTTGGTCTGTAGATTTAATATTAGCAGAAACAGCATTTGGGACAGTGAACATGGTTCTATATTTTTGGAGGGCGTTAGCATGTTGACAGCGTCGATTTGACGGTCGTAGCGATGTGGACAAAATTTAACTCTTGGTCGAGCGGCCATTGAGGAAAGTGCGCTGATTGAACTTTGTGGGTGATTGCGGTGGGATCTGGAGGTGTAGTAGATTGGAGAAAACGGTGTTATTTTCTGGACATTGCTATTACGTATGGATTTGCGCTGGTGGCTGCGGCTGGAATCGAGTAGGTTGGAAAACTTTCTCATTCGGTTAGTGTTGTCCGAGATGCGAGTTAATGCAGGACGAACGAACCTGATGTGAAGATCGAGAGTTTTGCGACGGAAACAACGGATGTGAAAACAGTGTCGGATACGGACTGTAACGGATTTTACCGCTTGACAGCATCGAAAACAATTCGAAATAGAGACCGGTTTGTGATTTTAACATGTGTCGCCGTTGATTTTTCTGCATCCTTTATGTCATATTGTTGTGTGAGGTATGCAATTTAGATATGTTATCCAGGACTTCGACACCAACCGCATACACTCGTCCGCCATCTTGATACGGGAAAATTTATCAAAGAAAAGCGTACAACTTGGGCATTTTCAAATGGAAGGCAGGACACCCAAAAAACTCACCATGTTATATTATGTATCTCTTCAAGGTATTATAAAACATAAAAGCAAAAATAATAAAATGCATTGGTATTTTTTTAATTCTTTATTTGTTGACGTACAATATACAATGGGTGTCCTGGACGATCACCTTTTGTCACAGAGCTCAGTAATATATATATATGCAATGGTGACCGTGAGCTCTGTGTGTGTGTGTGTGTGTTGTGTCAAATAGAGGGGGGGAGGGGTACAAGCGTCATGTAAAGCTGCTGAACTGCAAAGCTCCACCCATGAAGCTCAGCTCGTTCCAAGGCATGATCGATGATGCGCTGATCTTCTCCAGAAAATCTGGACGTCCATCTGCTGCTTCGTTGTCCCTCCTCCTCCTCCCCCAAAGGTCAAGAGAAGGGCACTCATCGGTGACATCCGCCTGGACGGGGTTGACCATCTCCCTGAATGGGCTTTATCTCCCTGAATGGCTTCATCTCCTGAATGGGCTTCATCTCCCTGAATGGGCTTCATCTCCTTGAATGGGCTTCATCTCCCTGAATGGGCTTCATCTCCTGAATGGCATCTCCCTGAATGGGCTTCATCTCCCTGAATGGGCTTCATCTCCCTGAATGGGCTTCATCTCCCTGAATGGGCTTCATCTCCTTGAATGGGCTTCATCTCCCTGAATGGCTTCATCTCCCTGAATGGGCTTCATCCCCTGAATGGGCTTCATCTCCCTAAATGGGTTTCACAGAGGGAGCGTTGCAAGAACAGGACTGCCAGGCCTTGGGTTCCACCGATGCCGAACGTGTGCCGCCACCTCTGCTTCCAGAAGGGCAGAAACTGTTTCCTGGAATTTCATTCCATCCATTGAACTGCAAGGGAACGTCCTCTTCACCAAGAGGGCATCATCTCCATCTCCAGAGTGACAAACTGTGTATCCTTTTTGGGGACTGGGTGGGAGTGAAGGGGTATGGGTCGGGGCTAGTTCTAAATGATGTTAACTGGACTAGATGTGTTGCAATGCCACTGGAACTTGACAGTCATCAAAACTGTTCATTTCAAAAAGAACTACACAGCAACAACAACCGTGCACATGTATATAAAGGACATTGACTCTTTGTATCACGTGTGATACAGTATGACTTTATGCTTCAATGACCTAATGTATCACGTGTGATACAAAACCTAATTTGGGCATTTTTAAAGATTTTTGCAAAATTTCTTTGGTAACTGTTTTTCACATCCATTTGATGTTATTTTACTGAATAAAATAATTTTCTGACTAGTTTTTCTATGAGCCGGTTCTAGAGGGTTAAACGTAACGACCGGTCATCGGGTACGACGCCCCATTGTTCTGTCGTTAAGGTGGCCCAAAACCAGTCACAGAGTGGAAAAAAACAAACTCTTCCCGGCACACCACAAGAAAAAAAAAGAAAAAAAAAGGACGATTATAAAATCTCAACAGACGTCGCTTGTTGAAAGTGACGTTCAAGGACAGGAGATGCAGACGACATTTAAAGCGCGATTTTAACGACCCGAATGCAAATTGGTGGAGCTTCTTGCCTCGCGCGCGTTATTTTAAGAGAGCCACACTGATGCTGAGCTAGAATAAACGAGGATTTCGACCTCATAAACGTAGGCAATGTATTCAATTGTCGATCCATAGTCTCTTTTTAACATCCGGGCTTTCCGGATCCCACTGAATTCAGTAGGAAAAGCAACGTTAACTGGACAAACTGTCGGCCATGGAGAGGTTGGCGCAGCCCCCGAAGTAAAACAGCATCCCCAAACTTCTCCTCAAACATGTCGTTCTTCCCCAGAAGAACGAATCATTCATAAGAGCGCGTTGACCAGCGAGCAATCCGTGGTCTCTATGCCATACTGACAGAGTATGCCATACTGACAGAGTATTCTAGATATTTTTGTGTCTCGTCCTACAAATTTATCGACACAAAAGTGCTGTCACGGTCCCCTTGTCACAGGATGTGTGTGTGTGTGTGTTGTGTGTGTGTGTGTGGTGTGTGTGTGTGTGTGTGTGTGTGTGTGAAGGAGAGAGAGAGAGAGAGAGAGAGAGAGAGAGAGAGAGAGAGAGAGAGAGACAGAGAGAGAGACAGAGAGAGAGAGAGAGAGTGTGTGTGTGTGGTTTGACAGAGAGAGAGAGAGAGAGAGGAGAGAGAGAGAGAGAGAGAGAGAGAGAGAGAGAGAGAGAGAGATGTATAAGGGTGTATGTGTCACGGACAAAAATGAAACAACCCAACTCGTGGAGTCGCCAGCCAATTTGTTCGGACATAAGCTTCAACTCAAACATTCTAGGCGTCAGATAGACGGGCCCATGGGTCGGGTCCGGCCAATTAAGCTTAGCGGAGAGGCTTCAGGAAGACGGTCTGTCCGGCTATACGGGCTAAGCAGCTTTGACCGACGCCTCGATGTCTAGCGAGAGGAGTCGTAGCGCCTGGCTCAGGCTCATCTGGCCAATTTGTGGAACCAGCGTCATTGTTAGTCAGACGTCGGGGCGCCTACTCAGACTCATCTGGCCAATTTACACTGACCAGTGCCCACGACTTAAGCCACACGGCGCCAGTTAAGTAGGGAAGGGGGGAAGGTAGTGTGTGGTGGGGGTGAAATCTAGCTAATCAATTAAATGACCGATTGACCACCACAGAGAGAAAGGTGTGTAGGCGTGACTGTCATGATTTGAACATCCAATGGAATTAGAGGGAGATAACTTCGAGTATCAGGGGTAAAAATACTGACCAATGGTACTCGCCCTTTTTGGACAGATCGGAACAGAATAAGAAGGATGTGGGAGTGAGAGAACAGGAGAACGAGGGGGGAGAACGAACAGAGAGACAGAGAGAGAGAGGTCTGAGTGTAATCTCGGAGGAGAGAAAAGCAGAGAGATGAGGGGAGGAGAGAAGAGAACCAAGTTGAGAGATTAGCATGAGATAGTCTGCAGAGGAAGGACTGAGGAGAGATGTGGAGAGAGAGAGAGTTGCTAACTAATGAAGAAGAAAAGAAAGAAAAGAAAAAAGAAAAGAAAAGCAACCATGTCCATTTGATAAGAGCAGACTAGAAGAGAGAGAGAGAGAGAGTGCAATGCGTTAATGCAGGAAGAAGGAAAGGAGAACAGATTGATGTTGATAGTCACTGTTCTATCCTCACTGGGGTTCGACCTCATACTTGGCCAGCGCCACTTTCATCAGCAGTCCAGCCTGACCGGTGCCAGCAGTCCAGCTTGACCGGTGCAAGTAGACCAACACCAGTGCCAGCAGTGTGTCGTGTTGTGAAAGTGACAGTGAAAAGAAAAGGAAAAGAAAAGAAAAGACAGTGATTCGTGAATAGTTAAGATCACCTGGCCAGGTAAAGTAGAAATCTATTTATACCCGGGTTAGTTAATGATGTTTTAGATAAATGATTTTGTGAAGTTCAGGAAAGAGAGAATGTTTTATTTTGTTTGATTCCATATGCATTGATGTTTCGTTCTATGATCATGTGTAGTAAAGTTATAGACTTTACTAGTGGTTTGATGTGACGAATGCATGATATATGAATGAGATTGTAAGCAAGCTGTGAGTGTGTTTGGGCTGTGCGCTAGTCCTTCCTCCACTGATATCACCCGAGGTTGACAATTTATTGGCGAGCCTGCCAGGATATTCTGGCCCATTTATTATAATTGTTCAACTTCTCAGAGAGGAAGCTGGGTGGGATTCAAGTATTGTAATCCTAAGACAAGGGGTTGTCTTACTGTATGTTCCCAAGATAGTTAAATACTAGGCTTGGCATTGCTTCCAAGATAGTAATACTAGGCTTGGCATTTCAGCCCCAGAGTACTTATTTCGCACAGATTGCCTATAATTCGCTCTCATAGTTGGGTCAGGCGCTGGGCGTCTTATAAAAACTAACTACGTTGTCCCAAGCTAATATTATCATTCATAGGATTGTGCTATTACGTCACTCGTGTCGGAAACCACCAGTTTGGCTGTCGTAATAAAATCTTGTTCCAAAAAAAAAAAAAAAAAAAAAAAAAAGGAGATATAATGGCGGACGAAAAGAACACCCCTATTGAACAACTTGTGAGTGTCGCTCGTGATTTAGGCTATTCGGGAGAAGAGTTGCGAGCATTTGTTGAAAACCAGCAAAAGATGGAAAGGGAATGAACGCGCGGAAAGACGCCGTGTCGCAGTAGAAATAGCATTAGCAGAGCAGGAAAGGACTAAAACTAGCGAAACGCAGGAAACAGAAAGAATAAGGCAGGCGCAAGAGACAGAAAGATTAAGGATTCAGGCTAATGATAATCAGGCTAGGGAAGAAACAGAAAGATTAAAGGTTCAATTAGAGTTAGAAAAGGTGAGAATACAAAGGGAGACCCCGAGGATGGGAGTTCAGTTTCCAGCGACTCTGTGCGCAGTTACGCCCCCCGACCCAAGTTGCCAAAATTCTCTGAAGGAACCGATTCGATTGATGCATACATCAGTCGTTTCGAAACGTTTGCGACCAGTCAGGGTTGGCCTTCAGAAGAGTGGGCAGTCATTTTGTCAGCGTTACTGACAGGTAAGGCATTACAGATTTTTACTGCGTTACCAGCAGAACAACAGTCTGATTTCGGCGCTGTGAAGGAATCGTTGATGAAAGGATTTGACCCACAGAGGAAGGATTCAGGAAGAAATTTCGTTCAGCTAAATTACAAGCAGGTGTGAGACGTACACTCAGTTTGGTGCACGTCTAGATCACTATTTTGATAAATGGTTAGAGTTGAGCGGTACGAAGAAGGAGTTCGCTGAATTGAAAGAGCTAGTTATGAAGGAACAGATTTTGTCAGGTTGCGGCCCTGAGTTAACCATACATTTGAAAGAGAGACAGCCAGAGACAGCAGGAGAGTTGTTGAAGTTCGCAGAGGTGTATAGAGAGGCACGTTTGGGCACTAAGGTGCAGGAGAAACAGGTGCTAGGCACAGGTGAGAAGAGTGCAAGGAGACCAGGGGAGTTTCCTGCAAAGTCTGCAAACCCAGTGGTGGGGCAGAAGGAGGGGCAAAGGGACATTAGGTGTTTCATTTGTCACAAGAAGGGACATGTGGCGAGGGATTGTCGCATGAGGTTCCAGAAGGCAGCAGCCTTGCAGGAGGTGGATAAGGGTCGTCAAGGGAAACGACCTGCAGTGGAACCAAAAGGGATTCAGTCTGAAGAGGGTGGAGTGCAGCTTATGGCTAGCACTGGACAGCAGTCAGTGTCAGGGATGGAGGGCACTAGGCTGAGTGGTTCGTTACCAGTGGAAGAAGGGTGGATTGGCCAGCAGAGGGTGAAAGTGTTACGAGACACTGGTTGTTCATGCGGGGTAGTACGAACAACGCTGGTCGAGAAAGGGGATTTGACAGGGCAAATCCAGACCTGTACTCTAATCGATGGCACTGTGAGGGAGTTTCCAGTTGCTAAGATAGAAGTACGTACCCCTTACTTCTCAGGCGAGTTGTCTGCGTTGGTGATGGAGAAACCCCTTCACGATTTGATCATTGGAAATATTCCAGGTGCAAGGGATCCAGGGGATCCCGAGTTGTTGACTGCTACAGGGGCAGCAGTTCAAACACGGAGCAAGAAGGAGGAAAAGGTTGTTAAAACCGTTAGTTGTTCCAGGAAGGAAGTCGGGCATAGACGTGTCGCCTGATGAGTTTAGGGCTGCACAGGAACAAGACCCTTCGCTCGTGAAGTCTTGGGAGTTGGCAAGAGGTGGAGAGAAACAGGAGGTTAGAGGAGGTGAGACAGAATTTCTTGTGAAAGGCGGGCTGTTGTACCGAGTGTTCACCAAGGGGAAGACAGGTAAGGTGACCACTCAGTTAGAGGTACCAGCAGGTTATCGTGACACTGTCATGTCAGTGGGTCACGAGTCGCTCATGGCGGGTCATCTCGGCACCAGCAAAACAGCTGACCGAATCTTTGATGACTTTCATTGGCCAGGAGCAATGGCAGACATCAAGCGTTTCTGCATGTCATGTGATGTGTGTCAAAGATCAGCCACAAGAGGGGTGAAGAGGAAGGCACCTCTTAAACAGCCTCCTTTAATTAACACACAATTCAGGAGAGTGGCTGTTGTCTGATTGGCCCAATCTCGCCCTGTTCCAAAGGTGGGCACAGGTATGAGACATGTAAGGTTGCAAGGGAAGGTTTGCAGGAGGCTAGGGTCGGTCAGAAGAAGCAATATGACAGGAAGGTGAGGAAGCAATCCCTCAAGGTGGGAGATCAAGTCCTGGTACTGCTTCCCACGGGTCACAACAAGCTGCTGATGCATTGGAAAGGACCATTCACCATCACTGAAAAGGTCGGTCGGGATTACCGAATTGATGTGAATGGGAAACTAAAACTTTTCCATGCGAATTTTCTCCGCAAATATATTCAGCGTGAGACCCAGCACATAGGCACAGCAGCAATCATTGATGAGGTGAAAGAGACCCAGCAGAAGAAGGGGAGATTTTGTTGCCTAAGTTTCCAGAAGAGTCATACAGGGATGTGTCACTGTATGAAGGGCTAGACAGTAGGAGTTCCTAGGTTTTTGTTGTCGGAGGCGACACAAAGCAGCCGGAAAGAGGAAAGGTGGAGAAGATGATGGATTCAGAGAGACCAAAGACCAAAACAGAAGTCAGGAGTCTGCTAGGTTTTATTGGGTTCTATAGGGAGTTTGTCCCAAATTTTGCTGCAATCACGAGTCCTCTCAGTGATTTGGTCAAGGCAGGGAAACCGGCAGTGGTCGAATGGTCAGACGCTGCAGAGCAAGCACTGCAGACGGTGTTGGAAAGACTAGGTTCCCGTCCCATCTTGAAGCTACCAGATATGTCCAAACCATTTTTGTTGCGGACAGATGCATCAGGTGGTGGGATAGGTGCAGTATTGTTGCAGGAGCATGAAGGGGTCGAGTTCCCTGTGAGATATTGCTAGCAGGAAGTTGACAAAGTGTGAAGAAGGGTACGCAACTGTAGAGAAGGAGTGTTTAGCTGTTGTGTGGGCCGTGCAGAAGTTCCACAAATACTTGTATGGGAAAGAGTTCGTGATAGAGACAGATCATCAACCACTCAAATTCCTGCAGGAGGCACAGCTGAAAAACAGCAGGGTTCTGCGTTGGGCAATGGCATTGCAGCCCTACAGGTATCGAGTGCAGTACATTCCAGGTCGACAGAATGTCGGAGCTGACTATTTAAGTCGCGTAGTCTAGCAAGCTGCAACTCAGAGGAAGTCAGTCGTATCCGGGGTGCTTTGTTGATAATATGTGTTGATTACAGTTACGTTGATTGGATATGGGTTCATCCCCAGTTGGCTATGGTTCATATTTTTGTGTGAGATTTGTTCATGTAAATGTAGTTATGCTTGGAGCATACAGTCGCTTGTGTAGTGAGGCATTATTTGCAATAAGTGAGGATGGAGATTCCTCAGTGAAGTGTCATGGATCGTGATCATATTATATTGTGCTTTTCATAAGAATTGTGAAAAGGAGAGATGGCAAATCCGCAGGTAGGGGAATTGCATAAGTGCGCACAGAGGTCGTTATAAAATGAGTTGAAATAACGCAAGAGCGCACGTCAAATGATAACTCATTGGAGTGGTATTCACTAATGATATAATTATAATTTATAAACCGTTGGTTGTAAAGTATTTTAAAAACTTTGCACGTGTAGCTGTGTGTCAGCAAATTCGGTTGTTGTTTTTTTTTTGTACCGTTGTTTTGAGACAATGCGGAGCATGGTCTTTTGCAAGGGGGAAATTGTCACGGACAAAAATGAAACAACCCAACTCGTGGAGTCGCCAGCCAATTTGTTCGGACATAAGCTTCAACTCAAACATTCTAGGCGTCAGATAGACGGGCCCATGGGTCGGGTCCGGCCAATTAAGCTTAGCGGAGAGGCTTCAGGAAGACGGTCTGTCCGGCTATACGGGCTAAGCAGCTTTGACCGACGCCTCGATGTCTAGCGAGAGGAGTCGTAGCGCCTGGCTCAGGCTCATCTGGCCAATTTGTGGAACCAGCGTCATTGTTAGTCAGACGTCGGGGCGCCTACTCAGACTCATCTGGCCAATTTACACTGACCAGTGCCCACGACTTAAGCCACACGGCGCCAGTTAAGTAGGGAAGGGGGGAAGGTAGTGTGTGGTGGGGGTGAAATCTAGCTAATCAATTAAATGACCGATTGACCACCACAGAGAGAAAGGTGTGTAGGCGTGACTGTCATGATTTGAACATCCAATGGAATTAGAGGGAGATAACTTCGAGTATCAGGGGTAAAAATACTGACCAATGGTACTCGCCCTTTTTGGACAGATCGGAACAGAATAAGAAGGATGTGGGAGTGAGAGAACAGGAGAACGAGGGGGGAGAACGAACAGAGAGACAGAGAGAGAGAGGTCTGAGTGTAATCTCGGAGGAGAGAAAAGCAGAGAGATGAGGGGAGGAGAGAAGAGAACCAAGTTGAGAGATTAGCATGAGATAGTCTGCAGAGGAAGGACTGAGGAGAGATGTGGAGAGAGAGAGAGTTGCTAACTAATGAAGAAGAAAAGAAAGAAAAGAAAAAAGAAAAGAAAAGCAACCATGTCCATTTGATAAGAGCAGACTAGAAGAGAGAGAGAGAGAGAGAGTGCAATGCGTTAATGCAGGAAGAAAGAAAGGAGAACAGATTGATGTTGATAGTCACTGTTCTATCCTCACTGGGGTTCGACCTCATACTTGGCCAGCGCCACTTTCATCAGCAGTCCAGCCTGACCGGTGCCAGCAGTCCAGCTTGACCGGTGCAAGTAGACCAACACCAGTGCCAGCAGTGTGTCGTGTTGTGAAAGTGACAGTGAAAAGAAAAGGAAAAGAAAAGAAAAGACAGTGATTCGTGAATAGTTAAGATCACCTGGCCAGGTAAAGTAGAAATCTATTTATACCCGGTTAGTTAATGATGTTTTAGATAAATGATTTTGTGAAGTTCAGGAAAGAGAGAATGTTTTATTTTGTTTGATTCCATATGCATTGATGTTTCGTTCTATGATCATGTGTAGTAAAGTTATAGACTTTACTAGTGGTTTGATGTGACGAATGCATGATATATGAATGAGATTGTAAGCAAGCTGTGAGTGTGTTTGGGCTGTGCGCTAGTCCTTCCTCCACTGATATCACCCGAGGTTGACAGTATG
>CM031597.1:31363385-31370885 GCA_018398815.1 Conus ventricosus | reverse complement strand
AGAAGGAGTCCATGTCAGCATGGCAGCTATCGCAGGCCTCTGCCCTGCAGATTACGGATGGATGGGACACTGTCTCTGCGTGTCAAAAGCAAAGGGCAGGCTGTGACGGCAGGGTGATAGTCAATGGGGGGCTTCATCCCTGAGCGTCAACGTCTGTGCGAACAGGGCGAGTATTGGCGGGATACTATCGCTGTAGCTGTCAACGCACGATGTGGTCGGTACTGACAGAGGGATTATGGATGGGACACTATTCTCTGTAGCTATGTCAACGCAGGATGCAGTTAGTCCTAGCAACGTAATAAAGACAGTGTCTGGATGTCTATGTTTACAGTACAATGCAGTGGAAATACTCTGGTCCTTTTCCTCTTCATACACTATTCTGCTTTAAATCCTCTCTTCCGTGTATAGAGCTGAGCAGATCATGCACTTAAAGCTTAAGCTTTAGAAGGCGGTTCGAATCCTGGCAGGACCTGGTGGCTAAAGTGTAAAGCGGTGATTTTCCGATCTCCCAGATCAAAATATAGATATATACGTACGTGCCCAAACTTCCTCAAAAGATCCTGTCAACATTTGATGAAATGCGGAAACAAGAACAAATCCAGTATATACGAAGCTTGGAAGAGAGAGAGAGAGAGAGAGAGAGAGAGAGAGAGAGAGAGAGAGAGAGAGAGAGAGAGAGAGAGAGAGAGAGCAAATCCAGTATGTACGAAGCTTGGAAGAGAGAGAGAGAGAGAGAGAGAGAGAGAGAGAGAGAGAGAGAGAGAGAGAGAGAGAGAGAGAGAATTTATTTTACCAGGGTAATGAGATAAGCAAATTGCGCATGCGTTTTTCCACCCAGCCCTGGGAGGAGAGAGAGAGAGAGAGAGAGAGAGAGAGAGAGAGAGAGAGAGAGAGAGAGACAGACAGACAGACAGACAGAGACAAAGAGAGAAGGGGGTGGTTGGTGGTGGTTACCGCCCTGGACTCATGAATTCATCTCATTCATTTATGCCCGTCGCTCCCGGTGGAGCATAGGCCATCAACGACTCTTCGCCATCGCACTCTGTTCTGGGCTGTTCTGGTCATTCCAGTCCAGTTTGTCCCTTGTTGTTTCAACTCCGCCTCAGTGTCTCGTCTCCAGCTGTTGCGAGGCCGGCCTCTCTTTCTCTTTCCCTGCGGGTTCCAGGTCAGGGCTTGGCGTGTGGTGCTGGATGCTGGCTTCCTGAGGGTGTGTCCGATCCAGCCCCACTTCCTTCGCAGTATCTGCTTGGCCACTGGTTCCTGTCCCGCACGCTCCCACAGATCTTCGTTTCGGACCTTGTCCTGCCATCGGATTTTGTAGATGCGCCTCAGACAGGTGTTGAAGAATGTCTGAATCTTTTGTTGCATCGTCTGTGTTGTTCGCCACGTCTCGCATCCGTAGAGCAGAACTGATTTCACATTGGAGTTGAAGATGCGGAGTTTGGTTCTTATGCTGATTCCTCCAGATGCCCAGATGTTCTTGAGCATGACGAAAGCTGCTCTTGCCTTGCCGATTCTGGCTGTGACGTCTCGGTCCGTGCCTCCCACTCATGAATATACCACTGAAATTTACCGATGGACATGAGACAGAAAACACTAGCTTGTTGTACAGGACTAAGAGGATAACGAGTGCCGTGGCAGCACGGGAGTTCTAACAGGGGGAAAAAACTTGGAGGCGGGAGAGGAGAAGGGAGTGTAATGGGGGAGGGGGTGGGATCCCTGAAGATTCGAACCCAGAATCCGTCGCTTTAGTAGGAGGGGCGGCTGTGACGACAGAGCCATGTATTGTCTGCATTCAGTGGCCCTGGCGGAGTGTCTCCTCGTCCGGTCCTTGTCACGGCGTGCCATTTTCAGTCTGTCCTTCGCCCGTCTCCGAGGCCCCAGCTGAAGGCAAGTTTCCCCTCTCACCTGCTCCTCCACGTCATACTCTGCTAAAACGGAGAGCGCTTTGCTCAGCACTTCACCGCAGGATGAGACCTGGATAATATCCCGGTGCTTATGTAGGCTGCGATTAAGAATGCCTGGCCAGTTCAGCACAGTGTGTGCGCGTGTGCGTGTGTGTGTGCTCTGCGATTGATCAGTTTAACTCGGTGCGCGCGCGCGCGTTTGTGTGTGTGTGTGTGTGTGTGTGTGTGTGTGTGTGTGTGTGTGTGTGTGTGTGTGTGTGTGTGTGCGTGCGCGCGCGTTTGTGTCAGTGTGTGTGCGTGTATGTGTGTGTCTGTGCATGTGTGTGTGTGGAGCGAGAGAGAGAGAGAGAGAGAGAGGAGAGAGAGAGAGAGAGAGAGAGAGAGAGAGAGAGAGAGAGAGAGGAGTGGAGTAAAAGTTGATATAAAGAGATATGAATTAACAGGACAACGAAATGGTGAAAAATAAGGCAAAGGTTTTGTCCGTCATGTCCATGACTTACTTATGACTTACGATGTATGTACAGCTATACCTTCATCCGTCTTTCTATCTACCTACCTATCTATAAACATAATCAATGAAAACAAAACAAATTCATATTCCCAGAAATTAAAAGAAAAAGTTTCCACAAAAAAAGCTTTCATCCTGAAAGGGCTTTATCAGCATGTTACCTGGTAGTCTCTGTGAATCATGGAATGCAGCCCATCTTTAATTGCTGATAATGAATGGTGAACGTTTTTGTGCATTTTTACACTCGTCCATCGACAATAACTGCGTTTCCTCTTAATTGTTACTTAATGTTAAAACAGAACCGTTTCCATGGTGTGACGTTGTGACAAATGTACAGCTGCACGTAAAATAAACGCAAAACTTTGTATGTATATGGACTGTATCCCCGAGAGAACGGAGGTGCCCCCTGCGGGACCAGCCAACATATCTCAGCACGGTTGGACTCACACAAAAGGACTCAGTGAGTGTACTTCCAGTCTCCCACCCGTTTATTATCATTTTGTTTTCTCTTCTTCTTCTTCTTCCTCACCTCGTAAAAAGGTGGCAGCAGACCTTCATCCTAAAGAAGAAAAACACTCATTGTTGTTCTTTTTTTCTTCTTTGCTGTTCTGATTTTCTTTCTTTTTTCCACAGCCATTATCGTTCCTGAGAGCGAGCAGTGATAGCAGCCCCCCCCCCCCCTCTCTCTCTCTCTCTGAGGTGCATAGGTGCTCAGTTATAAAGCACCGATTTCGCAGTCAGACGTTGCCATTTGGACTCTCGCTCGCTCTCAACGTAAAAACCTGGCGTTTTCCATGTCTTTCAGTTCTTGTTGTCAATCTGGTGGTAAGAGTTTAGTGTTCTAAAGATAAGACTTCTGCATAAATGCATCTCTCTCTCTCTCTCTCTCTCTCTCTCTCTCTCTCTTATCTTCTCTCTCTTCTCTCTCTGTCTGAGGGTGGGCGCGCACCAACGCACGCGCATGCAAGCACACACGTCGTGTGCGTGTGCTCAGTCATACGCGTGCGCAGGCGTTTGTTGAGTCCGGACATGACGGATGCCAGCGTTGATACAGATAGAGCTGACTTATGTTCAGAAGCAAATAACAATCTTTCCACAAATTCGAACAAAACTAAATGACAATGTCTTCACTTTGTCATCTTTCCAAGCGAAAGCAATCATGTCTGAAACGCGGCGTTTTTTTTGGCAAAAGCGGCTAAAGTGTTGTTGTTCTGCCTCAGAATGACCACCCACAGACACTCACAGCCACCAATCCAACTCCCACGAACCCACCTTTCTAACCACACATAACACACCAACAATCTCAGTTTAAACTGTTCTACGTGTGTTGTTCTTCTTGGGCTTTCCATTCTTTCTTTCTTTCTTTTTTCATCCTTTTAGGCATTTCTTTGTGGTTGCTTGACTGGTTCCCCCCCCCCCCCCCCCCTCCTCTCAATGACCAAGCACAGGCTGGCAAAGTGGGGAGAGGGTGGTACCACAGGCATATAATGTTCTACTACTCACTCCATAATGTCTGTGGGGTGGTTCACTTGAACTGAGACCGCGAGCGAGACCACACAGGCAAAGCGAAACGTGTTCATAAATCACCGGGGCGACAGCAAAAGGGGGGAGAGGGGTTCCCCTCTCACTTCCACTTCTTCCCGCCTCCCCCCCACCACCTCCCAGATCCTACCTCTCCAGTCTGCCAGCCCTCGCCACATACATTATATACCTGACAACCCCTCTCTGAAGGTAGCATGCTCGAGTTCGCCGAAGAGAGCTCGCCCCAATGATCTCGCTGAGGTCTGCGCTTCGTGGGCTCTCCAACCTGGCCTGTCCTTCCTGAGGACAACGCCCTCAACCACTAAAGATTTGGATTCAACAGATGTAGTGCCCCCCCCCCCTCCCCCCCCCCCCCCGTCCCCTCAACTCCCCCACTTCCATCCATCTGCCCACACTTCCGCCAAAGCGGAGCTCTCTCCCTCTCCAAATCCCTCCCTGATGCCCCTTACCCCCCTCCCCACACACCCCTTCTCTTCTTTTGTGTTCCACACTTCCGGTGTATTGTGGCAACCGGAGCCTCGTTCTTTAAATGTCCCTTTCCTTCAGTCAAGGGGCTCGTTCAGTCACGTGCTTTATAGACTGGCCGAACGCTAAGCCCGGACCGTCAAATCCACTGAGCCTCCACGGCCAGGCATGACAGCCACAACAATGGAATGGTACAAAGAGGGGGGTGTAGTTTGGAGGCTTTAAAGACACTGGTGTGGTGTACAGTGCAAAATATGATGCAAGCTGATGTCATGAGCTTGTGTATTACATCTACAGAGCTGGTTTTGTCATACTCTCTATTCATTGCTCTCTTTTTTGTGTGTTTTAGTTTGATAAAACCACTTCTGGCGGACTTGATGTCACCACTTTTATAAAACTTGTCTATTATATATATTTATTGAATGAGCTAGTCTACTATGCATTCTTTATTGAATCAGTCAATCTAAAATGATTAAAGATTTCCAGAATATATCAAGAAATCATCAAATTCGGGCGGGCACATGTTCAAATATAGGGCTTTATAATAATGTGTTTAGAAATACACATTGGAGAAACAATACTGAAAACTGATTTCGGCAAACATCAACAGGTTTCTTTCGTTCATTGTTTTCAATTGCTGCTTTTCATCATGTAACAGAATTGGAACCAAGTCCAAGTTCTCTGCCTTATGATGTGTTTGTGACGGCCATTTCCTTCTTCTTTCTTCCTCCATTTTCGACGCGAACTGATTTTGAATTTTCGCATTTGGTGCTGATGCTTAATGTTACATTTCAGTCTCACCTGCAAATACTACCTGTCCAACGAAGGCAAACGTTGTCTCTTCCTCTCGCCTTTCCACTCCAACTTCACTGGCATAAATGATTTCCAGTTTTTGTCTCTCTTACACAAAAAGGATTTGTCTCTATTTTTCTTTATTTTTTTTCCTATTTTTTTCAACAACAAAAATGTCATGAAGGTGCCGTTGTCGTGGTTTTGAATGATAAAATAATATTGGATACACCGGATTTGCTGAATCCTTTGTTCCAACAAGAATTTGCAAGTGTTCCCAACCCGGAACTCTTAAAATCTCAAGTCTCAAATAGGATATGCCGCGCGATCAGATGACGTTATTGTTTATATTGTACGGGTAAAGTATGGCGGCACATAAGAAACGATTTTTTTTCTCTGATCTCACGAGACATTGACCTATTGAAGAACAAGCCCAGCGCATATGGAAAACAGAAACTGGGTTGTTTCAACGTTTTCTTCGCTGTTCGTCTCCATCTATAATCTAGATAATACGTACATGTCGGGTAACGCGACTCGCCAAATTGTGTAAACTTGCTCGTAAATGGCGCTTATTAAGATTTCTGTTCACCTATTGTCAAACCTCCGTGTCACTGTGCTGACGTTTCGGTGGGATATAGGTGTGTGTGTGTGTGTGTGTGTGTGTGTGTGTGTGTGTGTGTGTGTATGTGTGTGTGTATGTGTGTGCGTGTGTGTGGTGTGTGTGTGTGTGTGTGTGTGTGTGTGTGTGTGTGTGCGCGTGCGTGTGTGTGTGTGCGCGCGCGCGTGCGTGTGTTCGTTCGTTCTTCTGTTTAACGTCTGTTCACTTTCGAGTGATATTAGACGTGTGCGTGCGTGCGTGTCTGTGCGCGCGCGTGCGTGCGTGTGAGTAAGCGATTGAGTTACACAACCATTACTAATGATATCATACAGCTTGATTCTACCGGACTGCGGGAGACACGTGACGGGTATGTGGGAATACGGACGCTCTGGATGAAACGTGAAAAGATAAAACGTGACTTCGCCCAACAAATGATCGGGTAAAGCGTGCAGCGTGATTGGGCGAAAAGTGATGCCCCACAACTATTCACCTTTCGTTTCTCCGTGACTTACCGCATGCCTTCCACTGAACTTCTATTTTCTCAATCCTGAAACCTGTTTTTTTTTCTTTTTTTTCTTTTCCTGTCCTCCCTATTTTAACTCTTCTTCTTGGGAAGAGAAGTAATAGTGAGAGAGAAGGGAGGCAACGCATCCATTCCAATTCGGGACAACCAATATCATTAAAAGCCAGTGAATGTTATTTTTTCTTCTGTAATTCGACGTGCATATCATCCTTGATAATGCTAATTCTAATAACAATCCTTCAATCAATCGTGTTTTGCACGGCTGCGTTGGACAGTGTTTCATGATAGCTGCTTTCGATTGAACTTAAGTGTTAGAGCTAAAATGGGCTGTTTCTCTGTCGACCCCTTTCCCCAACCCAACGCCTGTCCCCTTCGTTCCATTGCATTTTGACGGCATTTCTTATATTTTCTCCTTCTCCAAACGATCTTTTAAACCCAATCTCCCACATCATAATGCATGCTCTCTCTAAACCTCCCCTCCTCTTCTACCAATAGCCTGTATACTCTCTTTACATCTGAAGTCGTCATACTATGCTAAATAGTGATTCCCTGACTAAAAGTATAAAGAAATACTTCTAGGCTGCCAGTGGGGTGTTGTTACCGACTAAAATGTCGGGTAATACCGCAGGTTACAAAGGTTTGAATCTGACTAAAATGTCGGGTAATACCGTAGGTTACTACTGGGTTTGAATCTGACTAAAATGTCGGGGTAATATTGCTAGCCTGCCACTGGGATGGCAGCTGGTTACAATACCACATCACACTGTTGCTTTGCCACTGCGTGTGCAGCTGATCAAAATTTCACCCAATACTGCCAGGTGAGTACTGAGTTTGTAGCCGAAGAAAATGCCATGCAGTCCCCGCTGGTTTGCCTCTGCGTTGGCAAAAAAAACAACAACCCACCGAACATTGTCAGGTTG
This sequence comes from Conus ventricosus, assembly GCA_018398815.1. Taxonomy (NCBI): domain Eukaryota; kingdom Metazoa; phylum Mollusca; class Gastropoda; order Neogastropoda; family Conidae; genus Conus; species Conus ventricosus. Next base: position 31,363,633 of record CM031597.1, on the reverse strand, counting down.
CCTCTTGGTTTGCAGCCGACTAGAATGTCACGCAACACCGCTAGATTACCACTGGGTTCATAGCTGATTAAACAACCGTGCAATACTTGCTGGTTACAACTGGTTGGTGGCCGATTAAAGTGCCCTGCGAGACTGCTGATTTGCTTGGGTTTGTGGCTGAATGAAATGTCACAAAAAATACTGCTAAATTACTACTGGGTGTGTAGCTGACTAAAGTGTTACGTAACACTGTCAGGCTACCGGTGGGT
>CM031597.1:31348385-31360885 GCA_018398815.1 Conus ventricosus | reverse complement strand
CCTCGTTACCCAGAAAAAAGACATTAAACAACCGACAGCTAAACCCTACATTAGGCTCATCCAGTCATCCATGTGAAACCTGACAGTATGCACCCGTGGAGAGAATGACGAACACTAAAATATACAACACACGTAAGCTGAACGGTCAACACAACCAAGGACCACATTATCAGGGTGAACGACGAACAAATTCTGCTCACCTCGTCCGAACGCGACCTCAATGTCGACCTGATTGATGTGGGAATCCGTGTCCTCCACAAAGCGCAGAGGAATGACCTCACTCCACATGCGGAAGGCCAGATCCAGAGTGGCTCGCTGGTCTTCCACTGGAATGCGTGTGGAGTAGCCGGTGTTGAGCAGCCTCCATCGAATCACCTCCTTCTTGAACATCTCCGATATGGCGTCGTCCTCCACCTCCAGACCCGGCCCCCTGTGCTCCGAGATCTGCAGCTTCACCATGTTCATGAGGTCCTCTCCCCCGCCCGTGGCGGTCATCTGGATGGACCTCTTGGCCCGGCGATGCTCGTCCTCCGACCAGGGCTTCAGCAGCTCAGGGTCACGTCGGGGGAGGTTCCTGATGTAATCCTCTAGATGCCGTCGATGCCTGGACTCCGCCGTTTCTCTGGAACTGGTGGCCCTCTTCAGTATCCGTAACAAGTGACTGGGTCATCGGACCGGACGCGGTTGACAGCTCTCTTCCACAGCCTCTGAGAGGCCGCCACGCTGCCCGACCGGTTGGAATCGGAGGTGAACTGATACTGCTGGTGGTTTCCTGATGAAGACCCAGCGGACGAGGATGAACTCACGTGCACATTGTCCGCCACACTGGCCTGGGAAGAGGGAGGGGAGGGCTGGGGATTGGAGGCGGCTGCGGTTGTGGGAGGGGTGGAGGGTGCGTCCACTTCCTTCTCATTGTCTTTGTTGCCGCACCTGGAGGTGCTCATCAGCAGCTTGGTCTCCTCGTCCAGCACGCCTGTGGGCGCCAAGTTGTAGGTCCGCTGGTACTCCTGGATGGCCTTTTGCACCTCCTTCTCATCACACTCGTCCAGGCCGCCCTCCTCCGACAGCACAAAGTTCTCCCCCCACGGATTGAAGCTGCCCTGGGCGGCTCCCTCCCCGCCATGGCCAACGGGGCTGTAATGTCCTGCTCCTCCTCCCCGACCCTGACGCTGAGCCTCTCGTCGTCTTCTCTTGATCTGGCAGCGCAAGTAGCCGTACTTGGACAGCACGAACTGCGCACACACACATACAACAAAGGCCGCATTACAACACCATCATCTCTTTTAACACGTTTACAATTATTCATTAGTTGTTTGTTACTCATGTTTTTCCCCCTTAATTTAAACAACGACGAATTATAACAAACAACAAAAACCTCTTCTTCGGAATTTTTTTTAAAATATATATTTCTGTCAACTGGGAATGTATTGTTCATGTGCGTGCACGTGCATGTATGTGTATGTGTGTTCACGCTAGTGAGTGAATCCATGTATCCCATGAATGATAACTCAATCGCGTGAGCGCACACACACACACACACACACACCAGATAGACCTTGGTACAGATGACAGACTGTGGAAGAGTAATAGGAGTATGCCAAGGATCAGAAGACAGCGAAGGATGTGGTGAAAGAAAACAGTTTGCTTTTTCCCTCCCACGCACGACAAGATATATTGTATGCGGGCTCTTTCGGTTTTTTTCTTTCTTTGTTCTTTGTGTGTGTGTGTGTGTGTGTGTGTGTGTGTGTGTGTGAGAGAGAGAGAGAGAGAGAGAGAGAGAGAGAGAAGAGAGAGAGAGAGAGAGAGAGAGTGTGTGTGTGTGTGCGTGAGAGAGAGAGAGAGAGAGAGAGAGAGAGAGAGAGAGAGAGAGAGGAGGGGGGGGGGGGGTGAGCGGGAGGAAAAGGGAGAACACAGCTTGTTTGACAGTCGTCAAATATGAACTATACACGCCCTCGCAAATCTGTCACAGGACGTACAAAAACCAAACAAAGGAAAACTATAATGTAAGTGCACGTTTCGGTGTAGGTGTCTGCGTCTCTCTCTCTCTCTCTCTCTCTCTCTCTCTCTCTCTCTCTCTCTCTCTCTCTCTCTCTCTCTCTCTCTTTCTGTGTGTGTGTGTGTGTGTGTGTGTGTGTGAGCAGAGAGAAAGAGAGAGAGAGAGAGAGAGAGAGAGAGAGAGAGAGAGAGAGAGAGAGAGAGAGAGAGAGAGAGACGGAGAGAGATGGGGGGAGCAGGAGAGAGACGATGTGCGTGTGTGTGTATTCGTGCACGCGCGTCGTGTGTGTGTGTGTGTGTGTGTGGTGTGTGTGTGTGTGTGTGTGTTGTGTGAGTGTGTGTGTGTGTGTGAGGGGGAGAGAGAGAGAGAGAGAGAGTGGTGGTGAACAAAGCTGGAGTTGGGGGGCGGGGGTGGAGCTGGCCCACCCCCGCATTTTCAGACTCCTTCAATCTACCTAAGTGGAAAACGCCGGAGGTTAAACAGAAGGGGGTCAAGAAGCCAAGAGGCCATACCTCCTGCACAAACACTTGGTCTGGTCAATGCTTCAGGTTGCCTGGCTCTTGGCCACTTCAACCAGACTCGGGACACAAGTGGATATGGAAGTTGTTTTGGGACTTTCTTTTAGTAGTGATACAAATACCTCAACCCCCCCCCCCCCCCCCCCCCCCCCCACACACACACACACACTATGAGCTCTCGACAAGGCAAAAAAAAAATCATTCTTATTCACTGGATTGGATCGAAGATTTGTGTCCGTTCTTTCCTTTTCCTTCTCTCCCCTCCCTACCCCTCCACTCCCTCCTCCCTCGCCCCAATTTCATTCTCTCTCACCGCAATACGGAGAGAGAGAAGAGAGAGAGAGAGGGGCAGGGAGGGAAAGAGTGTTGTAGCGTTAGTATTTTCAACTCACTGGGCGGAAAGTCCACTCGAATAATTCGCCTGTCATATTCAACTGTCAACGCTAGTGTTAACTCATAAACTTGTACATCCCTATATGGCAAATGTGTTCCAACGTTCGCTTACAGATTCAGTGTTAGGGTTTTGGTATCTATCACAGTTACCACTAGTTGATTCATACATTCATTTACTCCCCTCCCATCTTCCTCTCGTCCCACAACCATCTCTGTCTGTCTGTCTGCCTGCCTGTCTGTGTGATGACCCTATATTGTACATCTGGGGAGAGGGGTGACGTGTGTGTGTGATTTTACACTCCCCTTCCTTGCAGTTTAAAAAGTCCGCTTCATCTTCGACTGAAACAAAAAGAACGTGGTCTGTCACGGTCATCGACATGAAACTCTAGTCTAATTATGCACAGTCCTCACTGTCTTCCCCAGGCGCCATAAATAGTAACCTGCTCTGACTGGTCCACGACACGATCGGAATTGATACGGTAAGTGGAGGTTCCTGTCCAAACTAAGAAGGGTGGGGGGTGGGGGTGGGGATCACACGACGTCTGTTCCTCGCCTCTTCCGTATGGGCGGAAAACCTGGCCCCTCTGGGGCGCGTGGGTGGGAGGGAAGCGAGGGAAGGCGCGGGCTGGGCCGGGCTGAGGGAGCAGGCTTGTGTACACACGCCACGAACACCACAGGAAAAACTAACATTGACTCTGACCACCGAACGGCCAAGTCGAACAAGATGACTCCGCAATTAGTCCCCCTTGCCCCCCCCCCCCCCCCTCCTCCCTCCCACCCCCAAACCCTATTTCTTATTCTCTTTCTTTTTTTTTTTCTTTCCTTTTTTTTTCTTTCTTTTTGAGGTGAGGGGACAGGCAGGGGATCATAGGAGAGGTGCAGAGACGAGAGGGAGGGGGGGGGGGGGGTAGAGTCATGAATGAAGACAGTGAATGGCTAGAACTTGCGGGCCTGAAGTCGACTTGAATGGACAGACTCCACCGATTGGGGGGGGGGGGGGGGGGGGGGGGGGGGGGGGGGGGGGGGGGGGGGGGGGGGTCCAGAGGGACTGGTCAGAGAGCAGTGAATGAATGGACGGCAAGGCGGTGGACCGGTCGGCTGCCTCCGTTCCTTCCGGATCCGGATCCGGTGCGTACCTTAGCTGTGAGGCAGAAGTTCCGACAGTCTGCTCTCTCTCTCCTCTCTCTCTTTCTCTCTCTCACCGGCGTTGAGTTTAGAGTATTATGAACGCGACAGGAAGCCCGTGGTTCGCTGGAAGCAAACAGAGACACGGAACAAACCCCACCACACATATAACGCACACTCTACGTGGAAGCGGTTTTGATGTCAAGAGCCCGGTCCACAACAAAACCCAGCTTTCTATAACAACGGAGAATCAAACGAACGAATGACACAGGATACACGGTACACATGCATCTACAATTGTATACCCTATGAAACGCTCACTGTTGACACTCCGGCGTCGGAATGAAGGGCACTGGGTGTACAGAATAAGGCGGTGGGGGGGGGGGGGGGGGGGGGGGGGGGGATATGAGAGAGAGAGAGAGAGAGAAAGAGAGAGAGATCACACTCAGCATTATAAATTCACACGCCAAATACGTCCCCTCAGGACGTTCGAAGCTCAGACACCCACATCTACCCACCCACTCACCTACTCCCACCCCAACCTCCACACGCGCGCGCGAGAGAGTACACACACACACACACACGCATAAGCAGACAGACGAGAGCACCCCCAACAAAAGCGCCGTGTTTGGGCGAAGGAGAAGGAAAGAGAAGGGGAGCAAGAAAGAAAAGAAAGGACAGAAGGAAAACGGAAGAAGAAGAAGAGGAAAAAGAAAAGAAGAAAAAGGTGCCGGGACCGATTCAGAATAGGAAGTGGGTTACCTGGAGGTGGTGGGGTGAAGGGGCGGTGGTGATGAATGAGACAAGTCTTGACAAGAGGTGAAGTGTTGTCACACACACACACACACACACACACACACGCGCGCGCGCGCGCGCACACACACACACGCACGCACGCACACACACACACACACACACACACACAGCCGTTTTAAGTCTGTTCACCATCCCCAACCACCACCACCAGTGCTACCATGCCCTAGGGTATTTATCCCCTCGCCAACGCTGACAAGGCCGTTGTTGGTTGTGACAATCATCGTTTGGCTCTTAATGCACAACATGCACCGGGCGGGTGTTCTTTCTTTTTTCTTCTCTTTCCTTTCTCTCTCTATATACCACCGCGGCCGTCTCCGTCCGCACCGAAGTCGGCCCTATCTTTTTATCCGCTGTGACATCCCAGTCAACCGAGAAAATGGGCTTACAAGGAAAACGTCTTACAAGCACTAATCCACACATGCATCTACACTATATACTAACACTATATTACAAGCGCTCACAGCACCCGCTGCCACGTGCTTGAGCACACTCGCTCACCCGTGCACACACACGGTACGCACGCGCGCGCGCACGCACACACACACCACACGTACGCACACATACACACACTCACGCGCACGCACCCCCCCCCCCCCCAACACACACACACACACACAAATACCCCCCCCCCCCCCCCCCCCCCCAACTAGGTTTTGTTGACTTTTCGAAAGCATTTTTCAGAAGTCGTAATTTATGGAAAGAAAGCAAAGTTCATATATGATGTTCTGACGCTTAGCTCCTACATTTAAGGAAAACGTGTATGTTCTATGAGGACTTTTTAAGACTTTTCGACATTTAAAAAATCATTGGAGGGAAAAGGGAGGTGGAGTGGGGGGGGGGGGGGTCTACCTGTTTTATGCTGATTTTTATTATCTAAATCAACTGTTTAGAAGATATATACGATTTCAAAACTACGACAATAAAATAAGCCAAGTATGGGTACGCTGGGGAAAAGAAAATGTGTGTGTGTGTGTGTGTGTGTGTGTGTGTGTGTGTGTGTGTGTGTGTTTGTGTGTGAGTGCGCGCGCGCGCGCGCGCGTGTATGTATGTATGTGCGTGCGTGCGTGCGTGTGTGTATGATGGAAACAGAACCCACTTTCTGGTTTTGTTTTGTTTTTGACGACTTGATAAACACACTTTAAGAACACACACACACACACACACACACACACACAGCGTGAACTGGTATACCGTAATTTGTCAAGAGCACGAATGCAATTTATATAATCCCACTTTTACTCTGCACACAGCCAGTCCCTACTGATTCTATCCTGAAACACAGAGTACCATTATGAACAGTCTGTAGACTACGTTTTTTTTAAATTTTCACCCCAAATCTCCCGCCTTTCGTTACCACACTCCCGCTCCCGCATCCCCTAATTCCCTCCCCTCTTCCCCCCCCCCCTCTCCCCCAAAGAACTCCTTTTACACCACTGTCCATAAGTAGGTCTTATTCGTGTTACCACTCCCATCTCGCCAATCCCCCAACCTCCATCCCCCCCCCCCCCCCCCCCCCCCCCCGCCCCTCCCCCGACCTTGTGCAGCCTGAGCGGAAAGAGCCTGTTCACCTCTGTGGCCAAAAGCGTGATTCATCTTGTTGCGTAGTCGGAAGCGCAACCTCTCTGTTGAGGTTTGGTTTTTTTCCCCCCTCCCCCTCAAAGTATTTTTCTCGTTTGACGAAGTGTGGGACGTAATGGGGGGGGGGGGGGGGGGGGGGGGAGGTATAACGTAGCTGGGGAAGTGACTGCTAGTATCCAAGGGTGTTAGCTGAGCTGTCAGCAGGTTGGGTGTTTGACAGCAGGCACATCATACACGCTGGTCTGCAGTGCGCGTCAACACCCTCCAATCCCCCACCCTCAGTCTCCCATCCAGATATCGCCCCCCCCCCCTCCCTCTCCTCTCCTCCCTCCAACGCCCTCTCCTAACCTCCACGTCTCCTCTCCCTCCCACCCCCTCTCCCCCTCCCTTCCAGGGACAACAAATCACATGTTCGTCATCGGCGATTTTACAAATATTAACGCACTTTCTTTCCTCTGCCTGAGGATTCTGCATAAGGACACACTCTCCCATGTTAAGAAAGGATGCTACCTAATACACCACATTCTCCTTTCTTCAATGGCGATTCACGTTATCTCCCTTATTAAGCGGGAATTCTATAAAACATGACATACCCTCCCTGTTTACGAAAGCATTCTTCTCGATAAATCACACTCTCCGTTTTTCACCCGGTGAATCAACATAACATTTTTTTTTTAAAGTTAGGACTGTACATAATCTGGCACATCTGTCCTTCGATGGGAAGTGTTACAAAATATCAACAATCTCTCTTTTTAAATAACTCAACAAAGTAACACTCTGTACCCCACCACCTCCCCAACCCCCCGCTTTGTTTTTAAAAGTCCCCACTTCACTACATAATTGAGCACACTCGCTCTTTTCAAGTTGAGATCCTAGATACAAAGAAATACTCTCCCTTTTGAATGGGAATTCTGTATGACAGTTTTCGCCCAGCCTAACGGGGGACTCTTCTATTCGACATCCTCCTTTTTAGAAGGGGCTTCTAAGTAATATGATACACCCTCCCTTGATAAACATACGCTCCTTTCTTTTGGTTCCTTTTTAAATCCTGCATAATATGACACTGCCTCTCTTTACGCGAGGGACCTACCAAATATATCACAGTCTCTCTTGCTTAAGTGGGGAGTCAACAAAAATACAATATGCTCTCCCTTTCCACGTGTACATTCTACACGATAGGACACAGTCTCCCTTTTGAAGTCAAACATGGCAAGCTCTCCCTCTTTCATGGGAATTGTATAGAATATGACTCACTGTCCTTTTTTTTAGAGTGACGTGGGGATTCTACACTTTGACACTTCCTCTCTTTTAAGACTGGATTCTACATAATGACAAACACACTGTTGTTGTTGTTGTTGTTGTTGTCGTACCCTGGCTAAAAGACTCCAGGGATCATCCGAACAGCCGAAGTATTTGAACACTATGGTACAAATGCATCAGCTAGGATGAGAACATTACGTATGTGACCGTTTTTGATTACCCCGCCACATGGGCAGCCACACTCCGACATCGGGGGATTTTGGAGACTGATGATGTTATGCTAGGAGCTTGTCATTACTGAAGACAATCCCCGCAGAGCATAACAACATTTTGATGTAACCTTGGTGTTCTAGCCTATGTCAATTGGCTTGACACAGCCTTAAGCCAAGGCGGGGCACACCATTTAACATTGGTTTCTGCATCTGGTACGAAGACTGAATAACGATTCTCTTCTTGACGACGGATTCAGTAGACTGACACACCTTCCCTAATGAACTGGAAATTCTACACAATGTGACGCACTCTCCCTTTCAAATTGTGCTTGTACCTAATCAAACACTCTCCGCCTCTTTAAGTAGCAATATAGCACACTCTACGCTTTTCAGTGGGGATTCTATGCAATATGACAATTTCACCGGCTATTCTTAACAATGCGACACTCTCCATTCGAAAACGTGTTCCTATAAAATCTTATGTACATTCTGTTGTATGATCGCTTTCGCAACTCACTTCCCTGTGGCAAATTGGGGTTTCCCATGTAAATCACGTCGCCACCGTCCGATGCTCCTTGACAGTCCACCTCACTCTTGCTCTCCTGCATGCACACCACACATGACCAATCGGTGTACCGCCCACAGGGATGTCCCACCTTTCTCTTTTCCAAAGGGTTCTTCACAGACATCCACATCATGCCCGACATGACAGGTAATGGAAGAGGCGAACTACGTAATCATGGAGCTCGAGTCCATTCTGCGCAAGGTTGGCAATTAAAAAACCCCAACAAAGCAGCCCTTTCTGTCTACGTCTACAATGACAAGGCCGCAACATCATCAAGAGAAGCAGCTCTATCAACATTCAATAGGTACAAATATGGTTTAGAAGAGACACTGGAGAAATCCATTCTTGCGCAAGGACGCACAAGCTAAAACACTGACGGCTGAACTCTGGGAAAACCCAAGACATTCGAGGTCAAATGCATCGTCAGACGGAATCCCCCATCTCCTGCTGGAAAAGGGACACGTAAGACAAACAACAGGCTCATGCAGTAATGTCAGACATACGCCAGCAGACAGGACCCTCTTACTGCTTGCCTACTAGAAGGGGGCTGTGTCCTACCTAGACAGGGTCCCATGCAGGTGGACGTACCACAGCCAGGTCAGGGAAGTTTCAAACAGGCGACATGGATGGTTGGATTGATCAGAGTGCCTCTAGCTTCTTCCACTAACCCAGGAAGAGGAGGACCTGCGGAGATCCATGACTGCCCCAACTGTCTCAACACCAGTCATGGTACCCCTCGGGCCTACCTTATTCAATTAAAACAAACAAACAAACAAAAACACAACCTCTGACGGTTTCTGGTTTGGGTGTATAACTCTCTCTCTCTCTCTCTTTCACATGCAGGCACGCATGCAAGTGCGCGCGCGCGCGCGCGCGCGCACGCACACACACACACACACACACACACACACACACACACACACACACACACACACACACATGCGCATACACACATACACAAATGCACGCACACACACACACACACACACATTCACAATTTAAAATAACAAAAACAAAACAAATCTGTCTTGCGGTTGGCGAAACCTACCATCGTTACCTGACTACAACACAATTACAGCGATCAGTGAAATACAACTATGACTGACATCTCCAGTGATAAGGATTAAGTATTTTGTTTACACAACAAGCCACACCAATTAACACCCACCCACCCACCCCCTCCCTTCAACGTATTCAATCTTCAAAGGCGCTTGATCCCAGCCGAGGCCGCCACCTCTTCTGGTCAGCAACCGTACCGGCCACCGGCAACAGACTGGACACGCATGCCACCCGCTCACACACCTCTTGCTTGGGGCAGCCGTACCCTGACCTTGTGCTGATAGTGCACGTGCTCGCTATCACGTTCCGCCGCCCGAGGTCGTGGCGAACAGGGCGCGGCAAGTATGAAGAGCACCAGTGGAGCCAGCCAAACAATGGCCCCTAGGCACCGAGGGACAGTACTGCGCCCTCGTGTGTGTGTGTGTGTGTATGTATGTGACTTTAATACACTTTGGAGTCGAGTCGAAAAGTGTTTGGTCGAGTCCCGCAGAGGGGGGGGGGGGGGGGGGGGGGGGGGGGGGGGGGGGGGGGGGTTGGGTTCCCACGCTCAAGACATGCCACACAATACGCTCACCAGTCTCTGCAACGTGGTGAGTCAGTCCATTGTGATGACGACATCGCCGTCACGCGCTTCCTACGATTACCGGTCGTCAAGAGCTTGTCCCGGTGTCCAATTCGTAGCGTAATTTATGTGAAACAATTGAGTTGCGTGCTGTCGTGAGACAGACAGACAGACAGACAGAGAGAGAGAGAGAGAGAGGAGAGAGAGAGAGAGAGGAGAGAGAGAGAGAGAGAGAGACAGACAGACAGACAGTCAAAAACACATGGATAAAGATTTTAGGTATTACCTAGACTTTTCCAGTCTATCTCTCCCTATTCCGAAATGTTCGACTTGAACACAAACCCCGCAAAATGGTCACACACAGAGAGAGAGAGAGAGAGCGAGCGAGCGAGCGGAGATACCACGTTCATTCAAGCATATATAACGTCTAGCTCACATGCATACTGTAGCTAATTAAGTCACATGATACGGGATCAATACAAATCCAGGAGTATGTACACACACACATACACACACGCCCGCTCGCGCGAGGAAAGAGACGGAGTGGGTGCAAAGACGTTCAAAACAGTCCCCTTTCCAAACTCGGTCACCTAACGCCAGACTGAATTGACTGTGACCCGATGTGGAGCCCCCTCACCAACTACTGCTAGCGGATCACACAGACAGGCACACTCTTCTCAGCCGTGGAGAGGAGGGACTCTAGCCCTCAGTCCCACACTTGCCCCAATCTCTCCGTCAGTCCCCACACTTGCCCTAATCTCTCCGTCAGCCCCCACACTTGCCCTAATCTCTCCGTCAGTCCCCACACTTGCCCTAATCTCTCCGGAGGTCAGTCCCCACACCAGGCTTAACTCACCCTCGTCAGTCCTTTAGTAAACCTTTATCTACCCGCCAGTCTCTAACCACTAACCCTAATCTACCAGACAGTCCCTAACACTGAATCTATCCGCCCATTCTTAAACTTGATCTAATCCACCCCCCTCAGTCCTTTAAAAAAAAGTCTATGGGCCAATCTCTCCGTCGGTCCTAACACCAGCCTTAATTTATCCCCGTCAATCCTTGAATAAACTGTCATCTATCCACCAGTACCTTCCACTAACCCTAATCTACCGTAATCTATCTGCCAGTGCCTACGCTAGCTTTAATCCGTCCGTCAGTCCGTATCTTAACCTTAATCTCTTAGTCAGTCCTTAAACTAACCTTCATCCATCAGTAAGTCCCTAAACTAACCTTCATCTATGAGTCAGTCAGTCCCTAAACTAACCTTCATCTATCAGTCAGTCCCTAAACAAACCATCATCTCTCAGTCAGTCCCTAAACTAACCATCATCTCTCAGTCAGTCCCTAAACTAACCTTCATCTCTCAGTCAGTCCCTAAACTAACCTTCATCTATCATCAGTCAGTCCCTAAACTAACCTTCATCTCTCAGTCAGTCCCTAACCTAACCTTCATCTATCATCAGTCAGTCCCTAAACTAACCTTCATCTCTCAGTCAGTCCCTAAACTAACTTCATCTATCATCAGTCAGTCCCTAACTAATCTTCATCTATCATCAATCAGTCCCTAAACTAACCTTCATCTATCATCAGTCAGTCCCTAAACTAACCTTCATCTCTCAGTCAGTCCCTAAACTAACCTTCATCTATCATCAGTCAGTCCCTAAACTAACCTTCATCTATCATCAGTCAGTCCCTAAACTAACCTTCATCTATGACCAGTCAGTCTCTAAACTAACCTTCATCTATCATCAGTCAGTCCCTAAACTAACCTTAAATCTATCATCAGTCAGTCCCTAAACTAACCTTCATCTATCATCAGTCAGTCCCTAAACTAACCTTCATCTATCATCAGTCAGTCCCTAAACTAACCGTCATCCATCATCAGTCAGTCCTTAAACTAACCTTCATCTATCATCAGTCAGTCCCTAAACTAACCTTCATCTATCATCAGTCAGTCCCTAAACTAACCTTCATCTATCATCAGTCAGTCCCTAAACTAACCTTCATCTATCAGTCAGTCCCTAAACTAACCTTCATCTATCATCAGTCAGTCCCTGAACTAACCTTCATCTATCATCAGTCAGTCCCTAAACTAACCTTCATCTATCATCAGTCAGTCCCTAAACTAACCTTCATCTATCATCAGTCAGTCCCTAAACTAACCCTCATCAATCAGTCAGTCCCTAAACTAACCTTCATCTATCATCAGTCAGTCCCTAAACTAACCTTCATCTATCAGTCAGTCCCTAAACTAACCTTCATCTATCATCAGTCAGTCCCTAAACTAACCTTCATCTATCATCAGTCAGTCCTTAAACTAACCTTCATCTATCATCAGTCACTCCCTAAACTAACCTTCATCTATCATCAGTCAGTCCCTAATCTAACCTTCATCTCTCAGTCAGTCCCTAAACTA
>CM031597.1:31333385-31343385 GCA_018398815.1 Conus ventricosus | reverse complement strand
AAGTCGCAGCCAGGTAAAAATGACCAGGGTTAGCAAAGCAGCACAAATACTTAACCAAAAAAATTCTCGCCGGTTTCGAGTTCATTTATGTCATTCTCCCACGAAATACTGCGGGAGAAGGCCTTTAAAAAACAACAACAACAACAAAAACTTGACCGCGGTGGGTCGAAGATTATCGTTCGAGCATGGGGGTGACACCTCGATTCCCGCGCAAGCCCCTACACCGTCTTTCCTTTTCACGCGCCCCCCCCCCCGCCCCACTTTCAAAATCACCACCACCACCAATTGACTGGTGGGTTGAAGCAGCACAAGGGACGTGTGTGTGTGTGTGTGTGTGTATATATATGTATCCTGTAGTCTAATTTACCTCTGTTCAGGAGCAGTTATGTCCCTTGATATCTTATGGAGTGTCCTGCGCGTGCCTGTACCATCGTCAACACAGCGCAGGCCTCCAAGGGTGGTATAGGACTGCTCTAAAGGCAGGTGAAGACGGTGCTTCTCTGGGTCCTCCCAGCACCTTCGGGTGTTTCTTTTTCTTCCATGTATATATATATATTATGTGTGTGTGTGTGTGTGTGTGTGTGTGTGTGTGTGTGTGTGTGTGTGTGTGTGTGAGTGAGTGAGAGTGAGTGTGTGTGTGTGTGTGTGTGTGTGTGTGTGTGTGTGTGTGTGTGTGTGTGTGTGTGTGTGTGTGCGCGCGCGCCAAATACAGTATTGTGCAGTCCTAATGATTTCATACTAGTGCGATTGTACATTATTGCACGCGTAGTACCACATAGTCAAAGTCGGTCACACAATCTCTTTACTTAGCACACACGGAGATTGCAGACACACAGAACAAACCAGGAGGAAACTTTCCTGCAGACAGCTGGAATCTTCGCTGTGTGGTTTACAAACAGGATACGAATAGGTGTGGTTACATGTCCGAAACAGTGCAAAAAAAGAAAATCGGGAAAAAAATCTCAACCAAACATTAAAATCTGCCAACCTACCTACCTACCTACCAACCTACTATCTATCAACCTATCTATCTACCTATCTGGGAAAAGAAAACTTCTAGCCGGCATCCACACGCCCAACATCATCGTAGGGTGGCTGTGAGGAAAAGGACATTTTGGCTATCGCCCAACTCAAGGGGGGGGGGGGGGGGGGGGGGGAGAAGGGTATGGTGTTCTGTGAAGGCAGAGGCGGCCTCTCCTCGTGTCAATTTTCCACGTCATGCCTGTCATTAGAGCTAATTAGGCGGCGCGCGCCCCGAGTTTAGAGGGGTTCTCTACTGATAGGGGCTAAAGGGCCAATGCGAAACGCAGAAAGAAATGCTCGAGGGAAAAAAAAAGTTTGAAAAAGACTATCTGGAAACTCCCTCCCGAGACTGGGATTATTGCAGCCAGCGCCATGATTGTCACAAGGAAATATTGACGTCCAGTCCACATACATGAGAGAGGAGAGAGAGAGAGAGGAGGAGAGAGAGAGAGAGAGACAGACAGACAGACAGAGACAGAGAGAGACAGACAGACAGACAGAGAGAGAGAGAGAGAGAGAGAGAGAGAGAGAGAGGAGAGAGAGGAGAGAGAGGGCGCGTAGTACAAACTTACAAACGTGACACTCGTTTTGAAAACTGTACTGATGAGAGATTTCCTGTTAGCCAGGACGGCAGTTAAAACTGGAACTTGTTAGACTACGAGCGGTCTGTAGTGATCGCTGAACACGGTCGTTTGCTTTTATAACACTGCTCTCCTTGCACAAAAACTCCCTTCTTTCAACAGCACCTTAAATCAATACACGTTAACTTTGTTTGGGAACACTATCAGAATGAGCACTGCTGAAGCTGGTTTTTCTTTTTTTTTTTGTTTGTTTATTCAGAACTAGTTTTCGAATTTGTGTACGGCCGTATACGTCGTAGTACAGCGAGTGACGACGAAGCGCTCAGAAGCACCAGCTCGATACAGCCCCCCCCCCCCCCCCCCCCCCCGCCCCCTTCCTCACATCAGTTCTGTTAAATGATGTGAATAACGCGAGAATCTTTTCATAGTAACAAAATGCCAGCTTTAAAAATAAATTCTTCGTTCAGTTTCTTGTATATTATACAATAAGTATAATGCTTTACAAACCTCATACAACGTAAAACGTGACTGTCATGAAGTGATAGATTATAGTGGTGTTTCGTTTCTATGTAACACGAGTGGTAGTATTTGTGACGACCCTTTTAAGATGGCATACAGAATAAGAACGTTCATGTTCTTTTAATATTCCACCATTGAGACAAGACTTGTAGCACATAGAAAATAAGATAATAGTCTTTTGCGCACTTTTTTTTTTTTTTTTTTTTTTTTAAAGTTTTGAGGACAATTTACGCAGCTTCTGAGAACAGCCCTGCTGTGCATGGCTACTAACCTAAGTGCACACAGGAAGGCAATGGCATCAGCCGGTCCTGCAGAAGGTGGAGGATTCTCGGTGACAATTGAAGTTACAGGTCAAGTAATATACCTAATCTTCTATACCATCCTATGTAACAAACAGTGATATCGCTGAAACGTTCATTTCAATGACCGATTCTCATCTACCCTTTCATTCTGCTAATTCTCACAGCACATTTATATATATATACATATATATATATATATATATATATATATATATATTTGTCAATGATGTTAAAAAGGAAGGTTAAAACTCAAGGTTAAACCTTGAGTTTTAACCTTCCTTTTTAACATCATTGACAAATGTTGCTCCCCAAGGGGTCGAGCACTTTTAAAATCATTTTAGGCTCTTTGGTTATATTCATATATATTATATATATATATATATTTTTTTTTTTTTTTTTTTTTTTTCATTTTTCATTATCGATTCATTTCGTCCTAATTTGCCGAGTTAAGAGCGGTTCCCTTTCATTAGCTGTGTTTCTGTAACAGTCCTTGAACCTGCAGAGCGTTGACTACTTCCAAGATATACCATAAGTAAAGAGACATCATTCGGAAGAGCACAATCTCCGCCAAGGCCACACAGACCCTGGACTGCTTCCCCCGTGATCTGGGTTTAGCTGCACAGCTCCGTCCAACTGCAACGGGTTCGGCCTTGGGCCAGACAGTGTCCCTGAACCGGTTGGGCAGATTGTGCTGACTGACAGACAGACCACTCCAGCCACAGACACGGGTAAAAACATGGCCTCCTTGGCGGCGGTATATTTGACAGCGAATTCACAAACTAGCCGGTAAGAGCTCGCGCATGGCCACAGAATGTACCGTAGTGTTATGGGAGAAACATGACCACTGGTTAATGCCCAGAGGAGGGAGGGGAGGGGGGGGGGGGGGGGGGGGAAATCAGTGTCAGCTATCGTATCACAATAGGTTTCCCATCGATCGTCCATACTGTCTCTCCCGTAGGACTGTGGCTTAAACACATATAGATCTACTTATACTCTCCTGTTTCTCTGTTCATCCCTTTTTCCGGTGACTGTAAGAGACAAAAAAAAAAAAGAGAAAAAGACACGAGACACAACGAGAAAGGAAAACGCTTTCCTGTAGAGTCTGCTGTAATAATTCTCACCATCCTCTATGTTTTTAACAGATCACCATCCTTTCACTCAATCTCATTGTTTTTAACACATCATCCTTTCACTCAATCTCATCGTTTTTAACAGATCACCATCCTTTCACTCAATCTCATTGTTTTTAACAGATCACAATCCTTTCCCTCAATCTCATTGTTTTTAACAGATCACCATCCTTTCACTCAATCTCATTGTTTTTAACTGCTTTGTAACAAAAGAGATCGAATGATACTCTCTTCTGATTTACTGTTTGGCGGTGGCTGGCACAACTCCGAGATGGAATGGGAAGAACGAGTGACATATTGTGTGCTACAACAGACTCAGCAGAAGATAGTTGTCTTTCCCTACTTCGTAGGTATCTCGCCTCTATTACTTACTCTGAGAAGTTGAGAACTCACAGTAGAAGCAGACCAAGACAGAACAGGACACATCACTTTGCAAACACGACAAAGAACATGGAGACAAAGAGGGAGGGGACAAAGGGAACAGGAACTGGAGAAAGATGGAGAGAAAACGGCACAGGGACAGGGGAGAGAGAGGGGGGACACAAAGAGAGAGAGAGAGAGAGAGAGAGAGAGAGAGAGAGAGACAGAGAGGGAGAGAGAGAGAGAGAGAGAGAAGAGAGAGAGAGAGAGAGAGAGAGAGACATACAGAGAGAGAGAGAGAGAGAGAGAGAGAGAGAGAGAGAGACATACACAGAGAGAGGGAGAGAGAGAGAGAGAGAGAGAGAGAGGAGAGAGCAGAGAGAGAGAGACAGAGAGAGAGAGAAAGACAGGAGAGAGAGAGAGAGAGAGAGAGAGAGACAGAGACAGAGAAAGAGAGGGAGAGAGAGAGCGAGGGTCTGGCCTGGCCACCTCTCACCTCAGCGTCATCGCGGTCCTTGACGACGTTGTCGTTGTGCACCTTGAGGTAGCGCGTCTGGTCCAGGTGGTCCTGCGCTGGTAGAAAGGTTCGGCCATCACAAGGGTGAGCAGACACAGCGCCTGCACTGTGCTCACCAGCTGCTTCAGCCCCGAGCGAGACGTCACCCTGTTCATCATGGCAACGTCACTTGATGCTGGAAGTGACAAAAAGCGAGATACTTCCAACGACAGTCGTCAAGAGCCGCTGGACAAGCACTGTCTCTTGTTGATGTTGTCTCGGATCTAGTTGTGGCAGCTATCTATGCTGTTTTCTTCTCTTTTTTCCCCCCCCTTGTGTTATATCAGTCAGAATACTCCTGAAAATGATAGTTGTTTTTTGGTGGACACAGTAGTCTGCGTGCTGGATATCTGTTTACACTTGGAATGACACTGGACGCGGCCAAGGAAGAAAACAACACAACAGTGGCGATAGACTTGCTACTACTTGCTCGTCGATACTTCGTCTCAGGCAGTGACACTTTCCAACGACCAGTCCGCCAGCCTCCTCCAATGCCTGTCCAATCTGTTAGTGGCCAGAGGCAAATCGTTCCCGTTTCACAGAAACGAGGGAAAACTTCTAAGTGTTAACTTTACTGAGGAGCAAGCTAAAGAGGCCAAAAAGCCGAGCTCTAAACGAAAAAGTGTTCACAGCAAACTGGATTTGCTCAGGAGATAAGATAAACCGCTCAGCGGTGATCTCGCAGCACTCTCGAAAAAAAGGAAAGGTCAGGCCGGCGCCTGGTAGAGGAGGGGGGGGGGGGGGGGGGGGGAAAGTTGCTTTGCTCTGCTCTCCAATCTTTAGCTCTCGCCTCTTCTGTCCGGCGGGCGGGCGGCAGACAAATCAATACAGCCAGCCACTTGTGTGTTCCCCTCCGTCCCCGCCAGGGACGCTTACAATCAACAGTTGGTTTGCTTCCAAAGGTAGTTGCCAGAGCGGCCGCTACTCTCAACACTCCTCTCGTATCGGTTGTGGCGTAGCGTAAGTCGGCCGTCTTAATCGTGACACTTGCTCCCACAATATTTTCTTACTCTGCTATCTTCTTTTCACCGGCGTTTACGTTTCCGGGTGGATTAATCGTCGCTGTTTCGGTTAGTTGTCGGCGCGCTATTTCCCTTCCCCGGAGATGAGTTTAGAACGCGGGTGGGGGTGGGGGTGTGGGTGGGGGGGAAGGGTGTGCAGAACTGACAAGGAAAAAAGATGATGGGTTGAGTGTGAAGGTTGGGGTCGGTTGGGAGGCAAGCAACATTCTTTTCGCGCTCAGAGCGTCCGTGCTGCAACACTTTTCCACGTGCCTACACTCGTTCGCAGCGTTTACCTGCCAGCTCTGGCATCGTCCAGGGTGTTAATCGTCGACGTTATCGTTGACGCTATCGTCGCTGTTCGCTGTCGGAGCAGCCAAAGAGTGTCTTGTGCGAATACAGACTTGTGCCACGGGCCAGGGTGGCGGCGACACGGCATACATCTGCTGCTCACTGCAGACTCACTACTCGGATTCCCCTTCCATGTAAAACGGTACTCAACTTCACGCCGCCGCACTTCCCGTTGGTGTTAGGGTGGTGGTGGTGGTGGGTGGTGTGGTCGAGGATAGCGAAGAAGAGTGAGCGAAGAGGGCAGGGAAAAGGCAGGTCGCCAGCATTTATACTGCCCGTGACGGGGAGGGGCGGTGCCGAGCCCACACAAACGTGGACAGGCTGGGGGGGGGGGAGGGGGGGGGGGGGGCAGGGGTAATGGTTAGGGAGTGGGAGCGCTAGGAAGGAGGAGAGGGGGTAGGGAGGGCTCTGAAAGGGAAGAGGGGAGGAGGTGCGCGGTCACTCAAGTGTCCACACAGTCAGTCAGCGCTGCGCGTGCCTCTCTCACTGTCTCCGGCGTCTCGTGCGCCTGTCGTCACGTGTGTCTGCACAGACAGCAACAGCAGCCCAGTCAGTCAGGCCTGGCCAACAACATCCTCCCCTCCTCCACCTTCCCTCCCCTTACAGCCCTCTCCCCCACGGGCCGTGCCCCCCCCCCCCCCTCCCCCCCCACCGCCATCTGTCAGCGCACACAGTCTGTTAGTGTTACACTTGGCACCACTGCCTCTAGACTACCACTCTGCCTGCAGGTCTCCGGTGGACTCACTTCGTAACTTTCAAACCCCTTCCTGCATCGTGGACACACCCACCCGCCTACACTAGGCACAATCACACTTAAGATGTCGAGTCATAAAGAAAGTGGTGGTGGTGGTGGTGGTGGTGGAAGTCGACTGGGATGGAGGTGGGGGTGAGATGTCTTCCATGCACTTGCCATAATAAACAGTAAGACTATTATGTCCGAAGCGCGATAAAACGAAACCAAACTGATGCAATCTGTTACAGCGGATTCAGCCTCAGAATGATGAATCAACTAAATATCATTTTTTCTGGCGAAAGGTCGTACGTTAATTAGCCACATGCTACCCCACATCTACACCCACATACAGACACGAAAAAGAAAAACCCAAATAAACAAAAAAAAAAAAAAAAAAAACAACCAAAACATTAAGTGTTGAACCCACGCAGAAAAACGCACGCACATCCCCTCTCCTTCTCTCGTTCCCTCCCAGACATCACCTGTGTCCAGGTGACGCAGCTGCGGTAAACATCATGTTCTGTTTCGCACGTGCTGGTTCGCACACACACACACACACACACCCACGCAGCGCGTTTGACAGATAGTGACCTCGTATCTAACGTATCTTTTTTTTTTTATGTGAGAGAGTTCTGTCTGCTGTGGCTGGTGGTCCATAGCTCCTCCACGCGCTGTGAATGAAGCGAGTGACATCGGTACAACAGCTGTCTCCCTGCGCAAGTAGTACACACCTTTTTTTTTTTTTTTTTTTTTTTTTAGCAAGCGTGTAGGCCACAAACACACACACACGGGCATGGCTGGGTAAGTAGAGATCCTAGTCGGTACCAATCGCTAGGAAGCTCTAATGAATTTGGGGGGAAAGGGGGGGGGGGGGGGGGGTCGAGACGGCCGACACTCACCTACATAAACAAAAATGACTGAAATGAAACGTCTGGTCAACAATTCATCTTCGTTTGCTCTAAATCCATTTCATCGGGCATACAAACAAGATAAATGCTGTCTTTAAGAGCCAGAGGTCTAAAAAAAGAAACCATGTCTTATTACGTATCGCCATTTATTTCTCTTTCCATCAAGAGTAGTGACGACCTCTCCATCATCCACAACCAGTGGGTGATAAAGATGCACGAAGTGACAGTGGTGCGTTAATCGACGTTCGGTAACTGCTGGGTAATGGACTGACACACAACAGTAGTGGATGGTTAATTTGCACATAGTGATAGTGGGTGGTAAATCTGCACAAAGTTAGCACAGCGACCGCGTGTGGTTAATCTACACGCAACCTTAGTTAATGGTTAAATATGTATACAGTCATAAGAGATGGAAAGTCGTCGTGTGTCATTACTCTACGCACAGTAACAGGGGGGGGGGGGGGGGGGGGGGGCGGGGGGCTAATCTACACGCAACTGTAGTTGGTAGTTAATATCCATACAGTATTAGCGGGTGGTAGATATACAAACAGCAACAATTGGTGGTAAATCTACACACAGTAATAAGTGGGTGGCACAAATAGAGTGGGTGGGTTGATCTACACATAGCTGCAGTGTGTAGTTAAAGGACACACAGCTGTAGAGGGTGGTTAACCTGCAAAGTGCTATAGTAGTTGATTCGTCTACGTACGTATGGTGTGCACTTAAATCTATAGACAACTATAGTGGGTGGTCAATATACGAAACAGCCAATCATCGCAAAACAACCAGTATCATTTCGTTGTGAACGCAGCTGTCTCAGGCTTCTTCCATTGTGGTATTAGGACTTCAAGTGGAACGTTTCCCAAAGGGCGACACACATAGCATAAAATCTGCATAGAACATCTGTTTCTGATGCAGGACATCAAATCAACCTTGGTATTAGACGATGGGAATGAAACAAAAAAATGGAGCGGAGGTGTGGAGGGTAGGAGAGAGATGTGAGGGAGAAAAATGCTAACACTGCGGATTTCAGAGCTGGATCGTGGCAGCACATGTAGCACTGGATTGCATGTTTAATGTATACACAGGGACACATCCAGTGAGAGACTGTGTGCAATCTACTGATATGGAGACACACAGACAGGCTCGGCTGTTGTTTAAACAAGCATTCTATCGTGTTCATTTTGCTCCCTCCCTCTCTGTCTTTCAGTTTCTCTGGACTACTGTCAGTGAGTGCGTCGTATTGTGTTGAATGTCCCATTGCCGTATTGTGTTGAATGTCCCACTGCCGTATTGTGTTGAATGTCCCAGTACATGCGTGTCTGAATGGCAAGGCAGTGGAATTACGAAGAACTAGTAGTGCGAGAGAAATGAGAAGAGAAATGTCGCAAAGAACGGGTTTACAAATGATTTAAGTAGCAGCATAAACGCTTCTTTGAATGTCTTACATGGAAATCAACTGACAGTTTAACGGAACTTTCATTGATGATGACATCAACAAGATTAATATGGGAAAAAAAAGAAGAAAAAGAAAACCAAGAGTGATGGATACACTTATGTGGAATGGACCGTCAGAATACTGGACAAGACGGTATAAAATGGATTTCGTCGTCTTCTGAGTTTTGACATAATATGCAGGTCAAATTTCTGTCACGTATAGTTGCTGACAGTGCTCCTATCACCAGAAGTGTCAGTCACACCGAATCTGAATTCAGTAATGATGCATTTGATATGTCTGCTGTTTTCATGGAGATTGAAACAAATTAAACCATGAATGCTAGCACACTGTATATAATCCAACTCTAGCTCTATTTGCAATTCTAACTCTATCTCCAATTTTGCCACATGGAATCGATGTCTTTCTCGGAATAGCTTCATAAATTCATTCGTCTCAACGACAACTTGGTTCAACTATACAACACCAAGACCATACTCATACCGTGTCATTATCACGTTGGTCACCCAGTTTTTATTACCACTCTCCGATAAACTTTAGTGGCAATATCTGAGCCTGTATCTGACTGATTTTTTAAAACTAGTATTTAATTTATCGTAAAAAAAAATAGTAAATAGAATCAATAGCTGTTTCACCACCCACATACTGCATCATTCGGCATTTGCAACGACATTTAAGCAAACAGATGATTTTTTTTTTTCGCAGCATACGACAGCAGTAGGCCTATCGAGGCCCCATATTTCAACTCCATATTGAACCACAGATTGAGCCTAACAATCGAATAACTTCAACAACAAAGCCATATGATCCTTATTCAACAATGATTTTCTTTTTACATACACAACAATGCATTTTTAACGTTACCGCCACACCCTGGCATGCACAGACCACCCACAAACATGTGGGGCAGTAGAGTATTTAGAGACACTGACAAGAGGCATCACAATCTACTGATGTCCACCCTCCCTCTCCCGGCAGAAATAGCCAACTTCTAAAAACAGTTGAACATTATTTGTGTTCTAGTAATGCAGTACAGCCCTGATGTAGCCCTTGGGCCCCTAAATACAATGTACTTGCACT
>CM031597.1:31326514-31332385 GCA_018398815.1 Conus ventricosus | reverse complement strand
TTGATGGTTCTGCTGCGGATGCTTGGTAGCATCCGACGCGCCTGAGCGTGTCGTTCCGCTCTTCAGTGTCTTGGTATCGCTGGTGAAGGCTGAATGACTGATGGCTCACTCCAGACGTTTTGCCACCTCTCTTCCAGAAATGCCATCTTGGAGCCATCCAGAGCCCGGCCGCGATCTAGTGTTGACAGTTTTCGTCTTGGAGGCATGGTTATTGCAGCCCGATTAGCGGTCATTTTATACCCACCGCAGGCAAATTGTCATTGAAAAGTGTTCAACATATCCAGGCCTTGCACGTGCACTGTGCCGATTTCTCAATTCAAAACTGCTGTGTAATCTGAGCCTGGCCAAACTTCATGCATTATTCACGGATTTTTGGTGTTTTGGCTGAGCGCATATTCTCGACCCGAAAAATGCGTCGTCTGAAAGATTATTTCGGTCATACAGTGTGGTGTGTGAGCTGTCAGAATAGCTCAGAATGAAACACGCTGCGCTTTGTTTTACGAGCATTCAGACCCATTACTTAAGTACCCCCAAAATCTAAGGCGGCCCTTAACTTTTTGTGACTAGCTTAGTAATGCAGCTGTGGCTCTGATAACGTGTATAACGGAGTTTGTGATGCAGTTCAATTCGGAGAGTTAGATCACGTCATCAGCTGAAAGAAAAATGAATGTGTGTGTGTGTGAGAGAGAGAGAGAGAGAGAGAGAGAGAGAGAGAGAGAGAGACAGAGAGAGAGACAGAGAGAGAGAGAGACAGAGATAGAGACAGAGAGAGACAGACAGAGAGAGAGAGAGAGAGAGAGAGAGAGAGAGAGAGAGAGAGAGTGGTTCGTCCCACCTGTGAAAACCAGAACATGTAACCAAATCTGCCGTCCCAGTATCAGTCATCAGGCGTCACAGTTTCACTTAGCTGTAACCCTATCAGACCAAATGTCAGCCCCCTAAAGGGACCGCCTGCACCACATCCACACTCCATCTCTGGAGACAGATTAGGAACTGAGCATGTGTGCCAACGTTCGCAAGGACTTTGCACACACACACACACACACACTGTGCCAGGGCAGCGTGATTCATACTCCGGACAACGCAGTCGCGCACTTAACCGTATGTCAGCTTGTTGCATGATTATCCAATCGCCGCCCCAACACTCTCTCGAAAACTCGCTTGAAATCTATTTACAAAAGTCTATCTTGTTGAAGACTGAACAGTGTGTGTATGGGTGGGGCGAGGGCAGAGTATAGGCGAAGTGTGTGGGCAGTAAGGAGATGGGTTGTGGATGGAGATGGACGGGGGTGCTGGAACTTGGGGAGGCCAGGACGGAGGAGGGGAGGGGAGCTAATAACTGACTGTATCAAACTGCTGACTTCCCCAACCCCTCTTCCTTGTCAATCCTTCAATCGACCAGTCACGCTGAATGCGGTGACTTGACCTACTTTGTGAACAACTCGGCTCGAGATAAAAGCAAGCAGAATTTAGACCCGTAAGATAGAGCCTTGTGTTATTTATATAACAGTTTAATCCAGTCCACCTCGCCAATAGGTCAGGGATAAAAGAGTGTGCGAAAGTCGAGCAACGGAGTGATCAAGGTAAAGTGAAATCGAAACACTTGTCATCCCTTCGCACGAGCCGAGAGCAGTTGCAGCAAACGGGAATGATGAAGAACTCGAACCTGGCAAAAACACTAGCGTTGAATGGCTGATCAGCGGACACGACGCACAAGTGATGTGGGAACAACCTCCACAGACAGACAGCGTGACTGCAGAGGTGACGGTTGTGAGTTAGGGCAATGTCACAAGTGAATAGCGTAACAGCATTTCGTGCTGAAACGAGCGTGCAGCACTGTGTTTCGTGCGTCTCCTGTCTGTCTTGCTTGTCGAAATTCTCTTTGCTCATGGGATTGTTTACAACGGCATTTTCGCCAGAAAACACTATCGTGTGACAATGGCCTTAGAACCACTCGAAGGTAGGATTTCTACCCCGTGAAAACCTTTGGTTCTTCCCAAAGGAGATACTGTTTTGTCACGGAAACACGCACACACTGACGGGGGAAATGAGAGGGTAGAAGAAGCCAGGCAAAGAATCTTTAAATCAATCGACTACGTAAAATGCACGAATTCCAAGAACAGGGAAAATAATGTACGATTTCCATAGTTCTATTCTGCATGGCATACCCTGACTTTCTGGAGACTCATCTCATTTGGAATGACTGCAGGCGCTGCTTGGCAAAGGTGAAATGCCCAGCGATTTGCCCGAATACGGATCACATTTACACACACACACACACACACACACACACACACACACACACACACACGCGCGCGCGCACGCACGCGCGCACACGATGATAACAACAACAATGATAATGATGACAATGAAATTCGTCTGCGCACGCATCTAGAACCCTGCTAGGAGCGCCTACAAAAATAAGGAAAATCATAAATAATCAAAACAACTGACCCGTTGAAAAATGGAAGGGAAGTGGGGGAGGGGGATGGGGGGGGGGGGGACCTGCACAGTCCAAGATGACAGCTGCAGGCTCAAGAACCGAACACTCTACAGGCAGTAAGTAGTAAGCTAGAACCTCAAGACATCACACAACACACACACACACACACACACACACACACACACACACACACACACACACACACCGACTGCGAGTGGAGTATAGTTCGCGTGTGTGTGTGTGTGTGTGTGTGTGTGTGTGCGTGTAGGAGGGCGGGGGGCGAAGGGGGGTAGGGGGGAGTCAACCAGGCACGACGTCTGTAGTAGTACAGAGGAGGAGAAGGGGGTGGGGTGGGGATTTGGGGGATGATGGGTGGCCGGAGAGAGAGAGAGAGAGAGAGAGAGAGAGGGGGGGGAAGGAGACGGGGGTGGGGGTGGGATGCGGAGGTAGAGGGGGGGGGGGGGGGGGGGGGGGGACCCACTGCTGCGCGAGACTGGCGCTCAGCCCCGGGCCCCGTGACTGGTAATCCTCCCGGGGCCCAAGGTTCATTCACTTTTTCACGCTGCTGCCTCTTCTCAATGGCCGGTGGGGCCCCGGCCCAGGACAAAGGCGGCTAGGATCCACGGCAAAGAAATGGGCAACCTAGCGTACTGCATTACCGCAGGATAGGAGTAGTAGATAGAGTAAAAAGGAAATAACATGGAAATAAAAGAATGAAGAAGAAAAAGAAGAAGAGAAAGAAGAAGAAAAAGAAGAAGAAGAAGAACCCTTTGAAACGGTTACGTGAATGCTGCTGTTGCCTTTGCCGTCGCCTTCACCGAGTAGAACCAGTCCTCCCCCCTCCCTCCCCGAAGTTGGGGGACCGGGTTTCAAACTCCGCCGCTATCGACTGTCGCCAACACTTCCCACACCTCGACGGAAATCAGTCAGCTCCAACCCCCCTTTCCCCGCCGCCCCCCCCCCCCCCCACCTCCAATCCCTCCCCCCCCCCCCCCCTACTTTTTTTTTTTTTTTAACAGCTCGCTAACAACCCTAGTTGTGCTTTCCCTTTCCCGGTGGAGTCAAAGCGTCGGGGACGTTGCAGCGTGAGAGAGAGAGAGAGAGAGAGAGAGAGCGGACAGGACCGGATGGGAGGGAAGTTGGAGGGAGAGTGGAAGGGGGCCGGCTGGGGGGTGGGGGGGGGGGGGGAGGAGGGAGGTGAACGAGACTGGTCACACGTAGGTCAACGGACCTTCTCTCTTCCCTTCCAAGCACGGCTGGCCGCCGCCACCAGACGACCCCTAGGCCGAACCTGTTGTCTGCCCCTCCCCCCCTCCCCTGTAGTAATGAGACAGGGCTTGTTCAGTTGACCCCCCCACCACCCCCATTTTAAACTTTCTTTTTCCTGTCTCGCCCTCAGCCCCCCCCCCCCCCCCCTCCTCTCTCTCTCTCTCTCACATACCTATTCACGCACGCACAAGCACACAGACAGACACAGACACATGCACACACACACACACACACACGCACACACACACACACACACACAGAGGGGCCCCCTATTAAAGTGTGGTCCCATGGGTGTCCTTGAAGTTGAGCGTGTCATTGTCAGCAGGCTGACCCTACAGCCCAGGGCCCGTGGTCTGGGAACCTGTCTGTCCCATTCTGACTCCACTACACTGACTGTGCACCTCGTCATGGAAAGGGGAAGGGAGGGGGTGGAGGTTGGGGGGGGGGGGGTACAGGGTGAAGGTGGGGAGAGATGGGGGAGAACACTGATAAAAAGACAGAAAAAAAAGTAGTCTACGGTATAGGTACTTGCCGGCAAACGGAGTTGGGAGACCCGTTTCCTACTATATCAAGCGAAGGACCACGCCAAGTCAAGGTCTCGGCGCGGGTGACTGTTCTAACAGATCGTCTTTCTAGGCTCGGGAACGAAGCCACGATGAGTCTCTCTCTCTCTCTCTCTCTCTCTCTGACCCTTGGAGCAATAACTGAAGCGATCTCCAGAGAACGTCACGTCAGCTTGGCCGACCGCAAATACCACCTCAGAACTACAACACCACATCAACTTCCATGAAACCGTTCAAGTGGACACTTTTCGAACAACCTGGTTCCGCACGACAGTTGGAGGTGAATGATTATAACAAGAATCGACCATGCAGTGAACAGTGAAAGCGAAGGCGTAATTCATATGTTACTATATGGCTTCTCTTTGGTAGCCGCTAACAGTTTAATCACCTGGGCTATAACCGTTTGAAAACGTGAATGGCGAGCGTATTATCCTATTATCCAGAGGCTCCTAAGGCCGTATGCTGTCCACAAAGATTAGTGTCACCGTTTCACGCCAGCGTTCCATTCGTCAACGCCTAATGAATTTATCTGGCAGGAAAATGGGGAAAAGAAGAACGCACGGCAGGGCAGGGAAGGAGGTGACGGGAGGAGGCATGGATGAAGAGGGGATGAGACGGGGGGGGGGGGGGGGGGGGGGGGGGGGGCATGTAACGTTCTTCTGACATCACCCCACCCCTCACCCCTCCCAGGACAACACCACACTACCGTGGGCAGCCAACATGCCCCGCTTTTTAACAATAAGTGTCCACACTTGGGTTTCTTGATCTGAAGAAAGCGAGTCTGGTGGAAGTAACCCAACTGAGCTGTTCGGACGCCCCTATAGAATTGGAGGGAGTGTTGGAAATCACTTACAAAACAAACCAAACACGGCTTGGTGTGTAACCCTTCCGCCTATCGTTTTCTCACACACACAGAGGCGCGCAGGCGCGCGTACACACACAGAGGCGCGCAGGCGCGGGTACACACACAGAGGCGCGCGCGCACACACACACGCACGCACAAACACACACAGGCGCGCGCAAAGCGCGCTTCAACTCGCAATCTATGTAGTACTTTTTTGTGTTAAGTAGTAGTAGTAGTAGTAGTAGTAGTAGTAATAGGGACCGGCTTTTTTTAGCCTTAGGCCTTACGGCCTATTTGCGTCCCCTCATTATTTTTCAATTTAAGTTCGGTCTGGTTGCATGCCTGTCATAAATAACATTATATTCAATCCACACTATAGAAAGCATCTTTCAATTTAGGGTCTTCATCTAGGAGTTTTTTAAAGCTGTTGATATCAGGTGCATATTTGGTGTTAGTAGGCAGTGCATTCCAATATTTAGCAATTCTCAAGGTAAAACAAGACTTTCTTTTGTTAGTATGACAATGTCTAATAAAAATCTTGCCTTCATTATTTCTTGTGCAATCCACTTCTGAGAATTTGAAAAGCGCATGCACATTGACATCATCATAATTATGGAATATTTTAAAAAATTGGATCAGGTCTCCTCTGATCCTCCTTCCTTTCAGTGAATGTAATTGGAGATAGTGCAATCTTTCATTATAGTTTAAATTCCTACATTCTTTCAGGATTTTAGTAGCTCGCCTTTGTACAT
>CM031597.1:31299014-31321514 GCA_018398815.1 Conus ventricosus | reverse complement strand
TTGATCACTCATTTTCCTTACTTCCTTCATTCTTTCCATTTCTCACGCAGGGTGTACCGGCGATTTTAACGCACGGACTTCTAAATATCAAATAAATGTAGATCTCCTCCAGGACAACGACGAGGAAAGTAATCCATTCCATAATGAGCCCTTGTGGCAACTAAGCCGAAAATCAAATGATACTCAAATTAATAATTTTGGAAGAAAACTCTTTGAACTATGCATTTGCTATAGAATGTTAATCATGAATGGTTATGTGACAGGAGACGAAGAAGGAAAACTGACCTACATGTCTGAACATGGTCATAGTGCTGTGGATTATTTCTTAACTGATGTCGATTTCTCTCAAATGGTTGGCAGCGTAATAGTTGGTGACAGAATAGAATCTGACCATATGCCTGTAGAGATATATTGTCAAGGTCGACTGATAGTGATCAGCACAGCTTGATGGCAAGGAAAAAATGCAAAACGGAAAAAATTGTGTGGCAGGTTAACAAAGCAGACATTTTTAAGGATAAAATTTCATCACATATATTTCGAGACAGAATGAAGGTTGCAGAAAACCTGATAGATGTTGATCCAGATGAGTCCATTAGACTATTCAACAGATCCTAATGGAGGCTGCTAACTGTATGAAAAAACTCGTAGTCATTGATACCAGTGTAGGAGATCGGAATTCAAGATGGTTCGACAAAGAATGCTTGTTTACAGAAAAAAGAGGTAAGAGGATATTTGAGACGTTCCAGTCGAACAAAAAGAAAAGAACATTATAAAGAATATATCTCAAAGCGAAAAGAATACAAGGCTCTAACAGAAGGTAAGAAAAGAGACTACAAAAGAGCGTCGGTAACAGCGCTACTTAGCTCCGCAAGTGATTCCAAAGAATTCTGGAAAGAAATTAAGAAGCACAGGAAAAGTACACCCGTCATTAATAACATCAGCAATGATGAATGGGTCCTACACTTTGAAAAAGTGTTTAATGCAGACATTAC
Source organism: Conus ventricosus (assembly GCA_018398815.1). Classification (NCBI taxonomy): domain Eukaryota; kingdom Metazoa; phylum Mollusca; class Gastropoda; order Neogastropoda; family Conidae; genus Conus; species Conus ventricosus. The sequence continues at coordinate 31,320,522 of CM031597.1, read as the reverse complement.
TGAAAACTTAGCTCATACGGATTTGTCAAGGGAAGATCAAAATTACAACACACTCTTGATTGCGAAATAAGCGGGGCGGAGATAAGTAAAGCGATTAAACAATTAAAATGTAGGAAAGCAGCAGGCCCGGATGGTGTTCTGGCAGAAATGTTAAAATCCGCAGAACCAGAAATAATAAGATATTTGAAATTGTATTTCAATAAGCTTATTGTCGATGGATTATTTCCCGATGAATGGACTAAAGCGATTATTGTACCGTTGCACAAGAAAGGGGACCCAAACAATCCCGATAATTACAGGGGGATATCATTATTGAGTGTTGTAAGTAAGGTGTTCACCAAAATCATAACAATAGGCTGTACGTATGGGCTGAGAACAATTCTTTGTTAAATGATGCGCAAGCAGGCTTTCGTAAGGGACGCTCGACAGTGGATCATATTTTTACACTCCACGCTTGTATTGAAAAGTATTTCTCCAGAACCAAAAATGTATATTGCTTTCCTCGATTTTCGAAAAGCGTACGACACCGTAAGAAGAGACATTTTACTGTCAGTTCTTTATAAAACAGCGTGAACGGGAGAATGCTTCGGATAATTCAAGCCATGTATAAATCCGTACAATCCTGTGTAATGAGCAAGAATGGTCTCTCGGAGTGCTTTTCTTGTTGCAAGGTCTGAAACAAGGCTGCATAATGAGTCCGATACTTTTCTCATTACTAATAAATGAGTTAGCTAGTGAACTGACTGTTAAAGGTAGGCATGGCTTGTCTCTCAGTTCTTCAGACACTGATCTTTTCTGCTACTTTTCGCTGACGATCTTACACTGCTATCAAAGACAGTGATCGGGCTACAAAATCAGCTTAACAAAATCTCAAGTATCTGCACACAGACTAGGATTAACAATAATATGGATAAATCTAAGATTAATAGTGTTCAGGAAGGGTGGGTTTCTAGACCACGAGAAAAATGGTTTTTAGATGGTAAACCAGTTGAAGTTGTTAATTCATACAATATATTTAGGATTGACCTTTTCCACCCGTCACAGCTTCACAGCAGCAATGGAGGATACTACGTACAAGCAGAGCTAAGATAAGTACAATAGAAATCCTGAAAACGCTGAACAGAACAGATTGTAACTCAGCTGAAATATTTTTCAAAACTTTTGATACTCAGGTTGTTCCAGTTTGTTGTATGGAGCAGAGGTATGGGCTTTCAAGGTTTGAGCAGGTAGAGCGTGTTCATCTTTATGCGTGTAAACGGTTACTACATGTTACTGATAAAACTCCAAAGGATATGATCTATGGCGAGTTGGCAGGTATCCCTTATGGATTAATTCTGTTTCAAAATGTATTAAATACTGGTTTCGTTTATTGAAACAAACCGTTCATCTGTTTTCAAAGAAATCTTATCATATGCTTTTAAAGATGCAGGAGCGCGGAACTAACACTTGGGTCACAAAAGTTTTAAACTGTTTTTTGTGAGAATGGATTTGAGCAAGTGTGGCTGTTTGGTTGTGGACAAGGAAATTGTTCTTCAAAGAGTTTAAGGAAAGGTTGTATAGTTCTTTTTGTCTCCGATGGTATGACACAAAGGAAACTAGTGGTAGATTCTCTGAGTACAAACAATATAAGACATATTTTGGAAGGGAGAAATATGTGGATGTCCTATGGATGAATGCATTTTCGCAATGTACTTGCCCAGTTTAGGTTGGGAGTATCACAGATTAATGTTTTACAAATACCGTTATTCAAAAAGTACGGAAAACTGGAACTGTCCCTTTTGTAGCGGCAAGCTTGAAACAGAAATTCACCTAATTTTTGAATGCCCGCTATACAACGTTATAGGCAAATGTATCTGCAAAGTATTGTTAATGGAAATTCTTCAGGTATTAGGCAGTGTAGCGTGTCTAAAATTGTCCAAGGAAAATATTCTTGATTTTTCTAAGTTTTTATTCTTTGCATTCAAGCTCGACTTCAAACTGTTTACACTAATGAAAACAGATAAATATTGTGTAAATATTGTGTGGTATAGGATGTTCAGTGCTGATGAATCGTGATAATTTCTCGAGTTGGACACTGTCTGCATGTGCAAGCTTCTGTGTGTGTGCGTGCGTGTGCGTGCGTGCGGGGTGTGTGGTGTGTGTGTGTGTGTGTGTGTGTGTGTGTGTGTGTGGTGTGTGTGTGTGTGTGTGTGTGTGTGTGTGTGTATGTGTGTGTGTGTGTGTGTGCTCGCGCGCGCGACGAATCCAATGTTCCATGATATCTCCCCCATTGAAAGGGGCGTGGCCTATTCAATAAACTTGTGTCAGTGTCAGTGTCAGTTTCAGTGTCTCTCTGTTAATACCCGCCAGACTCTCTGGTTTTTTCCGGTCCATTGGTTGGTTTGTCGACAAGATGACGCAAAAAGCCACAGAACGACACTCAGAAGAAAACGCGATGCGGCCCAAGCACTAACCTGGATATTTGCTGAAGATCCGTGCTGAGGATCCGGATCACATGATGAGCCAGGATTTGTCCGACATGGCGGAGGCCCGCGCTCTCCCGACTGCCCTTGTAGTTTTCTTTTTCTTTTTCATTTCATGGTGATCGAAGAGAAGTAGACGAAGACGACGACGATGAAGATGATGATGATGCTATGTCGTTCCGTTCTGGTTTGGAATCACGTGATGCGTTTTGCTCTTATTGCTTTCCGACGGGAACCTGGCCCCAGAATCAGTCACCTGCAGTGTTGCTCCCGAACTGTCAGCAATACTCTCTCTGTCAGAGCCCCCCCCCCCCCCCCCCCCCCCCCCCCCCCCCCCCCCCCCCCCCCCCCCCCCCCCCCCCCCCCCTACAACTGCAGAGTCCACAGGCTTACACAATAGAACACTCTGGCTTAAGCGACCCCTGTCTCACCAGTTCGGTTTTGAGGAACCTCCACCCCGAATCTCCACGGCTACACCCCGCATTAGTTATGCACACGACCGAGCCCCTGTAGAGGTTATGTGTACATACTACACACAGTGACCACACCACTACACACACACACACACCACACATGCAGAGAGAGAGAGAGGAGAGGAGAGAGATACGAGAGCTGTGTGCGTGTGTGTGCGCGCGCGCGCGCGTTGCGTGCGTGCGTGCGTGCGTTCTGCGTGTGTGTGGTGGTTGTGTCCCGTGTGCATTCGTGCCTGTGAACGTGTTGTGCGCGCGGGCGAGTATTTGTGTCTGCGTTTGTATGCCACGTGCGCGCGCGCGTGCGTATCGTGTGTGTGTGACGTGTGGTGTGCGCGCGCGCGCGCACGCTAATTTATTTGAGTCTTTCTGCATAGCTGTCGTTCTGTTTGACAATCTGTAATATCAATGCATTTCTATGGACCTCTGGGCAGATTTGTACAGCTCATCACTGTCGCTCTCTCTCTCTCTTACTCCTTCTCCCTCCCGTCCCTCTCTCTTCTCCGTGTTCGGGTGACCTATCCTGACCTGCAGAAAGCAGTCCAGTCATGACAGCTATGCTCTGGGCGGAAGGGGGGGGGGGGGGGTAGGAGATGTTTAGGCAGGTCGGGTGGGAGTGGGGTGGGGGGGTGGGGAAGAAGAAAACAACATTTTGGATCATATAAAAAATCCGCGGACTGTCCATCCCGCTGTATTTCTTCACGCCTCGTCTGTTGGAGAGCACCCCCATAGTTTCTGACAGCCGGTCTCTGTCTGCACCGACCAGCATTGTTGACGAAGACCTCTCCTTTCTCTCTCTCTGTCTGCACCGACCAGCATTGTTGACGAAGATTTCTCCTTTCTCTCTCTCTCTGCTTCAGTGCCCCAAACACGTGGAATTTTTTTCCTCCTCTGCCATTTATGTTCTCGCGGACCCAGGATCACTGTCTTCAAAGACAGTGTTCCAATTATGAGGAAATAAGGAGTACCCCTCCTTTCCCCTCTAACCACGCACATACCCCCCCCCCCCCCCCCCCACACACACACACACACCGACAACAGAATGATCCACCATTGAGCCATGGGATCCTAAAAGGATCGAAAAGAAAGGTCGCGAATATAATATGAACAGTTTAGAGACAAGGATATATCTTGCTGGATTCTAGTTCAACTTTCACATACACTGACGGAGAGGGAGGGGGGAGGTACGGGACATGTCTAGCATCACACGGCACAGACCTGGACATCCATTCCAGGATATTGGGAGAGGGAGGGGTGGAGGGGACGTAAGGACATGAAAAGCATCACACGGCACAGACATGGGCATCCATCCCAGGTGATTGGGCGGGGTGGGGGTGGGGGTGGGAGTGGAGGGGACGTAAAGGACATGTCTAGCATCACACGGCACAGACCTGGACATCCATCCCAGGTGTCACGAGTTTGTCACGAGGCCTACGACGATTGACCCGTTTAGGGTGGCGGAATTATTCATTTATTTATTGTCGTTGCTGTTGTCGTGTATCCGTCCCTTAATGTGGTTTGTAGTGCGTTTGCACCTTAATGTCGTCCAGCTCAGGTTAGGTTTACTTTCTCTCTCTCTCTCTCTAATTCCACTGCCCGTGCAATTCATCCTGCAGGTTCACGGGTGGCTGGTACCTTTCGCTTTAACTGGCTGTCTCTATCGGCCTCTCTCCTGTCTTTTTACCTGTCGCACGTGCATCATTCCTCTTAGGCTTGAGGTATGCTCACTGTGACGTAGCGTGGCATGTTGGCTGCCATCGCTGAGGCAGGTTTTCTCTTCACTCGAGCGGAAGATGTCTCTGGGAGCGCCTGCTCAGGTTTTGGTTCTACACCACTTCGTCGAAGGTACGGTCGGTACCTTCATTCCTACAGTCGGCCTGTAGGGGAGGGACATCACGTCAACTCTTTTCCGCATCTGCTCTGCTGTCCTCTCGACCGGACAGAGGGTAGAGAGTCGCTTGACCCGCCACTGGGGTCAACCACGGGTAGCTGGTAAGCATCAGTTTCGTGGTTTATTTGTTGTTGTTTTTTTTTGTTGTTAGCCGGCTAATTCTTCTCTTTTGCGCAATTTCTTTTGGTTTTCAAAATTATAAAAGAAATATTGTTTGAGACCACTTTTTCTGGTTAATTCAATCTTTAACCTGGCCAGTCAAAATTATATCTTAAAGTCTTTCTCCTTTTTATGCATCTGGTGATGCGGTAGTCGGCGGGGAAGGGGGAGAACCTGGTGATTCAGGGTTGGTACTTGCTTGGTCTCGCTTGTCCGCCCCTGTCACAATCGCCGGTCTCTTATTCTTCGGCCACCGTCTGTTTGTGTGTGCAAGGGGAACGAGTTTTATGTTTGCGAGCGTGTGTACGCATGATTAGTCGTTTGGATGCGTGGTTGGAGAATTGTGTCATTTTGAAATGTTGTTATAAAATGTGTGGATAATTGTGCCATTGAGTTAGTATTATTTGTAAATGTGGTGGCAGTTATAGAGCAGCGGTTGCTGTATCTGTTCAGTTCCTAAGAAAGGAAAATGTTGAACGTGAGTGAGGGAAGGATGAAGATGTAAATTGATATTTGTTTGTTTAGCCTGTTAATGTAACCTCTTACCTGCTTCGTGTGAGGAGACCTTTAGCGAACGTTCCTCGTTTGGTTTGTTGACTGTTATGCTCAGGTCTGTGTTGAGCTGATGTCATTAATTTAATTAGCAAACACCTCCCCTCGCCCATCATGCGAGTGGCTGTTAGGAGTGAGCAGCGAATATCAGACCGTACTGACTGCGGGGTTCCAGTACCCTTCTTCCTTCTTTCCTTCCAGTTCCTTCCGTGTCCTCTCCTCCCGGGGGGATTCACCCGAAGCTTGCGCTGTTGGGGGCCACGCACTGGTTGAGGACCAGAGAACAGGAAAATGCAGCTTCTAACTCACTTTCGCCCTCAACCAGTTTTCGGGCGAAAGTGACCTAGAAGCTGCATTTTCCTGTTCTCTGACAAGTAAGACTTCAATAACCAAAAAATAACATTACACAAACAAACATACTGTTAGATTATCCGTTTTCAATACAAATTACTAAACTTTTAAATTTTTAGTTTTTGTTTAATCCTGGTTTTTCTTGACATTCTCAAAAACACATTTTCGCCAAAAATTCCAAAAATTTGCCCTCGTTTTTCATGGAATAGAACTACATCTTTAACTTTCTCAAAAATCTTTAAAAAACGGAGTTATTTTTTTTGGCATAAATCCCACCTTTTTCCGCATGTTTTCCACTGAAAGCAGTTTCGACAAAGTGTTTCCTCTTTTAACTATGCTCTTTCTGCCGAACACTTCTAAACTATTTCAAACACCCTAGGATACCGGCCTTTTTTCCCTGCGGCTTTGGGTCAAAAAACCCCTATGTGACGTTTGACCCATTTACTGGGGGCCGGGCAACACCCCAATGATCAAAAGGGGGTCTTTTGACCTATTTTTACTGCGAATTTTTGTGGGTCAATTGATCACATGGGTCTTTGACCTAGTTTACGCTGAACTTTGGGGGCAATGACCATAGGGCGTTTAAACCATTTTACGCTGAATTTTTGGGGGAATACACATAGGTCGTTTGACCTAGTTACTGCTGAACTTTGGGTAAAAGTGATCACATAGGTCGCTTGCCTAGTTTACTCTGAACTTTGGGGCCCCAATGTCACATAGGGTCGCTTGACCTATTTACTGCTGAACTTTGTGGTCAAGTATCACATAGGTCGTTTAAACCAGAAAACTGCGAACTTGGGGGGTCAATAAACACATGGGGTCGTTTGACCTATTTTACTGCGAACTTTGTGGGTCAATGATCACATGGGGTCGTTTGCCCTATTTACTGCGAACTTTGGGGGTCAAAATGATCACATGGGGCTTTTGACCTATTTTTACTGCGAACTTGTGGTAAAGTGATCACATAGGGTCTTTGACCTAGTTTACTGCTGAACTTTTGTGGTCAAGTTGATCAAATGGTCTTTTTGACCTTTTTTAAGCGAACTTTTTAGGCCAAACCCCCTATGTGTCACTTGACCTGCAAAGCGCGCATTTGGGGCCGCCAAACGTCAGCACGGAGCCCTCAAACTAGGCAAACGAAAAGATCACTTGACCGCAAAGCGGGGCAGAACCTCAAAGCTCACGGAAAACTCCCAAAACGCCCCATGTGATACTTGGCCTATTGATTGAGGGCCGGGGGGCAAAACCCTGTTCAGTCACAACAAGGGGCTCCCCATTTCACTTTGAGAACTTAACACCTTCCCCCAATTACCCCCAAGTCACCCCAACCCTTAAAAAGTTCTAATTAATTACCCCAAGCCCTTTAATTTAAGTTTTTTAATCAACCCCTCCCCCAAGTCACCCTAAGCCCTTTAAATTTAATTTTGATTAAGTTCCCCCCAAGCCCTTTAAAATTAAATTTTTTAAACAAGTCCCCCCAAAGTTTTTAAATTAAAGTTTTTAAATTAAGTTTTTAAATTTAAAGTTACATCAAGTTCAAATAATTCTTGATCAATTCTTACTCAAATCACCTAAAGATCATAACTAAAAGTCATCCTTTAATTTACAACCATTTCTTATTAAATTTATCTTAAAAATTATCAAAAAAAAATACAATCTAGTTTTTATTTTAAAAATAGAGATGTCTAAATAGTACACACACGCCTCAAAAAACGCGTCACGCTGAGATGTCTTGCTCAGCATTCTCTCCCAAAGATGGGTCAGCAAAAATCAAATGAAGTTCTTACATCCTAACAACCGCTTGATTACAATTCTGGTCTTGGAAATTCTTTTTAGACTCCAGCTTTATTTATTGACCCCAAACTTTTTAAATCCCGCAGTTCATTTTTATAAAAAAAAATTTAAATTTAAGTTCTTAAAAAATTCATTTAAATGGATAAAAATATTTTTTGTTTTTGGGCTGCGGCGGCTGTTTTCTTCGTTTTAGGGGTTAAATTTTTTTGACTGCTTTTTTTTTTTTGCTGTTTTTATATTTTTATAACCGAAAAACTCCCCCCCAGCAGCGAAATGGCGCCAAAAAGGCAACTTTTAAGAAATTTTTCCTGAAACTTGGGCCCTTGAATTAACTTGTTTTTTGTTCTGGAGCTGGCTTTGGATTAACTTTTGGCGTTGGGGGTTAAAGTTTTCATTATGATTTTAATTTGTGAGTAACTTTAATTTCTTTGCCTGTTTAAAAGGAAAACCCCCTGCGCAAAACCCCGGTGCTTTAGCTTTTCACTCGCACTATCTCGACTTGATTCGGGTTTTTCGATTAAAAGTTTCCTGATTCTTTTATTTTCCGACTTTCATTTTGAAGGGGAATAAAATCTATATATTAAAGAAATTAACCCATGATTAGGGGCGATAACAATGTTCCAAAAATTTTGTAATATATATCACAGCTTAAGACTCTAAGACTTTGTTAAAACGGGTCTTGCTTAAAATCATACTAAACTTGTTCAAAAATCAAGGGACAAATCTACTGACTATTTTAGTGTACAAACAAGAACCGTTTGCCCCCACTTTTCCCATTCTCGACCCCAGCGCGCTTAAACCCTGTTATGATACTTTAAAGTCTTGCGGCACTCTGTTGAAATCTTTTCTAATGCTGAATTCAGTTCCGGGAACTTTTTGTTTTCCCACATGCTGCCAAAGAAAAAACCTTTTCCTTTTGGGCAAATAGCTTGATCATCAACTTTTTCTTTTGTAAGCCCCAAGACAGGGGGGCCGCTCTGTACTCTAGCAATCATCGCTGTTCATGTTTTTTTTTAATTAATTATTTTATTTTTTAAAATGAGCACCGAAAAACATTACCAACCTTGTATACCATCTGCCGTTATGGGGGCCTAAGGTAGGATACTCAATGCTTGGAAAAGCCTTTAAAAATAAAACCGGCAAAAACGGGCCCAAAACTAACTTTGAGGATTTCAGCAAGCAATCGCAAATTTTACATTTTCATTGCTACAAATTTTAATTTAAGAAAGGGAAAAATTCCCGAGAAATAAATATTAAAAAAATAAAATTTAAAAAATGGCTTCACTCGAAATGATGAAGGGTGGCGCTGTGGTGAATGCGCTTTTTTTTTAGGGGAAGAATACCGTTTAGTAAACTAGGGGATGACGACGAAAAAAAAAGACATAAAAACTGGGGAGCAACTACTGCTGCACAAGACGCCTAAAAAAGCAAAAATTGAGCAGTTAGATTTTTTTAACGACACACTAAAAAAAACGGGGCATGCACTTACACTTTTAAAAGATTTGATCAACGATAAAAAATATTATCTTTACGGGAAAACCAATGAGACATTGCCCCCACCAAAATTCACAACTTTAATCACCACAAAAAAACAAAAGATCAAGAAATCGCTTTTATTGTCTTTGGTATACTGTTGTCTTTTTTGTTGCGCAAATTTTGCTGAAAAAAAATAACAAAATCATTTTTCACCAAAAAAGGAAATTTTGGGAAGGGAATCACGCAATCAAAACAACCAAGCAGGGGGATCAGTGAAAAAACGCAAAAGAAGGGTTACTAAAAAAGCTTTTGGAAATTTAATTTTACCCTCGCCTAGACGAATACAGAAAACCCCAAAACTTTGTAAATCAACCAAACGACCCCCATCAAAGGGACCTTCATATTAAACCCTCTGATACGTTTAAACGAAAAAGATTAATACGCACTCACAGCTTTGACATACTTAAAGATACAAAGAGGGGAACCCGTAACACAAAAGAGTGCTTCTGCTGTTGCTGCCCCCATACAGCTGATATACCAACGGTCCTTAACTTATCCTCGCGATTAAAGTTGTGATGGAAAAAAATTTTAAAGGGGCAAGGAATCAATTATTGTTGAAACATAGAGTTACCATTAAAAGAGGATTCCGGGATTCACAGATCACAGGTTTTAGTTGAAAACTTAACAAACATTACTGAAAGATTTTTTTCTTCCCAGTATCACAGAGAGCTGATTGAAAATTCTCGCAACACAAATGGTTAGAAGTGCCCCGTTTTGCGCGCAAAAATAATGAAAATTTAAAAAGGGGCAAAACCTTTAAAAGCAACAAAAAACAAACAATAAATTTGCTGAAGACTCCAGTAAAAACCCACAAACTATTCCTTTTGGGTTGAAAGTAAGGTACCTTTATTTCCCGGGGGAAACAGAAGGGGACACTCGCATCAGGGAAAAACCACCATTTTGGGGGTTTTATCCATATAAAATAAAAAAAATTTGTAAAGAAAACCGCCCGTGATTATTTGGGAAAACTGACACAACAAAACCCAACCATCCTCAAAGACTTTTGTAAAAGAAGAACTGCAGAAATCCCCCCAACACAGTTCCGCTTTAATTAATTGAGGGTTCCCCAATGTCCATATGCATAGAAAACTCTGGAAAAACAAACACACGTTTGTGTTTTTCTACTAATACTTCTTTGTTTACAACATTTGTTGATCCATGTAATTAAATCGCAGTTTTACGTTGCATGATGAAAAGCTTATTGCCAAACAATGTTTCTTTGTAGTTGTCATGCGATATCCGACTGCACAACACTGCGAATTTTCCCTTTGTTTTCTTAATGTTTTTTCCGGCTCGAAATACTGTACATTTTGACCTTAACCCAACATACCCTTATCACCTTTTCCCAAAAATTCATCCTTTATCTTTTTCCCAAAACCTTCTTTTTAGTAAATTTAAACAAAGGCGAATCTTTTGGGTAATCGATTTCGTACCATCCGCATCCCTTTAGCTATTCTATTTCCTGTCTTTATAGATTCTTTAGTAGGGTTATCATAACAAAACGTCGTAACTGTGTAAAGACTCTGGGCTCTGGATACAGGTTTAAAGAGCATAAAGAAATTCAAAAATCAAAACTTTGATAATTCTAAAACTAACCCCAAAAAATACAGGTTTGTCTAATTTTACTTTTTTTTTTCATCAACAAAAAAGCTGACATGAAAACCTAAAGGGCCCGATAATTTTTTTGAAGTTAGCTTTAATTCTTCGTTCTCTTTGGGGACTAATTGACTCTTTTTTCCTTGGCGGGTTCCCAATCTTTCCCAAAAAAGCTTTGTTCATCACTTAAAAACTTTTTTTAGGGACTGTGGATTAGTTCAAGATCAGTGTTCTTCATGAGTAGGTTTCATAACTGTTCTTGATCAAAAGCGATATACGAGAACAGCGTCAACTTCAAACCCGTCTTAAATAAAATTTAGAAATCTGTAATGACAGACATAATTTTTTTTTTCCTCGAAATTTGGCACAAAATTTAGGGGGTTCTGTTTTTGCCTCTTAGGGTTCTGCTGCTAATGGATTCATTATGCAGGTCAGGGGTTCATTAGGGTATTTTAAGTCAACTTCTAGAATCTCCAACGTGTTGACCCCGCGTCAAAAATGCTCAAACCCCTTTTAATGCCTTTTGAAAATTTTCGGGTTTTCTTGTTACATTTTAAAGTTGCTAAGGGAAATGATTGCGCCCAAAACCCCCCCATACAGATGTTTGCGTCTAAATACATAAAATAGTTTGACCTTTTACTTATCAAAACATCTAGGATTTGTTGTTTTTACATAAAGATCGACGCCAAAACAATTCCCCACGCAATCCGTTTTTCAAACACTGAATCATTGGTGGCAGACAATAAATCAACGTACTCCAGTAAACTTTAAGAAAGCGTCCCAGCTCATCCCGGGCCAAAATAAAAACGCAGGGTCCAAACGTAAAAGTTTCATGCGGGCTTTCTGTAATTTTCAAAGACTCCGCCACAAAAAATTATCACCACAAGTTAATCATGATAGTCTCCCCCTTTAAAAACTCAAAATTCTGCCACGCATCTTGACACGGTAACGAATCACGATGTTTACCCCTTTTCCCCTAAGACTAAAAAGAACGCCCTTTAGAAAGGTACTTTGCAAACCTTTCCCAACTGTTTCATGTACCAAAGGTAAACACCCTTTCCAACGAGAGTTGGGGCAAAATATTCTCCTTATTTGGGGAGGACTTTAAGGGCAAGCCCGCGACTCTTGAACCCTCATGTCTGCATAGACATAAAAAGACAGTTTTTAAAATGAAAAACATGTCTTTTCCCATGAGGGAATGCATGAACCCTGAAGGCGCGGTTACTGCTTTCATTATAAGATGAGAGTCGTAACCCGCAAATTTAAAAAGATGGGCACTTCCATGTCTTTTGGTTCAAACTTTTGTTGAAGATTGCATTTACTGTCGCGCCCCTCTAACTCCCACTAATGGATCAGGGCCCGTTGGATTCGCTGCGTCCCCGAAGAGAGGGCCAAACCACAAATCCAAAAATATGTGGCGACATGCTGTTTTATCTTCAGGCGTCATCAATTTCAAAAAATTCAGATTTTTTAAACAACATTACCACTTGCGCTGCCCTGTAAAAATCTTCTACCGCATTTGGTCCTCTGTATAACGGCTTAATGAGCGCCATCCGACTGACAACAATAAAGCAAATGAACAAATCGATGATTATCATTAAGACTGTTTTTTTTGAATTTTTTGTGGCGCTGGCCCCTTTATAAGGAACAAAAGCACTCGAATCTGCGTAAACAACATATGGAGAATTTTTTCAATCCTTTCCAGTTCTTAAAACTAACTTTAGATCCAGTGGGGGGGAATTATTCGTTTACAGTCAAATGGGGCCCATACAATGTTTCTTTTGTTCCCTCGCGGCTTGAAAAAAAAATGGAATTCTTTTTAAACATTTTCTGCAGAATTTTTTCTTAAGTCCTTGCTTTTAAGTAGCCCCCAATAATCTACTCATTGTTCTATCCAAATTTTAAAGCGGTACCCCCCCTGGTGAAAACACAGCAGTAAGTCCACATGGCTTTTTTCTGGGGTTTCCCCAACGTTGGACGTTTTTGGGCACTCTGAGGGCTAATTTGTTTTTCCCCATCCCAGGGAATAAATTTAAAAGTTTTGGTTTTTTTTGTTTTTCAAACTGATCAATGGAAACCACCTAACAGGAAAGGATATTCCACAAAGTTAATCATTTATGTAAGGGATATTTAAAACTCTCTCTGCGTTTTTTGCGGGGGTATGCAGCCCTTTCGAAACACACCACATAAAACATTTTTTTCTGATTCTTAGTTTTGAACTGCTTTTTTTTTGCAACTAATGCTGGGGGGGCGGGAAAGTAAGACTTTTCCACAATCGGGGCCCTACTTAAAACCTGTTTTTAAAACTGATCTCTATACTTGCCCCTGACCAACCAGACCCCTCATTTGGCTTCTTCAGCGGCCCCATCAAAAATGGTTAAGCGCTGGCTGCCCCAAACCGGGTGTTAAATATTATAAAAAATAGTCGTTGTTTAGGTTGAGACCCCCAAATCTAGGGTTTTTTTCTTTATTTTTATATAGTCGATTAAAACAGCTAACATTACTTTAACTGGCGGGTCTTTTTTATTTACCCGAACTTTAGAAATAGCAAGCAACACTTTCCCGACCTTTCGGATCAAAGACTTCTAAATCATATCATTCATGCTCTTGATAAAACTTCTTGCATTGCTTCAAAAAAATTCGCTGGGCCTTCATAATTTTATCCCTGCTGATTTCTTTTTTAACTCAAAATATTTATTTAAATCAAAAAATAATTAATCAATATCGATGGGCTTTTTGCGCTTGGACTCATAAACTAAATAAAAACACCCTTTGGGGTTGTTAAAGTGAGCGTTTAGAGCAATTTAATTTTTTTTACTTTTTTTAAGCAATCCTTTTTACGCTCGGGTCCCCGGGTGTTGGAAAAAAAATTTTCCTCGCCTTCTTTTAAGATCAAACTTTGTCTTTTGTATCATAAAATCGGCCTGTAAACGATTTAAAATTCTTTATCCGGATGTTGAGTCAGCTAGGCTTTTTTTTATAATCAGTTTGAAGGAACAAATTGGGGTTATAGTTTTAAACCCTAGCTGTTGCTTTTGGAGTTTAGTTTTTTTTTTTTGCTAGCACACCTCGGCAATGAACACAGGCCCAGAGCTAAAAACAACCCCTAGAGTAAAGCGCGGGGGCCCTATGCCGATGCAAGAGCCAAAAACTCGTTCCTGCGATGCGGCGCTTATAGTTGAAGCTCCCGTAAATTTCATAGGGAACCATTAAAGGGAGCAAATACCTTTTTTGGTTTTGCTGTATTTTGAAAAATCCGCTCTAGTTTTGGGGGACATTTGTGAAGTTTGGTTTAAACTAAAGGTTTTTTAAATGGGGGGTTTCTATAACCAGAATTGCCTGTATCCTTCTCTTGGCGACTCGGCGCGTAGGCACATTTGGAAAATTGAACAGACATGCTTTTTAAAAAAGAAAAAATAATTTAGTATTCTACAAACTAATTGTTCTTTGCAATATTTACTGTGTTCAATTAAAAAAAAAAAATTACATTAAATGGGTTTTAAAACTTTCTTTTTTTTTCCAATTTGAATTTTACTCTTTAAAAAACCCCTCTCCCCCCACTTCCCTGCAACGATTACCTCTGTTTACCTTAGGGCAATCCATAAACCGAAAATTTTGAGTTTAAATAAACACAACCAACTTGTAAGGGGTAGACTTTAGACCAAGGGGCTGCTGTTTTGGACTTCTAAACCCCCCCCACCCCCCAAAAAATTTTCTTTTTGGCAAAATGATGAAAGGGCTAAGTCCGCTAGCATAGATTTGGTTTGGACTACCATCAATGTACATTGCACTTCCCTTATTTTTGGATTAAAAAACTTTTCACTTGCTTTGCGAAGGGTTTTTCCTTCACACAGCAAAAAAAATACCTTTTAAAAAGCATTTTACTGCGACACAAGATTAAAAATTCCATATCGTCTGCCCTCTTTTTGGATAGTTAAAGATGACGACTTTTTTTGTAATAATTACTAATTGGACCATATTTTTGCTCAATCCGCCTTGCAAACTAATTGCTAAAAACATCAAAATCTAACGGATGTCAGAAATGCGTACTTTTTCTTCGGGGTCTGTTGATCTGATAACACTTTGTAGTCATTTAAAAATTAGTTCTATACAATCTATCTTTTAAACCCCCTTTAAAATATGGGGCATGCGCTTTTAACAACCAAAATCTAGGAAGGAAAAGCGATTTCCAAACCATAACTTACACAAAGCCTTTTTGCTGATTTTTCACTGCGAGTTCGGCTCTATTTTAATTTTAGTTTCTTCTCATTAAACCCAATTCCTTGAAACGCAAAATCTTCCCTTTTTTTTCCCGGGGTTAGCCAAGATCAGAATAGGAAAAAAATTGCTGCTTGTGTAAAAAAATATTTCTTTCCCCCAATTTTATAAAAATTTTTTCTTAACGATTGCCCCCCCTAGTTTTCTGGAAACTTTTTTTTGGGTCTTTGTTGAGCGAGTTCAAATTTTTGAAAGAAACCGTGCAGAGCCGGCACAACAAATCACCCTCCTGGGTCGGGAAAATTTTTAACATAAAATTTTATCCGCATAAATTAGTAATGGTTTTTTGGGAAACAGTAATATTCCGTTTTTCCCCTTTCACCCCAAGGGTTCTTTCAGCTTTCTATGTGGGCAGAATCAGCCATATATTTGTGACTTTTTAAAAAACAAAAAAAAAAGTTAATTATTTAAAAACATGGGGGGAATTGCTTTGAGATTAGATAGATCCTGTAACCCCAAACAGGGATGAAAGAACCCCTTTGACACAGCTCGCTGGGAGCTCCATTGGGGATGAAATAGCCGAAGGGAGAAAAGGCGGGAAAAACAGAAAGTAAAGTCAGATCTTTAAACCCAAAGTTTAGAACAAACCTCCTGAAACTATTACCCTGATGATTTTAAACTAAAAGAAAACCCATTTGTTTTTTTAGAACCACAAAGGAAACTTGTTCCCTTACTTTTAAAAAAACAGACCCATAAAATTTTGAAAAATGGTAAAATTAAAAAACAAAACTCAGTGCACGAGGGGAAATCGCCGGCTTTATGAACCAAAATAGATGGGGAAAGCATTGCTAAACTTCAAAACATACAACAAAAACTCCCAACAGAACCCCAAAATAAGAATTTCAAGATTAGGTCAAACATAACGAAACAATAAATACAATAGAAAAATCACTGAAGAAAAAAAAACAGCATTAAAAACTATAGACATCCCCCCAAGAAAAAAACACCAAAAATACTGATTTTAAAAAACCAGAGAGAATTAAAAAAATATTTAGCAGAACTAAAAGAACAAAAGACATACAGAAAAAGAGAAAAAAAAAACTCGCTGGGGCTGAGACGCCAACTTAGGGCGCAATGTTAAAGAAGGAAATAAAAAAAAGACAAAAGAGCTTAGTAAACAAAGATCAGCAAAAATAAAAGATTTTTCTACCCCAAAAACAATTCCAAACCCAAAGGAGCAAAAAAGAAAACTATCCGAAGTTTTTTATATAAAACACAACGCTAGCAGAACAATAAAAACACTGTTTAGAGAGCGGGGAGTTCACTTTTACAAGCGTTAAACTGCCTTAGGATTTCAATAAGTCGGGGTGATGGCTATTAGGGGGCGGGGGTAGGGGAAAATTTCATGCCCCATCCCACACCTGATAAATCAGGGTAAAAAAACAGCTGACATCTTGCGAGTTTTTTTAAAAAAATTACCCGGGTAAAGCTATAGACTCTTTCCCAGGTATATTGGGGATGTTTTAGCTGGCTTTTGTCTACTGCAAGCAAAGTAGTTGGCTTTATGGCCGAGCACTTATGGACTTTATTTCTTTTAATGTTGGTACATTTAAAGATAAAGACCAGTAACTAGGCTTTTAATCCAACAAAAAGGCGCCATATTCAGGGTCACGCGAAAAAAGCCCCCCTCTAAAACAGTTTTTGGGGTTTTTAAACCCCGGGGGATTGATGATTTATTCGGGGGTTTTTTTTTATTTTTGAAATATTACGCTCAGAATTTAATGTTTTTCCCAAACCCTTCTGTTCATTCCCCCACAAGGATTTCTTTTTTGTAGTTTATATTGTTCCTACCTGGAGCCCAGGCAGAAGGTAGCATGTAAAACCGGGCCCAAAACACAAAGTCTATTTTCGATCTTGCGAATTGTAAAACTTTTTTGGACCTTTTAATACTTGAAGCAAAAAAACGAAAATTAATGGCGTCCTCAAAATTTTGCTAAGTATTTTTTTTGTGCATCAAGGCCGAGAAGAATCAGTTATGCTCGATCTCGCTTGTGCTTGCAAACCTAGAAAACCCAAACGAAGTACAAAGAGTCTTTTTATTCGTTCTTTTCCCGTTTTATTTAAACCCCTCAATATGCTAAGATAAATTTGTCCATGCGTTTTATGCTCTTGCTCAAAAGACCCGAGGTGAACACCGTGCCTGAAGAGAAAGATGTGTAAGAGGATTCCAGTCATAGTTAACTTTCTGTGCACGCCCCAATAATAAGGGTGCCAAGCCATGTTTAAAATTCCGACTTTTGTCTAAAGTCTGTCTTAACTTTAAATATTAAATTTCGTTACAGTTTCTTTCAAAACCCTTTTCATGTCTATTCGTTGCTGAATGGATTAAACTTTTTTGTCATTTGGTAATGGCCCATTTTTCAGTCAAAATACGTCGAAGGTGTAAATAAAAATAAAATCATACCAGACCCCCCAAAGGGATCAGGATGTTTTAAATGATTGCAACAACACCCACACCCATTGATGCGCAAAACACAGCAAAATTTTAACGGCTGATAAAACTGCAAGGGATGACAAACCACACTTTTGGGAGGCGGCGTTTTTAAAGGGGGTTTTAAAATAGCTCTTTAATGGATACTCACCTTTTTATGAAAAGTGACAGTCGGGGCACCAAAATCAAGAGACTTGCTAAATTTTTTTAAATTGTGTGCGGCCCAACAGAATATTTTGCATCTTTAGATATTTGAACCAAATCATTTTTTTTTCGTTTAAAAAAAGTTTGTAACAATAACAACCCAAGACAGTCCTTCGTTTTTTAAAAAGCTGTTGAGAACATTGCGGAACCAAAATGGGGCGCCTCCAAAATATTCTACAAAGCGTATGGTTTTAAAAAACGAAGCCAAGGGGGAAAAATAAAATTAAAAAAAATTTAAAGGGAAGCGACGAAGTTTTGCCAGTTAACAATACCTATGTTTTTACGGTTTTGCTCACTAAAAGAAGCAATGAGTAAATTAGACATTTCCCAAACTTAAAAATGCAAATCTAAAAACAATGTTAACATTCAAGCCTGAGCAGCAAGTTACGATTTTGATAACGAGCAGCTAAAATGTTAGGGTTGCAACTAACAGTCAGGGCGCTCATAGTTTAGGTTACACCAGACAAAAATACTTTTAGGGGAAAGTCCGCTCAATCTTTTCATTACATTCATTACCTATGTTCATTTTGATGAGCGACACTGATGAAAACTTATATGATGGAAGGCCCTCAACGTTTTAAAAAGCTCTTCCTCAGGGAAAAGCTGCATATTTCATTAGAAATTAACAATCCCTAATTTACAGTTTTTAAAAAATTAGTTTGTGGAGGGGTTGGGTCATTTAATAAAAAAATCAAAAACAAAACGGGGGGAAAACGAAAATTGATAACCGCACATTTTTTTGGAAATAAAATAATAATTGTACTAAAAAATAATGTCCGTGGGGCCCAAAAATCCGGGGTTACATTTCACCTTTGGGGGTGAAACTTTTAATTAAAAGAAAATTTCAGACGTTGTGACTTTTAAAGAATGGGGAGATAGGCCTTTGTAGGTTTTGATACACAAAGATGGGATTATAAACGTAAAGAGGTTGGGGACAGCAAAAAGTTTCCAAAAAACAGCTGCCAATCTAGAAACAAAAAATTTTGGGCCCGTAGAATATAAAAAGTTTGAAAACCTGACCTCAAATGGGATTTAGAACCAATTTAGAAGGGGGAAAAAAATTTTAATTTAAAAGCCCATTTACATTTTTTTGCCGCAAAAAAGTTTCAAAAAGCACAAAATCTGGCCCTTTACATTAATCTTATCCGGGCCAAAATCGGAAAGAGATTGAAAAAAACGCCGTATGAAAAAAAACATACATCCCCACAGAAGAAAACAGTTTTAAAGAAAGCTTTTACAAAATTACAGTTCTTTCCCAAAACAGAAAATTAGGGGATGCGTTCACAATGATATTTGAAATTTCTGTCTTTAAAGATGTAGAGAGGGATGGGGTTGTGGGCGTTAGTGATGACCTTATAAAAGGAATTAATATTAGCTGGCAAAACTTAGACGTTAAACGCCTTAAAGTTACCATCGTTTTTATTATACTGAACAAGTTTTGACGGAGAGTATGATAAAAATAATAACTGGATTAGATTAAATTCTGTTATAAAACTATGGAGCAGTTAAACTTTATGACAAAAACCCCTCATTGTTCATTAATTTGTGGACAAACTGGTTGTGGAAAAACAATATTTATCCTCAACCTGTTACAAACAGTTTATCGTTATAATTTTGATCATATTGTAATTTTCTGCCCAACACTTAAATGGAACAAAGCATATCATGATAGAAGGTTTATATGGTCTGATGATAACATATTTTTAGTTAATCCTAGCAATAAACTGAGTGAGTGTCTAGAACGCTTTTTTATATTGTTTGAAGGAACGCAGACACTATTTATTATAGATGACTGTTCAGCAGAAAGAGACATAGTTAAAAAGAGAAACACTTTGTCAAAACTAGCCTTTAGCGGAAGACATGCTGGGATAAGTGTGTGGATTTTATGTCAAAAATATAACTCGGTTTTAAAAGACTTTAGAGAACAGTTAAAGACTGTAATTTTATTTCACATGAAAGACAGAGATGCATTTGATGAATGTTTGCGTGAAAATGATGTTATTGAGAATGATCAGGAAAAACATAGGATTAAGCAAAAACTAAAATCTGAAAAGTTTAGTAAATTAGTATTGAAAACGGATAATCCTACACAGTATGTTTGTTTGTAGATAATCGTTATTTTTTGGTTATTGAAGTCTTACTTGTCAGAGAACAGGAAAATGCAGCTTCTAGGTCACTTTCGCCCGAAAACTGGTTGAGGGCGAAAGTGAGTTAGAAGCTGCATTTTCCTGTTCTCTGGACCACAAGGACTTTGCTGGAGGATCCCGACCCCTGTCCGGGACCTTCAGCGACAACGCCTCGTCCCACGGGACGCGTTCTCCGCGGTCTTCGGACCTCCTACAGCCCGTGTCACCAGTATGGTTCGTTGTGCGTCGTGCCATTCGGGTGTGTGTGTGTCAATGGTGTCGGCGTCGAAAGACACTTTGTTCAGGAACCGACCCGGTTTGGGGCACTTGGTGCGACTCGGTGCTCACAGTGGACTTTGGGGAGGCAGGGGTGTGGGGGAACCACATGAAGCACGGAAGGGAATGCGTGCTGGAAATCCTTATTCAAGATTATAGTTATATTGTGTGCGTTGAAATGTTTGTTTGCGACTATGGGTATGTCGTGTGTGTTGAAATGCTTAATTGTGTGTATGTCGTGAGTGTTAAAATGCTTGAGTGTGATTGTGCATGTTGTGTGTGTTGGAATGCTTATTTGTGACTATGTGTGTGTTGGTGTGAATAAATGGGGTGTTGTATCGTAATCTTTCTTGTGTGGTCTCTTGCGGGGCGTGTGAGTTCAGTCACTCCCTTCACTCCCATCTAGACCGATCCTGTCAGGGCAGACCTCCAGGGGTCGGTCGTGACACCAGGTGATTGGGCGGGGCGGGGTGGGGGTGGAGGGGACGTAAGGAACATGTATAGCATTAGACGGCACAGACGTGGACATCCATCCCAGGTGATTGGGCGGGGTGGGGGTGGGGGTGGGAGTGGAGGGGACGTAATGGACATGTCTAACATCACACGGCACAGACCTGGACATCCATCCCAGGTGATTGGGCGGGGCGGGTGGGGGTGGAGGGGACGTAAGGAACATGTATAGCATTACACGGCACAGACGTGGACATCCATCCCAGGTGATTGGCGGGGCGGGTGGGGGTAGGGGTGGAGGGGACGTAAGGAACATGTATAGCATCACACGGCACAGACGTGGACATCCATCCCAGTGTGAAGGGGGGGGGGGGGGGGGGGGGGGGGGGGGGAGTAAGGGACACGTCTAGCATCACACGGCACAGACCTGGACATCCATCCCAGGTGATTGGGCGGGGCGGGGTGGGGGTGGGGGGAGGGGACGTAAGGGACATGTCTAGCAACTCACACACGGCACAGACGTGGACATCCATCCCCAGGTGATTGGGGGGGTAGGGTGGGGGTGGAGGGGACGTAAGGGGCATTTCTAGCATCACACGGCACAGACGTGGACATCCATCCCAGGCGGTGAAGGGAGGGAGGGGAGGTAAGGGAGCTATCCTGCACCACATGGCACAGCCGTGGACATCCATTGTTGGCTTCTTGTGATTCTCTGCCGACACCCTAGGATTCGGAAGCGAGACACGCTAGGATATAAAATCTGCGGAAAAAGCGTTTCACATATTTTCCTTTGAAACAACTGCCACATGTTGATACATGCTGTGAGTCTGCTGCGTCCAGCGGGAGCATTTTCCCCGTTTTTTACGCGTGCACATCCAGGCGAAGCTGTTAAACATGGCGACGTCCTGCCTAACCCGAGAGTGAAGACTTTT
>CM031597.1:31271514-31294014 GCA_018398815.1 Conus ventricosus | reverse complement strand
TCACTCTGCTCCACAAAATGTCACCAACCTCTTTTCATTGCCAAAACACACAACGTTACTGGATATTCACAAGCGCAATTTACCTGCAATATCAAACGACGTAAAGCCTCTGAAGAGACCTACTCATCTTACAGTAAAATCGCAAGAGAAAATACATAATTATCATACTTTTTGTCAAAGGCTGGAGATTTCTTCTTAAGATTGTCAAAGGTTGGAAATTTCTTCTTAAGATTGTCAAAGGTTGGAGATTTCTTCTTAAGATTGTTAAAGGTTGGAGATTTCTTCTTAAGACTGCATGTAAGTCAATTTGATTCGTGACAAGAAGCACCGAACATAATTCCTTTAGCAGTGTCTTCTGAAGGGTTAAACCGACACACAGCAATCGATGTACTTTTTTCACGAGAAGTTAAAACGAAAAGAATTCAGATTTTAGACAGCGTTTAAACGTATTGGTGTTTCAGGTCCACACATCAACTGAGAAGACTTTCAGGGTTGTTGTTTTTTTTGCCTATGAATACAGAAAACATCTTCGCATCATCACAGGTGCTATGAAATCTACACCTATAGAAAAGATGGAACAGATAACTGGCATTCCCCCACTGAACAAACGAAGAGAAAGAAAGGCACTGATACAAGCCACCAAATACCAACACAGCTCAGACTACCTGATGAGTAGCCGACAAAAGCAGGGGGCATTAGGCAGGCTGAAAAGATCCAGCTTCGTAAGAGAGACACAAATGCTGCAAAGAAAACACCAGGGAAAGCTGCCTTCACTCATTGAGGTTCAGACCCCCAGTGCCGATCCTCCGCCCTGGCAAGAGAAAAACAGTGGTGTCATTGTCTGTCAAACAGTCCACCTCCTGACAACAAAGGATGAGCATAATGACGAGTGCAAAAGAACCCTGACCTTAGCCATGCTTGAAGAAGGTACCCCAGGAAGTGTGGATAAGGGTTTTCACAGATGGGTCAGCCACAGATGCCATCCAGAATGGAGGAGCTGGAGTGTACATTCAGTTCCCGGACGGGCAAAAGCAGGCGGACGCCATAGCAACAGGTATTCACTGCACGAACTACAGAGCAGAAGTGGAAGCCCTGGTGCATGCTGCGAACATCATCAGCAGCAAAGCAGGCCCAGACAGCCAGGTTGTCTTCCTTACAGACGCCCTGAACGTGCTGAAGGCAGCCAACAACAACAACCTGCCAAAGTTAGAAGATGCTCTATGCAATATCAAGTGCACCAGAACTGTATTGCAATGGATTCCATCTCACTGCGGCATTCCAGGAAATGAGGAGGCTGATAAAACGGCAAAAGTTGGTGCCCAGGGCCATCAGAAAGAAACTGCAGTCAGCCTGACAGAGGTGAAGACCATCATTAAAGCGCTCTACAGGCCACCACAGCAGCAAGATGGCTATCATCAGCTAACCAGAGCAGAACAGGTGGTCATCTTCCGACTCAGAACCCGGGGACAACAGGCTAGGATCCCATTTACACCGCAAGCTGCACCTGAAACCATCCCCAATGTGCACATGTGGGCAGGCAGAACAAACCACAAAACACATTCTACAGGACTGTGGGGACCTGCAGTGTCTGAGGGATAGGACATGGCCGCAGCCGGTGCCCATCAATGACAAGCTGTACGGGTCTGTGGAAGCCCTGCAGAGGCCCACCAGATTCATTACAGAATCCTGTCTACAAGTGTGAGAGGCGATCGAGAAGAAGAAGAAGAATACAGAAAACTGGCATGTGTGAAGTATGTGCTCAAAGCCTCTGTTTTAGATAATAAAAAGAGTTATGACTGATTAAACAAAGAAAAGTATCTCAAAGAGAAGTTCTACGGTATCTGCCTGCACTATTTTGGCATCAGAAACATCTGATTTATTTGAACTCACAGACAGCCGATCTAACTGAATGCCTCTCACATACCGCCACAAGCCAGGCAACAAGCAGACGCCCATTTGGACACTTGAGTATTCATCTTCGTGTCTTGCAACAATCCCCATTCTTTAGCATCAGTCGCAGGATCACGTAAAACTCGGCTGATTACCGCTGATCTCCGCGGAGAAATAAAGTACTTTTGAGACGAGATGTTACTGCATGATTCTTACCATCTCCTGCAAAGATTTTCAAAATCCGCTACAGACGCAGACAAGCTACTGGACCGTATGGCCGACTTTAACCAGGGAAAGGCGGAACGGCATGGGCTCATTTTAAAACCGCTATGTGCCAGTTTGATCAAGAGATGGTTGAACAAGTGTTCGTCCAATGTTTGCATATAGACCTACCTCTGCAGTTTTTATATTTATTTTATTATTATTATTATTTTTATTCTAAGTTATCATATGTGAATCATGTCATTTATGATAGCATCATTATCTTAGAGACACTGGCCATTGTAATTATTTAACATATTTCAATAAGATTGTAAGAACGGTATATACGTTTTTCTCAGTTGCAAGTGTTGTTCAAATATGACTTGTAAAGCAGGCAACGCTTTTGTTTTTCGAGCTATATTAATGCACATTTTAGCTATTAAAAGAATATGATTAACTGCTGCTCTTTCAATCTTATTGAATTTTTTATTTTGCACACCAAACATTACATCAGCCAATAACAGTTTTAGCGTTTTTTCCAACCATAGTTGAAATGAAAGTTTCTATTTCTTCCCACAGTCTATACACGGGTGGGCAATAATAAAAGAAATGTTCCATAAAGTCAATGTCATTGACACAGTTATCGCATTTACTGGTTTCTGTTAATTTCATTTTCTGAAGAAGAATATTTGTGGGACACATGTTGTGATTTATCTTCCACTGAAGCTCGTATAGTCTGGTTTCCTTTGTGGATTCTCTTGGAATCAACCATACGTTTTTCTATAATCGAACACCAAGCTTTCTGCGCCAGAAGTCATTAGCATGAGGTAAGGTTTTCGTGGTATTATTTCTTTCCAATATTTTATGTATCTCTTTGGGTTTTACATTAAACAAATTTGCTTCACAAGAAACTGGCTCCTGAGCATCTAGAGAGATCCTGTTTGTTCGTATCCATTCCAGCCATACTGCTGGGATGGCGTTGCACACGGCGTTATATTCAAATAATGTGTCTGCACTTTTATATCCTAGTAGTGTTTCCACCTCTTCTAAACGCAGCAGTCTACGTTCGTTGAAATGAATAAGATTTCTCAGATGTTGTATACCCTTTTCTTTCCACTTGTGGAAGAACAGCGCCTTTCCTTTATACTTAATTAAATCATTATAAAATAATAACTGATCACACACATTGGATGGTTTTATTTCTTCGATTTTTTCTTCTCTCTTAATATCTAAATATGTAATAATCACCGCTTTCCAGAATTCATTTTCCAAAATGGTCCATGCCTCTGCAGTTAATTGGTGGGTGACCAAGAGGTCAGTTTAACAGGTGAACGACCGAAGTTCATTGAGCTTTGCGGTCATTGGATATGACAGTTCATCCACATTTCTATTTTGGGCAACAAATCACCTCAACGTCCCTTCATAAGATAGTAGTTGTTCTGCAGCACGCCCACTGCCTTTGTTCCCTCGAACACACAGCCGGTTGAGGGGAAAGTTAGTGTTTGTCACGACAGGCGCTACGCTCCCGCAATCCCGTGAAGGGCAGAGCGAAGGTGGGCTCTTTCATCTTCTCTGATGCTATCGAAATCGAGCTGAATGTTCACATCGAAGACTTTGTCATTCAAAACGAATCCTTTTTTTTTGTCTCTTTCTTTTTATACAAAAGCAAAACTTTTCATATGATCGCACTTCTGTGTCAAATGGATTCATCCAACCACAGCACAGTGGCAGACGTCATGGCCAGTGGTCGATGTGCATGGTATGAATCTCGGACTGGTCGTTGCCCCAAGAGCGTCGATGGGCTCAGCTTTATTCGTGTCAACGATGTCTGTAGTTCTAGAAAATAGAATTATACTTGTTTTAAATCATCGTGCACATACCTTGTTCTGTTCACGACCAGATTTTTTTTTTGGTATTATTACATGCAGGCAGCCGTGTGCGAGACGTGTCGGTGTCTACCCAGTGTGGTTGGCTAGCTTAAACTGACCCCCTCCCCCCTCGACGCACAGACACAATCTGTTATGGTTTGGGCGGACCTATTGCAGTTGAACGACCACATGGTCGAGGAAACGGGGCTGGACCGTCCTTCTATTGACAGTGGTTGCATGAACCGTGGTTCGCTAATGGTGACTGTGGCTTATTAAAACTCGATTTTGCAGAACCGTTTTTCCTCGAGTAACTTCGGCTCATCAATCACGTTGTTTGTTCATTAAACCGGCCCCAGGCCTACCAAAAATCATCCCCAAAGCACAGTGCCAGGAGAAGCAAGAGAAGGTGGTCAGACGAAGACTTGGAGGCAACGGGAACACCCTGATTCGCCCTTCCTCATTTCGCCCTGGTGTTATTTCGTCCCGTGCCATTTCGCCCTGGTGTTATTTCGTCCCGTGCCATTTCGCCCTGGTGTTATTTCGTCCCGTGCCATTTCGCCCTGGTGTTATTTCGTCCCGTGCCATTTCACCCTGTTTGTTATTTCGTCCCGTGCCATTTCGCCCTGGTGTTATTTCGTCCCGTGCCATTTCACCCTGTTTGTTATTTCGTCCCGTGCCATTTAGCCCTGGTGTTATTTCGTCCCGTGCCATTTTGCCCCATTTGCGTTTGGGGGTATCGTTTCGCCCTGACTGAGGCTTCCAAATCAGTTAAGGCAATATCAGATTGGAAAGGAAATGTAAAAGCATGCACGAACGGCGAGGAACTAACAAAGTTACGTTGTGTTGTGGTTTATTCCTTTATGTGAGGAATTCACAAAGTTACGTTGTGTTGTGGTTTATTCCTTTATGTGAGGAACTCACAAAGTTACGTCATAATGGTGAGGAACTCACAAAGTTACGTTGTATTCTGGTTTATTCCTTTCTGTGAGGAACTCACAAAGTTACGTTGTGTTGTGGTTTATTCTTTTATGTGAGGAACTCACAAAGTTACGTTCTTTTGTGGTTTATTCCTTTATGTGAGGAACTCACAAAGTTACGTTGTGTTGTGGTTTATTCCTTTACGCAAGGGCCCTCAGACTGGATTTAACTGTTCATTGTGAGGAGAGAAAAAGAAATCAGAGAGGGAGAGAGAGAGAGAGAGAGAGAGAGAGAGAGAGAGAGAGAGAGAGAGAGATAGAGATGTGTGGGGGATATGGGTGAAGAGAGAGAGAGAGATGTGTGGGGGATATGGGTGAAGAGAGAGAGAGAGAGAGAGGGAGAGAGAAAGAGGGGGGAGGGAGGGAAGGAGGGAGGGGGGGAGAGCGAGAGAAAGAGATGGGGAAATGAGGGAGGGAGGGGGTAGGGAGGAGGGAGAGAGAGGGGGAGGAGGGAGACGGAAAGAGCGGGACGTGGGGGAAGAAAATGAACGAATGAATAACTGGTATGTTCAATATAGACCATAGCCTCTTTTGAAGGGTTTTAACATAATAAACATACGAATCGTACATATTTGTCAAAAAGAGTTTAAAAAAAAAAAAAAGCAAACATGACAGTACACTGAAGGATATAAGAAGAAATCTCGTGTCATCAATATGATTAGTTATTTCTTTTCTTTCCAACTTACGGCAGTAATTCTCTGCTTAAATATACAAAAACAACAAATGTTCCTCAGCGTTATTTCATGTTGACTTGCCAAAGCCTAGCAGCACGGAATAAACATGGATTTCTATAATTTTTTTTGTGTGTGGACTGAATTCTTGTCGTAAATCTTGAAAAGCGTGGCAAGAAAAACATAATGTATTGTTCGTTTTCGATTGAATTCATGCTTGGTTTAAACAGTTTTATTTCCATGAACATAACATAAACATGAACATAAAGCACATTTGCCAGGACAACAAGAGGACTCTTATATAAAGCCCTGGCGGTGAGACTTGCAGAATAAACATGTGACTGATGGCGGCCTCGCTAAAATGTATAATACAACATATTAGCATAACAGACAAATTTAAACACGACAAAAGAGGTAACAATAACAGTATAGTACAGTGTTATACTTGTAAACAGAAAAAGAGCCAACATTTAGAATTGGCATTTACAATTGAAAATGAAACTATGGAAAATTAAGAAATAAGAGAAAAGGGTGACAGGGTATTGCCCGTTTTGGTGTGGCTGCCTAAGGCAGTCTGGCACATGATAGAATGTGTGCAACAATGGTCGTCTGCAATGTACAGTGATCAAATTAAATAACATATTCCTGTACACGGATAAAGACATAATTCATGCTTTAACGGACAGTGTATGTGGACACGTTCTGTTACTTTCGCATATTGGTAACGATGCACTGTAATGTTTCATATTCCAAATCTAAATGTTGTGATGTAACATGTCATGTTTGTCCATGTCAAATAAACGATATGTTCCACGATTTGATGGCAACTTAAAGGCACTGAAAAACGAAAACCTGATGATGTTTACAAGATTTACGACAAGAAAATTCATCAAAAAAAAAAAAAAAAAAAAAAAAACGAAAATCCATGTTCATTCAGACTTTGCAGTTTATGGTCAGGTAATCCCTGTCATAACTCCTTTATGAAAACATTTACATTTTCCACTGCTTGATTAAACCATGCAAAATCAAACCCATTTTGAAAAAAAAATTACGAATTCTTTACACCAATGACTTTTCCATTTATGTCTAAACCCAGCAACATCTTGTAAATCTTAAGCGGCTGTTTTCAGTCATATGCAGGGTTTTTTAACTAGTATCTAATGCATCGCATATATGATTTGATATAGATAGGATAAATAAATAGGAGAGAGAGAGAGAAGAAGAAGAAGAAGAAGAGAGAATATGAATGAATGAATGATTTAATGAATGACGAAGAGAGAGAGAGAGAGAGAGAGAGAGAGAGAGAGAGAGAGAGAGAGAGAGAGAGAGAGATTGACAGACAGACAGACATAATAAGACGGAGAGAGAGAGGGGGGAGAGAATTTGACAGACAGAATAAGACGGAGAGAGAGGAGAGAGAGGAGGAGAGAGAGAGAGAGGAGAGAGAGAGAGAGAGAGAGAGAGAGAGAGGTGGGAGGAAGGGAGGGACGGGGGGAGAAAGCAGACACCTTTGCTAAAATCTTCGATACATATCAATGTCAAAGCCGGAGACGAGAGCTGCCAGCTCTAAAGCGGAGACCGATCAACATCAAAGAACTCGTGGTCGTCAACAGACAGCACCCCCCCCCCCCTCCGTTCACTTCTTCATTCCGCCACCATGTGAGCTAAGGGCCTGTCCGCTCCCTTCCCCCCCCCCCCCCCCCCCCAACACACCTTACTCACAACTCTCCCTCATCACAAAACCCAACTGAGAGAGAGAGAGAGAGAGAGAGAGAGAGAGAGAGAGACTCGTGGTGTTAATGTGTTGTAGGTGCTCCTGATCGTCTAGATGAATAAGAATACAATCTCGGGGAAATGAAAAAAAAAAATCTTGGGAGAACCTCGTTTAAAAGGATTATTATAATAAAGAAGAGGGGAGAGAGAAAGAAAGAGAAAGAGAGAGAGAGAGGGTGGGAGAGAGAGAGAGAGAGAGAGAGAGAGAGAGAGAGAGAGAGAGAGAGAGAGAGAGCGAGGTGGGGAATGGGGGAGAGGAGGTTGTAAGGAAGGAGTGTGGGGGGGGCGGGGGGGGGGGGGGGGAGCGCAGACAGACAGTAACAGAGAGTACTACTGAACAGAAAAATACATTATTCATGAGCTTTGAAGTGTCGAAACGATGCACATAGAAATAAGATCCTACCCGGGTTTTTGCGCTTTTTTTTCTCCCCCAGAGGCGGATGGGGACCTTGAGAAAGACAAGAGAGAAGAGGGAGGTAGCGTGTGGCGGATGGGGATTGAGGGGGGGGGGGGGGGGGGGGGATAGGGTGGAAAAGAGGAGGAGAAGGAGGGATGAAGGAGACTCGACACTGAGAGTTCTCATCTTCTCATGGGGAAGCTCAGCGGACCGACAGGCTGCCAGCCGACAGACAGACTGTCCTGGGAGTCTTCACCGATCTAAGAGTTCTCGTCACGCCCGTGCCATTAAGGCGTCGTAAAACGTCGGGTTCAGATGGGAAGGAGGTGGCTTTGGATGACGGACTGCTGAACACACAAACACAAGGAAAGAAGACAACGGAGTGGTGTGTGTGTGTGTGTGTGCGTGTGTGTGTGTGTGTGTGCGCGTGTGTGTGTGTGTGCGTGCGCGCGCGCGCGCGTGCGTGGCGTGCGTGTTACACGTGTGTGTGTGTGTGTGTGTGTGTTAAGTGTGTGTGTGTGACCACGCGGGTGTCTGAGTGTGCGAGACAACGTGCGTATGTGTTCGTGTGTGTCTTTGACAGGACCCTGCGGACAGTGGGTGAGGGGGCTCGAGAGTCGGGGTGGGGAAATGGAGGAGGCGGGAGTGGGGACAGAGGAGATAGAAATCTCCATTTTATTCCCTCTATAAAGGGGGCGACGTGTCTAGGTGTCAGTCATGTTGTGAAGCCACTCGCAGATTCATGGCCCGGCGAGACGGTTCCCTGACCCTGGCCCTATAAATCACCTGACAGGAAAGACGACTCCAGCCAGCCATTCATAACACGCCCTTCCACCCACCCACCCACCCGCCCGCCGCACCCCTCTCTCACCCCGCCCCATCATTTCATTCACAAATCAAACAGATCTGGCTTTCAGAACACGCCATCCTGTTCGTCAACATCAATCTCCAGGTCATAGGCCCCAAGACACGGAAAAGGTCGCGGCTTGTGCAAGACAAGGGCTGTGATTACCGGAGGGGGGTAAAGCGCAGGTTGGCCCCAGGCAAGGCTTGAAAGCCTTCAATTGCCGTCGAGCCTTTGTGGTGAAAGATAAAGGGCTATTGGCGGGTCACTCTTCAGAGGAGGAACAGCGGCGGGAAAAGGACCGAGGCGCAGTTACCTACCACTCACGACCTCTGTACAGATGCAGGTCTATGAAGAACTTGTCCTTAACGACGTGAAGAGTTTCCCACAGGACGTCCATCTCATCACGCAGCCGTTCTAGTGAAGGTCCGTACACACCTGTTGGCAGATCGGACGGTCATGGGGCTCTATCGCCGGGCTATGTGGTACACACTTACGGCCGACCTTTCTGTTACATGCACATCTTTCCGGCACGTGATCACCGTGAAGCAATACTGCACCATTGACTTCAAAACATGTGACAGAGTACATATGATTTCCTTTTACCTGTGGTGTGTTTATTTGCTATACAGGTATAATGTAGGATCTGTAGATATTTACAAAGGCTTCCACCGCACTCTCACCAAATGAACAAACAAAAACAATAAAATGAACAATTCACACACACACACACACACACACACACACGTACACACAAACACACACATATATACACGAGAAGAAAACAAGCTGTGGAATGTGTTCTTTCAGTTCATGCATTCCGCTTCACTTTTCCAAAAGAGTTCCGAACAATGCATATTAATATTGATCATGATTTTCTAACTTTATTATGAGTATGAATTACGATTAATGTTATTATTGTATGATGATGATGATGATGATGTTGATGACGACGACGATGATGATGATTAAACGTCTCTCAGTCTAAGGTCAGACTAGGTATTTACCATATCTCTCTATGTCTCTCTGTCTGTCTGTCTGTCTGTCTCTGTCTCTCTCTCTCTCTCTAAAGGGGCGGATCGACTTCCCAAGAGACAATCTGAAGAGAGCAGTAGTCGAACGAGCAGACCAGGGTCGTTGGTGTGTCAAGAAACTAACAGCGTCTTACAATCACTGTGTCAAACAATCACCTTTCAGCTCGGATAGGGAGAGATTTGCCAGCATGGCCGGGATGCATGTTGAGGCGGTGGCCGGTATAAAACTTCACCGCTTGGAAAGGGGCACTATGGGACCATTCATTATCTGCTCGTGCCAAGTTGTCAGACTCTTCAGTTTGCGATCGGCTCAACGTCAATCCCAGTCGGCAGAATGGGTGGCGCCGATGAGCTCGGTTGATCAGGGCGCCGAATTCATCCGACGACTGAACTGGCCTTTCTGTTGCCCATGACCACTCATTCTGGTACCCTAAACAGAGCTACATCCATGCTTGTCGCGTTGCAGGCCCGGCACCATAAGTCACAATCAACATCAGGACGTCATGAGGCAATTCACCAGGGGAGACACTGTGCTGCTGTTGGGTCTTGTCCATGGTGTACAGTGTCGGCATTGACCTTGGCGATGCTTCAATTCTTCAAGCAGAAGTAAAGAAAGCTGCCTGCATACTTACAGGAGGCAAGAGGACAATGTGCAGCAGAACTCTGAAGCATGAAGGGCCAAAAGTCGTCAAGGCGTTGACAAGTGTGTGTCAGAGAGTGCGTTAAAAAGTGGAAGAAACCCCCCCCCCCCCCAACCCCCCGTCTCCTTTAATAATACTTTTTTAAAAATTGACTTTGTACAACCAGCAACCCCTGTAAAGCGATGTTGAAGACTCTTGAGCAGATTCAGCAGAAAGTGAAAATTCGTTTTTAAAGGAAATGAAAGATTCAGACCGTAAAGCAACACAGCTGACAGATAATTAACATAAGACGCCTGAGAGAAAAACGCCATTCACACCAACGCTATCTGTACTACTCCTTTATTGACTGCGAGAAAGTCCAGGTTTTTGGTAGGTCATGGGAACTCTTAGTTTCACACAACAACCTCGTCTACATCATTACAGAACCGCACGGAGATGACAGCAGCTCAGTTCTCCTGAGTATCAACCTCGGGAGACTTCAGTAAAGCAGCCGTGGAGTGTACCAAAGGCGACTTTGACCAAGTGAGAAGTGACAAAGTAAAAGCCAGAAACTCACCTCCGGGTCGGACAAAAGACTAAGAACATACAGAATGGAAGTCGGCTTAGAGAAAAGCAATAGTCTTCATCAACAATTCCAGACAACACACCAGCAACATCTTGCGGAACGGCCACACACTGAACGAAGTGAACCATTTGAAATACCTCTGGCCCATCTTTGGCAATGATAGCAACTCAACAATGGAAGCGAAAACGAGGCTCACATAGGTGTGCCTGTCCTGACAAGACTAAACGTCACCTGAACACCCAGGTCTGTTTCGGTCCCGATAGGCAATATTAAGGGTGTGTGTGTCCGATAGACAACGTGAAGGATGGGAAGGGGGGGTCCAGAGAATGTGAAGGATGAGAATGGGGGGGGTGGGGGGGGGGGTCCCGATAGACAACGTGAAGGTTGGGAATGGGGGTGGTGATGGTGGTGGAGGGTCCCGATAGACAACGTGAAGGATGGGAATGAGGGGTCCAGACAGACAATGTGAAGGATGGGAATGGGGGGGGGGGGGGGGGGGAGGGGGGGGGAGTTCCGATAGACAACGTGAAGGATGGGAATGGTGGTGATGATGGTGGTGGGGGGTCCGATAGACAACGTGAAGGACGGGAATGAGGGGTCCAGACAGACAATGTGAAAGATGGGAAGGGGGGGGGGGGGGGGGGGGGGGGCGAGTCCCGATAGACAACGTGAAGGATGGGAACGAGGGGTCCAGACAGACAATGTGTAGGATGGGAATGGAAGGGGTGGGGGTGGGGGGTGGGGGGGGGGGGCGAGTCCCGATAGACAACGTGAAGGATGGGAATGAGGGGTCCAGACAGACAATGTGAAGGATGGGAATGGAAGGGGGGGGGGGGGGGGGGGGGGCGGCGGGGGACGAGTCCCGATAGACAACGTGAAGGATGGGAATGAGGGGTCCAGACAGACAATGTGAAGGATGGGAATGGAAGGGGGGGGGGGGGGGAGTCCGATAGACAACGTGAAGGATGGGAATGAGGGGTCCAGACAGACAATGTGAAGGATGGGAATGGAAGGGGGGGGGGGGGGGGGGGGTCCCGATAGACAAAGTGAAGGATGGGAATGAGGGGTCCAGACAATGTGAAGGATGGGAATGGAAGGGGGGGGGGGGGGTCCCGATAGACAACGTGAAGGATGGGAATGAGGGGTCCAGACAGACAATGTGAAGGATGAGAATGGAAGGGAAGGGGGGGGGGGGGGGGGGCGAGTCCCGATAGACAACGTGAAGGATGGGAATGAGGGGTCCAGACAGACAATGTGAAGGATGGGAATGGAAGGGGGGGGGGGGGGGGAGTCCGATAGACAACGTGAAGGATGGGAATGAGGGGTCCAGACAGACAATGTGAAGGATGGGAATGGAAGGGGGGGGGGGGGGGGGGGTCCGATAGACAACGTGAAGGATGGGAATGAGGGGTCCAGACAGACAATGTGAAGGATGAGAATGGAAGGGAAGGGGGGGGGGGGGGGGGGCGAGTCCCGATAGACAACGTGAAGGATGGGAATGAGGGGTCCAGACAGACAATGTGAAGGATGGGAATGGAAGGGGGGGGGGGGGGGGGGAGTCCCGATAGACAACGTGAAGGATGGGAATGAGGGGTCCAGACAGACAATGTGAAGGAAGGGAATGGAAGAGGGGGGGGGGGGGGGGGGACGAGTCCCGATAGACAACGTGAAGGTTGGGAATGGGGGTGATGATGGTGGTGGGGGGTCCTGATAGTTAATGTGAAGGATGGGAATGGGGGGGGGGGGGGGGGGGGCAGTCCGATAGATAACGTGAAGGATGGGAATGGGGGTGGTGATGGTGGTGGGGGTCCCGATGAGGGGTCCAGACAGACAATGTGAAGGATGGGAATGGGGGGGGGGGGGGGGGGGGGGAGGCACGATAGACAACGTGATGGATGGAAACTGAGCGGAAGGGGGGGGGGGGGTATTACTGATGGACAATGTGAAAGATGGGAATGGGGGATGGGGGGGGGGGGGGGGGTCTCGATGGATAACGTGAAGCAAGGGAATAGAAGGGTCCCGATAGACAACATGAAGGATGGGAGGGCTGGGGGGAGAGGAGGGGAGGGCCCGATAGACAGCGTGAAAGATGGGACAGGGAAGTCCACATAGACTACATGGAGGGTTGGGTGGGGGGGGGGGGGGGGGGGGCAATAGAAACTATGAAGAATGGGAGTCGCAGGTCCCGATATAGACAACGTGAAGGATGAGACAAGGGACACGTGAACATGGGGCAGGGGAGCCCCAACAAGACGGAACGAGGTGAGGGGGGGAGGGGGTACGGATGGGCGCGATGGAAACTAAGATGGATGGGACCACGAGAGGGAGGGGGGGGGGGGGCGCTGAGAGACAACGTGAGGATGAGACAGGGTGAGGCAAGGGCGATACACAACTTGAATGGCGGGACATGGGGACCCGTAGACCATGTGAAGAATGGGACAGGGGGACCCATAGACCATGTGAAGAATGGGACAGGGGGACCCATAGACCACGTGAAGAATGGGACAGGGGGACCCATAGACCACGTGAAGAATGGGACAGGGGGACCCATAAACCATGTGAAGAAAGGGGCAGGGGGACCCGTAGACCACGTGAAGAATGGGACAGCGGGACCCACAGACCACGTGAAGAATGGGACAGGGGGACCCTTAAACCATGTGAAGAATGGGACAGGGGGACCCATAAACCATGTGAAGAATGGGACAGGGAGACCCATAGACCACGAAAAGAATGGGACAGGGGGACCCATAGACCATGTAAAGAAAGGGACAGGGGGACCCATAGACCATGTGAAGAATGGGACAGGACCCATAGACCACGTGAAGAATGGAACAGGGGGACGCATAGACCATGTGAAGAAAGGGGCAGGGGGACCCACAGACCATGTGAAGAAAGGGGCAGGGGGACCATAGACCATGTGAAGAATGGGACAGGGGGACCCATAGACCACGAAAAGAATGGGACAGGGGGACCCATAGACCATGTGAAGAAAGGGACAGGGGGACCCATAGACCATGTGAAGAATGGGACAGGGGGGACCCATAGACCACGTGAAGAATGGGACAGGGGGACCCACAGACCATGTGAAGAATGGGACAGGGGGCCCATAGACCACGTAAAGAATTTGACAGGGGGACCCATAGACCACGTGAAGAATGGGACAGGGGGACCCATAGACCATGTGAAGAATGGGACAGGGGGGACCCATAGACCATGTGAAGAATGGGACAGGGGGGACCATAGACCATGTGAAGAATGGGACAGGGGGGACCCACAGACCATGTGAAGAATGGGACAGGGAATCCCCGTCAGACAACGTGAAGAATGGGACAGGGAATCCCGTCAGACAACGGGAAGAATGGGACAGTGAAGCCTCGTTAGACAACGGGAAGAATGGGACAGGGAAGCCTTGTTAGACAACTTGAAGGATGTGAGAGGATGGGTCGGGGAAGAGCAGGTGACAGAAAATATGCAGGTTGGGAATGAGGGGTCCCAACAGGCAACATGAAGGATGGGAAAGGGAGGACTCAATTCGCCTTTTCCTGACTCGTCGCTTCCTCTCGCCATTTCTGAAATCACCATCCGGTCTATGCTAACAAGCATTTTGTACCATTTCACCTATTGTTTTTCTCTCTTTCGTTTCTTTCCAAAGCCCAATAACACTGCAGTTATCCTACACACATGTGAGTAGTCCTCATTATCCATGCCTTGACAGCGAGCTGACAGAAAGCGACATTTCTCTCCTGTGGGACTTCTTCAAACGGCGATTAGGTTCTGCATCGAGGACACAAACCTCCACCCCCTCTCCTCCCCCGACGCGCCTGACCGAAGATAAAGAGCTGACCGCCAGCGCATTCATTGAATGAACCAAATCGAGATCAGGGCATCAATCAGTCAAAGTAGGAGTAAGTCAATATATTCACCATCAAAGAAATCCATGGGAGAAGGGCTGCTTGGTAACAGTTCCATCCACACAGTACCTTTTATTTGAGAGAAGACTGCTTTGGGTTTTTTCTTTTTCCCTCTCATACTTGAAATAAGCTAGTGAGACATAACATTGGGACGAACTGATATTTGAAGTGCACACGAGGACATGCGCGTGCGTACACACACACACACACACACACACACACACACACACACACACACACGCGCGCGCGCGCGCGCGCATACACTCATTCTCTCTCTCTCTCAATCTCTCTCACACACACACATAAAGGGGAGAGAGAGAGAGAGAGAGGAGAGGGGGGAGAGAGAGGAGAGAGAGAGAGAGAGAGAAAAGAGAGAGAGAGAGACAGAGAGAGACAGACAGCAGAGAGAGAGACAGACAGACAGACAGACAGACAGAGACAGAGAGAATCGTTCTGGGCTAAATTTGTTACATATCTTTCGGTCAGTGTAACTATCCTTTGGTCAAACAGTTTGATAGAACATAAACACGTAAACACATTGGATTCATATAATCTAGTTAATAAATACATGAATAAATAGATAAGCCCAAAATAACTTCGTAAAATAATCACACGAAGCTCTCATTTTTGGAGACGCGCGCGCGCGCACACACACACACACACACACACGCGCGCGCGCGCGCACGCTCGCTCGCGTATACATGCGGTTTTATGGTATTGCAGACTTATCGTGGAAATGTGTGATCGCGTCTTCGACGCGCGCGCGCGCGCGCGCGCGTGTGTGTGTGTGTGTGTGTGTGTGTGTGTGTGTGTGTGTGTGTGTGTGTGTGTGTGTGTGTGTGTACCTGCGTGCGTGCGTGCGTGCGTGCGTGCGTGCGTGTTGTGTGTGTGTGTGTGTGTGTGTGTGTGTGTGTGTGTGTGTGTGTGTGTGTGTGTGCGTGCGCGCGCTGTGCGTGCGTGTGAATGAGAAAGGAAAAAAAGTCCAAACAGGTTTGGGGTAGACGAAAATATCGCTGGCTGGTAAACGACGTACACAGATTAGACTTTTTTTTCTTTTTTTTTCTTCTTTTTTTTTCTTTTTCCCCCCTTTAGAAAAAGAGGGCTGAATTCGTACCAGCTATTTGAATTTTCTTGGTCTCGCTCGTTTTCCGGGCCATTGCAGTGATATTAATCCCCCGCCACCCATCGGGGCTCCCCTGTACACGGCCGCGCCCAGTGGAATTCTGAGGCAATACAATCACCAGCCGTCCGCAAGGAGCCATCAGGGTTTGGTCGCCCGTACACCCCCAAGACAGGACATCCCGCATCGTCAAGGGATGGCTTTGTGAGAGTTTTTAAAAGTGTCCTCCTTGAATCAACATGCACAGGACAGTATACCTGCTAAGCCGTCCCTCTCACTCCATTTCTCTTTAGGTCTCTCTTCCTCTGTGTGTGAGTGCGTGTGCGCGCGCGTGCGTCCGTGCATGCGTGTGTGCGAGTGCGCGCGCGCGCGCGCGCGTGTGTGTGTGTGTGTGTGTGTGTGTGTGTGTGTGTGTTTCGATACCTGTGCGAGAGGATGGCATACACCTGCAAATCCTCGGTGATGGACACGGAGAGTGGGACGCATCTACAGCAAAAACAACAACAATAACAACAACAGCAAACACCCAAACAAACAAACACAGGCATTGATGCCGCAAATTGACTCCGCCAAGGAAATGTGTTAAATTAAAATCTGCAAAGTCCTAATGACCTTTTCTAAACGTTGTAACCGAGTGGAAGCGAAAAGGAACAACCTCAAAGCACAGACTTCTTACTCTTGAGCCAGTCTCAATCACGAGTGAGATGTTCGCGTTAACATGCTCCATCCACGGGAATGGGAGAACCGTGACCAATTTTTCACGGAATTCAGACAGAGAAAATATATTTGTTATCGCTGTACAGCAATAAAAAAAATCACACGTGTAAACCAACCATCCTTAGAAAAGCACACGTCATTTTAAAATAAATCCAAGATTATATCATGCCCAGATGCAATAAAATGTGTTGAACGAATGAACAAATACATATTTAGCTGCATCAAATACACACACGTCAAACCAGATTACACACAGTGTCAGTGGGGTGCCCTGCTTCCACCGACTTCCCCTCTCCCTCACCACTTGCATGCATGAGGATTGGGGAAGGGGAGGGGGGGGGGGGGTAAGGTCGGGGAGTTGAGGAGCATACATACAACAGTAAGATGTTGACATTCCTCTTGTGGCTGAAGTTGAGTGGAGGGGTACATCACGTTTCGCCGAATCACGTTTCACCTAGTCCTTAGTTCTCGCGCGAAAATGCATTCCAAGGATATATAAATCCAAAGTGTAATGTTTCACCCGAATGTTCACTCACACTTCACCCAAATGTCCGATTTTCACTATGCAGGCCTTCTTGAGAATCAAGACAATTAGATATAATACATTTAGTAAAATTTTGACCGTTACGTTGACCGAGTGACCGTTGTGAACGCAATTAAACAATAATTTGATCATACACTGGCTGAGGGTGCCCGAAGACTGTTCAACTTTTTGAGCCGGTTGTTGTCGGACGAGAACCTTTTTCTGTAGTTTACTACGTATACAAATTAATGTTTGAATAGCATGTGGAACTCGTGATAAAAGTATTGTTAAACAATTAATAATTTGAAACAATTTGATTATTAACGTGACCGGTTAAAAACGTGACAGGGCTAAAAACCCTGGTGTGCCATTTTCACTTTAACGATTTATTTAGATATCGGAAAATAAGGTTGTCCTTATTAATGTTCTGCTTTAACCCTTTCCACGAGTGAACGCACTCACATGTTTTCCCTCTTCCAGATCTCACCATAGGCATGTTTGGCACAGACACACTATAAGGGAAACCAGCATGCCGACTTGTGATGGCCGAGAAGTATGCCGAGAACCTGCAAAAGTGAGGGATGAAGCGGGTACCCAGAAAAAAAGCTGTCCTCACTCCGGCGGCAAATCCTGCCACACTACGTCCGAGTCCTCTGATACAAATAAGACCCCCAAACCTGTGTTCTCTCTTTTGAACTCAAAGCAGTATGCAATCTCTGTCAAAGGAAACAACCCACTGAACAGTCCATCGCTTGTTATCAGGCTCTGTAAGCGCTTCATTTAAAAACAAAAGGTTTGATTTGCAACAGTAATTTACATGACGCCCTAATCCTCTCGCGCCCCGCAGTGGTACAAGAACGCAGAGTCCAAAAGTCATGCGTGTTTCTACTATGGTTGACATGCAGCACCGAGTTGATATATTAACCCAAATCTCTCTGCAAAATCTTCTTTCTCATACTGGATTTTGTTTCCTTCAGAGAACCAAAGACACTTTCATTAACACATTCAATGCAGTCACGACTTGGACTTTGCCGTAACCCCGAACTCCCACGCAACGACACTCCCCATGAAAGACATTTGTGTGACAAAACATTGCAATGAACAGAGGACTCATGCGGGACGCTCGAACCTTTTGCAGCGAACTTATGTAACGTTGGAGTGTTCGAACATTGTAGGACACCGGTGTGGCTTTGGATTGTTGGAATATTGTGTGCTATCTGGAAATGCAGGAAACTTGGATTCAGTGTCAGTCAGAATGTTAAAACTTGACCAACATGATAGCAACCGTACTGGACAACTTTCGAGCAAAGGGCCTTCACCGAATACGGAGAACAGACGAGTTGCCAGTTAGCCGACACCGTTGAAATCCAGCTGATTTTCTGTGTGAAACTACCTCGCAGCGTGAGACCTACCAAAACCTGCAGGCAGTTTCCCCGACCTGTGCCCAGTTAGAAGTAAGCATTCAAAGCAATATTTTCCCTCCTAATTATAAAATTCCGCGTCACACTGTGTTCGTAAGTTAATGTGTATTTGCGTGTTCAAGAAATTCTACGAGCCCGAAACCTTACACCCGTTGAAGTCTAGTTGATCACCCGTGTGGTTCCTATTCATCTCCAGCCTTCATTTCACTACGATGAAATAGTTGTACCGAAATCGACTTTCTTGAGGTCCGCGCTGAAGAGTTCTGTTTTAATTTCAGTTTCCTCAAGATGTTACTGCATGCGGACTATTCTATACACGTTACACATCTGGTAAACAACGAGACTATAATGCGCAGAATTTACAGCTAAATAGGTAAGTTAATAACTACGATGGAAAGATTTAAGACAAGATCTCGTGAGCACGACTTAGCAGATGCCTGAGCTACCCATCACCCCAATGCGCTGGTTACACCATGAGATGAAGAATTCTCAAAGCAGCGGAACTGGCCACACACCTATTGTCTGACTAAAACTAAAGCGAGAGACCTAAGGGCAGCATGCGTCTAAATTGGCAAAAATGACAGCAGCCAGGAAGAAGAAATGAAAAGCCGTCAACGCAAACCGCTACATGACCGCTGTAACCACTTATTGGTTCACCCGTTGCGTGATCGATCAGGACCTTAGACCTTGCCGAAACTTTGAATTCGCTTGATAAAGTTCCAAAACGGAGCGTTATTATCATTACCCACACCCCCACATACAACTAGCCACACATAACTACTATCATCACCATCACCATCCATTAAAATCGTCCATTTATTATATTCACTTATATCTTTTATATTCTTTATTTGTTTATTTTTTTAAATTTCATTTATCTATTTATTCATTTATTTATGATAACGATTTTTATTTTTTATTTTTTTATTTAGTTATTTACTTATTTATGTATTTCTTTATTTTCATTTTATTTTATTTATTCTAATTTCATTTTTTTTCAATATCATTATTACAATTTTTTTCAGTTATCATTATTTTCTATACCCCCCCCCCCCCCCCCCTCCCCACTGAGCACTATTATCAATCCACCATAGTAGAAAGAAACTCGTGGAGAGCGTGGCAGCAGAGAGTCCTCAGAAGAGAAGCCCCCTTCAAGCAAGTGTTTCGGCCCTTATCTCCTGACACTCTAGGGGGGTTGGGCCACACCCGGTTCATGACTCCGGATGTCCCTCCGCTGCCCCTTTTTTTTTCCCCATCTTGGGACGAGCCATGGCTGGGATTCGAACCCATGACCTCTGGACATGCTCATTTTCTACTTAATGACTCGCGCTTTAACCACTGAGCCACAGGGACACCTGATATTTGTAGGGAAATTAAGCCTTATGAAGTTCACTTTTGTTCCTCCTTGACCAGATCCAGCTTGAACACCTCTCTGCCGCTTCTGCCATTGCTTTCAGGGCTCTGGTTTTTTCCTTCCCCGCAACTGAGAGCTGTTTCATGAGGCTGTATGCAGACGTTCCTACAAATCCCCTAGCTCCAATTTCTGCAGTGAGGACTTTGACCTGATAGCCTTCTCTCCTCAGGCTGTTTGCCAGATCAGCATACTTTTCAGTCTTGTAGATTTGAGCTGCCTCCATTCTGTTCTCATATGGCACTGTGAGCTCAATCATGATCAGCTGCTTGGTTGACTTAGAGTGGACTACTATGTCTGGTCTCATGCCACTCTTGCTGATGATCTCTGGGTGACTCTTCCATTCTGGGAGGTCTGCAGTGCACTCCCAGTCATCTGCCCCATCCAGCAGACTCTGCCTGCATGTTTCGAGTGGCACTGTTGTTCTTGGCCATGATTCTCCTGCCGTGAGGAATGTTGCGGGTGCTTTTGGAGTCCTGATTCTCCCTTTTGTGGTGTTGGTACTAGCCCAGACTACTTGTACAATTTCTTTGAGCACTTGGTTGTGCCTCCATGTGTACCTTCCTTGAGACAGGGCTACTTTACATGAGCTTAGAACATGCTCCACTGTTTGTTTTTCATGGCAGAGGGGGCATGCAGGATCGTCTGTTTTCCCCCACTTCACCAGGTTTGCATTTGAGGGCAGAAGGTCATATGCAGATCTGAGAATGAAGCTGATCCTGAGAGGGGCCATGTGCCAAATGTCATTCCAAGTTAGACTTCTTTGGAGTGCATTCTCCACGTTGTCCATTGCCCTTGCTGGCTCTGCTGGACTGCTTTTTGGAGTCTTTTTTGGTCTTCTTCTTTTCTCATCTCCTGAATCATCATGTCTCTTTTGGCTTTTCCTTTGGCCTTTGACCACCATTCAGTTTGGTCACCTCCAGTCCTTGTCTGTTGGTCTGTGTGTGTCCTGTTATTTCTCTGATCTTGAGACTTTCTTTTGCAGAATCCATCGCCTCTTGAACTTTCCATTTTCTGCCTGTCTTCAGCTGGGGCTTGATTGCTTCTACCACCTTGTCTCCTGAGTCCTCCAGCATGCTTTGAAGTCTGATCTTCCCTGCTTTGTATTCCTCCAGGATGGATTTCAGTGGTAGTTTGAGCTTTGCTTGGCGACAGTACAGCGCGATGTCAGTCAGACAGGGTGGGACACCAAGCCATTTCCTTGTGAACTTGTTGATTTTGGCTTCCATTGCCTCCACTGTCACTCCACTACCATCACTAAGATATCAAACTATTCTACAAAACAAGCTACCAACCCCATTGTTTCACACTCCCTCCGCTTCCCACCCACCCACCCGTCTCCCCCCTCCCCTCCCCTCTCACATGATTCCCTCGTTTCCGTCGGGCGGCCATTTTACCGGTTTGCTCCAACATGACCAGATAAGTGGTTTCTCCTTCTCTGTTTTTGTTACGTGTTTTTGCCAGAAGAAGACCCAAGAAGTCGAAATGCATTGTGTCTTGTCCTGTACCTTGTTTGTCTATGTCCTTGGCGGTAACCAACCCCTTCTCTTTCTAAATTTCGCTTGATAAAGTCATACTTTTTTTTCAACACTACTTTCTGTATTATCAAAACAGTATCAAAGTCG
Organism: Conus ventricosus; assembly: GCA_018398815.1. Lineage (NCBI taxonomy): Eukaryota > Metazoa > Mollusca > Gastropoda > Neogastropoda > Conidae > Conus > Conus ventricosus. The sequence goes on along the minus strand of CM031597.1, from coordinate 31,272,425 downwards.
CCAAATGTACTTCGTTTGATTCTAAAGAAATATCATCACGGAATTCGATGTCTTTCCAGTCTACACTTTCAAAAGGTTATTGATGAAGGAATGATACGTGTAATGCTTTCTTATGCTTTATATGAACATCTACCATTTGAGATTAAACGCCGTGTTGTTTCACATTAGACACTCGCTTCATATTAATACAGTGACCGTAGTATAGTAAAGACCATTTCTCTTTTCGGTATTTAGATCTGCACTTACAGACGTAATGAACTTCCACCTGAATTATTAATATCAGAAATGTACACTCATGTGAATTCTGCGGAAAAAGTAAATTGTTTTCACATAAAGGATAACATGTCACCATTCTATTGGCATGGTTGAGAATTCAAGTGTCCATTTCTAGGCCTTCTTTCAACGGTTCTGAATCAGATGATTAAATGTGATAGATTCATGTTACACAAAATATGCAGTATTATATAAAAAGTATGACATACTAAGAAAAATGAATAAGTGGGAGGGGGGAGAGAGAGAGAGAGAGAGAGAGAGAGAGAGGGGAGAGGAGAGAGAAGAGAGAGAGAGAGAGAGAGAGAGAGGCATAAATCGTATAACACATTTCCACAACGGTCATTCTTCCAATTTGTTGCGTGTCTTTTTCATCAGAGCCAACAGCTGATGAGCCTGAAAATTGACCAGTTCCGCTTTTAAAAAAAAATTAAAAAAGAAAGAAAAGAAAAAAAAATTGGGGGCAGATAACGCCTTTTCCATGGGTCGTGATAGTCAATATTTGAATCGAAGCGCGGACACCAGGATAACGATCGGCATATTGATTGTCACAGACGCAGCAGTTCATACCATGTTTTGGCAAGTTCTCTCTCTAACTTCATCTGTGACGCTGACTGCTGGGCTAAAATGCGCATGGCCAC
>CM031597.1:31254014-31266514 GCA_018398815.1 Conus ventricosus | reverse complement strand
AAATCATTACAAATCGTACAGTTCAGGTCACCACACAGCCATACCTTTGGGAGCGGGTTAAAGAAAACACACTCACTGGCGAGTTTCAAGCGGGATTTAAATGTAACTATTCTACTATGAATCTAGTTTTACTTTAATGATCTTTGTGCTGAATGTTTTTCCTCTTCTAAATTGACCAGTCGCCGTTGTGTAGTGGATAGCGTCGCGGATTTCCGGCTAGTAGGTCGTGGGTTCGATTCCCACTAAGCCATTTACATGTGGGATTTTTGCTAACCCGAGTTTGCTATTGGCTCGAATGGGGAGACTGGATGCAAAGACAAGAACTACACAGTCGAGTTTCATCCACATAATGGATGCGTCTCTGAGAGTGTTGTTCAAATTTCCAGACATAGTTGAGTTTCATCTACATAATGGATGCGTCTCTGAGAGTGTTGTTCAAATTTCCTTACTCAGTCGAGCGTCTCCGAGAGTGTTGTTCACATTTCCTAACTCAGTCGAGTTTCATCCACATAATGGATGCGTCTCTGAGAGTGTTCAAATTTCCTGACTAACACTACAGGCACAGGTATCTCGTGGACCTGAGTGACGCCGGGATATATGATAAAAGTAAGCGTTGAGAACAGCCCCATTGTGTAGTCTCAGACCAAAATGGAACTGCTCAGCACTATCATCCACATCCTAACTGATCACCGCTAAAAGACTCAGTCTGCCCTGCTCTCATGGTGATCTCCATTTTGATTTCCTCCCTTGTCTGTGCCACGGGTGAGTTCGTGTCGGGAATCGCTGGTATCAGGAAGTTCACAAGGGCTGTCGGACGGCCGTTGATGCGCCCTCCTGAGAGGGATTCTTATTACTCACGCGGGCTCCGCGACAAAGCAAGTATTGTCGCTAATATAGGGCTGAGTGGATGGAGGTCTTGTGTAAACTAATCAGACCAGGCGCAACTGAACACTACCAAAGTGACTCGGCAATAGGACATTGTCTCTTGTGGTGGATTGCCTCATGCCGACTGAACATTGACTGCTCACTGTTAATTGCCGTTAACATTGACTGCTCACTGTAAATTGTCGTTAACATTGATTGCTCACTGTAAATTGGCGTTAACATTGACTGCTCACTGTAAATTGCCGTTAACATTGACTGCTCACTGTAAATTGCCGTTAACAATGTCTGCTCACTGTAAATTGCCGTTAGCATTGATTGCTCACTGTAAATTGCCGTTAACATTGATTGCTCACTGTAAATTGCCGTTAACATTGATTGCTCACTGTAAATTGCCGTTAACATTGATGGCTCACTGTAAATTGCCGTTAACATTGACTGCTCACTGTAAATTGCCGTTAACATTGATTGCTCACTGTAAATTGCCGTTAACATTGACTGCTCACTGTAAATTGGCGTTAACATTGATTGCTCACTGTAAATTGCCGTTAACATTGACTGCTCACTGTAAATTGGCGTTAACATTGACTGCTCACTGTAAATTGGCGTTAACATTGACTGCTCACTGTAAATTGGCGTTAACATTGACCGCTCACTGTAAATTGGCGTTAACATTGACTGCTCACTGTAAATTGCCGATAACATTGACTGCTCACTGTAAATTGGCGTTAACATTGACTGCTCACTGTAAATTGGCGTTGCTGAGGCGGGACAAGCCGGGTTGTGAACATGGACTAAGGTCCGGAATGAGTGGCTTGGGGCTAGTGCCACTGAAGTGGCTTGGGAAGATGAGAAAGAAACAAACCCTGAATCGTCAACTGTATGTTGTCTTTACAGGTGTCCAGGAATTGTTTGATTCCATAAACAGAAGCATTCTTTGGCCTATTTTGTTCAAAGACAGTGCTCATGAAACTTACTCAAATATGTGTTGTGTATATGTAACTATATGGAAGCTAGTCTTAGATGTGGGGCAATTTGATCGACTGTATTTAATGTATGTATGGTATCAAGTGAGATGTATGTCTGTTTGTTTTCTTCTTTTTTTTGCTCTCCTTTCCTTGACGATTTAACATCTGAGCGTGTTAGTGATGTGATACATGGTTCAGTATCTGCTGGTGATATCTCAGAAACATTCATTCCTTTCTTGGTTGACGATGCTGTCTAGATGTCTGAAACAAGCATTGATAACAAACACAATTAGATGGTTTATATAGAGCTGCCACTACAATTTTAACATAAATAAGTCAAAGAGCAACAGCACTGTATTTATAATGAGTGGATATTTGGCGACCATGCAGAAACGGATTTGTGATGGAGTAGATACACTACTTGTGACTGTACGAATGGTTGGTAATACAGTCACCTGACTTAACTTAGTTTGTTTTTTGTTTTTTTTGTTCAGAGCTGTGCACGCGAATAGAGCGAAGTAAGCGCTGCAGCGTGTTATGCAAAAGTTATCACATTTCGGTAACAGTTGAATTATTCATACTTTTTTAACTCTCAAAAATAACCGACTGCACCATATGGAGACGAAATACGGGGTCTTAATAGATCTGCAGTGCATTGTGCAAAAGTGCATTTATTTATTTCCCCTTGGTGAAATTTCTAGGAGTAATCATGCAAGCGACTAACGATCTGATTTACTGAGAAATAGGCTGAGATGGCGCTGTCAGATGTATTTACAGGTTAAGAATAGCACAGACGGAAGATTAAAAACGGCCAAAGAAAGCTTACACAATGTTTTATCATTTGGATGTGAGGGGCAAAACAAATTAGGTGTTATATCTGGGAGAAGAAGACACGCATGTATTTTGTCCATGTTTCATACTAGTTTGACTGACAGCTGATGGCAAGATGGCGAGAATGGTCGCGTCTCATCAAGGACAGAGACAGGTTTAAATTATACAAGCAGATAAGCTGGGACACATCATGCACCCCTTCATTTACCTATGAATTTGGATCGACATTTAAAATGCATAATCATAAGGTTTACGCTAGGCATTTCTGATCCATTAGTACACCGTTATCATTAAGACAATAAGAGGCTAAAGATCTCATGTGTCCCTTATGGAAGACGAGTGCTAAAGAAAACGAACTTCATTGTGTATTTTGCTACCCTTCAGTGGTCCAATTTTGATGCCAGTTTACACCTCCAAACTATTGTAGGCAACCTTTCTTATTCAGACTTATGTCCTCTATAACGTTAATGTCCGCTGCAATGTTGATACTCTCTACAAATATGATATGAAAACGATCTCCTGTTACTTGTATAAAGCTTTCAAATTAAGAATATTACATAGAGTTGATTAAGTGTTTATGCATACAAGTTTTGTTTCTAATTACGTCCTTATCGATTGACATGTAATCTTTGTTTACACCACGTTTCATGAGGGACTATGGCATTTGTCAATAAAACTCTCTCTCTCTCTCTCTCTCTCTCTCTCTCTCTCTCTCTCTCTCTTGTGTGTGTGTGTGTGTTGTGTGTGTGTGTGTGTGTGTGTGTGTGTGTGTGTGTGTGTGTGTGTGTGTGTGTCTTTCTTTCTCTCTCTCATCCAACGTTCCCAGTTCTAACTTACTGGGTACTCTTAGCTGCTGGGTAACGGGTGAAAGCAAACAAATAAACACATACTTACGCTTGCCAATAAAATTATCATCACTACCATCATCATCATCATCATCATCATCATCATCATCATCATCATCATCATCTCTTCATCATCATTTCAGCACAACAGCGTCTAGCCTCTCTCCATGAAAGCAATCTCCATGAAAGTAATCTGTTCAGGCCTTTCCACAGTGTCTATGACCCCATCCCACCCTCCGCCACCAAATCACGTTGAATGTTTTACAGCAGAATATAGGATCACAGAATGTCAGCAAATAAATCTGGGCTTTTGGTGGACTTTTGCCGTCAACATTCCTTACGATATCATTGTGGAGTGAAAATGACACTGAAAACAGCAAAATCGGTAATCATGCCTTTTTGACGCTTTTATAACAACCCCCCATTGAAGACGCCTGAAATATTGCAGCACTACTGTTGAAAATAATTTGCGCGTAAGTATTAACTTTAACAAAACTAACTCCTGCATTGTTTGATTTTGAGAGCAGTTGGCAGCATCACTAAGTCTGTGGGAAACATCTCAACCCTCTTGACGCCTGCACTCTGGAAATCCAGCGTTAGCTGATTTTACCTTCACCCTCGACAAATTCTTGTCTCTTCGTTACTTGATTCTTCAGGTAATCTTTCACTCCTTTGTGTAAAATCTAGCAAAATGTTCGTAGTTAAAATACCTTTCAATGTGTTCTCTTTTCTTCTGGCAACAATGAGGTACTACACTTACAACCGCACGTGTTCTTTTCTTCTGGCAACAAAGAGGTACTACACTTACAACAGCATGTGTTCTTTTCTTCTGGCAACAAAGAGGTACTACACTTACAACTGCATGTCTGGAGTCGGTGCAGACAGTCAGCGTCCACACCGAACTTTGCTGTGGCTTTGTTGTCCCACTGGCGCTGAAAGGGGTGAGGAAGTGTACAAATTGATACCGACATAATTATAGTGACTTCTTTGGTGGAGATACTTACACTGGAGTTATACTTTCAACCTGAAAAAGGTGGTGAAAGTAGCTCAGATGGAACACAAACCCCACTGATGAGAGATGCTGAAACAGCGGATACAACAGAAACCTCACTAAGAACAGTTTTGGGAACAGCCGACATAAACCTCAGTAACCAGGTATATGGAAACAGAAACCCAATGAAGACATCGTGGAAACGATTATCGATGGGACAAAACCTTCAATTAAGACAGTTGTGGGAAAAACTGACAGAGAAACCTCAATGAAAAGAGGACAGAAACCTAACCGATGGAAGTTCTGGGAGCAGCTGACAGGACAAAAACCTCAATGGGGAGAGTTACATGAACACGTGGTAGGACAGAAAGCTTACTGAAGAGGATTGTGGGAACAGCTGATAGGGCTGAACTGTCACTGAAAAAAGTTGTGAAAAGAGTTAATGGGACAAAAACCTCACTGATGAGAGTATTGGGAACAGCTGATAGGTCAGGAACCTCACTAAAGAGAATATTGGGAACAGCTAGCTGATAGGTCCGGAACCTCACTAAAGAGAGTTGTGGGAACAGCTGATAGGTCCGGAACCTCACTAAAGAGAGTTGTGGGAACTGCTGATAGGTCCGGAACCTCACTAAAGAGAGTTGTAGGAACAGCTGATAGGTCCGGAACCTCACTAAAGAGAGTTGTGGGAACAGCTGATAGGTCAGGAACCTCACTAAAGAGAGTTGTGGGAACAGCTGATAGGTCAGGAACCTCACTAAAGAGAGTTGTGGGAACAGCTGATAGGTCAGGAACCTCACTAAAGAGAGTTGTGGGAACAGCTGATAGGTCCGGAACCTCACTAAAGAGAGTTGTAGGAACAGCTGATAGGTCCGGAACCTCACTAGAGCGAGTTGTGGGAACAGCTGATAGGTCCGGAACCTCACTAAAGAGAGTTGTGGAAACAGCTGATAGGTCCGGAACCTCACTAAAGAGAGTTGTGGGAACAGCTGATAGGTCAGGAATCTCACTAAAAAGAGTTGTGGAAACAGCTGATAGGTCAGGAACCTCACTAAAGAGAGTTGTGGGAACAGCTGATAGGTCCGGAACCTCACTAAAGAGAGTTGTAGGAACAGCTGATAGGTCAGGAACCTCACTAAAGAGAGTTGTAGAAACAGCCAACAGAACAACCATCTCAATGAGGTGAATTGTGGGAGCAGCAGATAGGACAGAAACCTTGCTGATGAGAGTTTTGGGGGAACAGCAGATAGGACAGAAACCTTGCTGATGAGAGTTTTCTGGGAACAGACGATAGGACAGAAACCTTGCTGATGAGAGTTTTCGGGGAACAGACGATAGGACAGACACCTTGCTGATGAGAGTTTTCGGGGAACAGACGATAGGACAGAAACCTTGCTGATGAGAGTTTTGGGGGAACAGCCGATAGGAGAGAAACCTTGCTGATGAGAGTTTTTGGGGAACAGCAGATAGGACAGAAACCTTGCTGATGAGAGTTTCTGGGGAACAGACGATAGGACAGAAACCTTGATGATGAGAGTTTTTGGGAACAGCAGATAGGACAGAAACCTTGCTGATGAGAGTTTCTGAGAACAGCAGACAGGACAGAAACCTTGCTGATGAGAGTTTCTGGGGAACAGACGATAGGACAGAAACCTTGATGATGAGAGTTTTTGGGAACAGCAGATAGGACAGAAACCTTGCTGATGAGAGTTTCTGAGAACAGCAGACAGGACGGAAACCTTGCTGATGAGAGTTTCTGAGAACAGCAGATAGGACAGAAACCTTGCTGATGAGAGTTTTTGGGGAACAGCCGATAGGACAGAAACCTTGCTGATGAGAGTTTCTGAGAACAGCAGATAGGACAGAAACCTTGCTGATGAGAGCAAAGACTGTACGCCCTACGGACCGTAGGGCGAACTATCTTTGATGAGAGTTTCTGAGAACAGCAGATAGGACAGAAACCTTTTTGATGAGAGTTTCTGAGAACAGTAGATAGGACAGAAACCTTTTTGATGAGAGTTTCTGAGAACAGTAGATAGGACAGAAACCTTTTTGATGAGAGTTTCTGAGAACAGGAGACAGGACAGAAACCTTGCTGACGAGAGTTTTTGGAAACAGCAGATAGGACAGACACCTTGCTGACGAGAGTTTTTGGAAACAGCAGATAGGACAGACACCTTGCTGACGAGAGCTTTTGGGAACAGCCGATGGCATAGAAGAGAGCTGTGAAAACGGTTAATTGGCCCGACTCCTCGACGAAGAGAGTTGCAGGAACACATGACTGGATGGAAATCTCAATGGAGTGAGTTGCTGGAACAGCCGATAGGACAGATTCCTCACTAAGGGTTGTGGGCATTGCTAACAGGACAGAAACGTCACTGACGATAATTGTGGGAACACCTAATAGAACAGAAACTTCACTGACGATAATTGTGGGAACACCTAATGAACAGAAACTTCACTGACGATAATTGTGGGAACACCTAATAGAACAGAAACTTCACTGACGATAATTGTGGGAACACCTAATAGAACAGAAACTTCACTGACGATAATTGTGGGAACACCTAATAGAACAGAAACTTCACTGACGATAATTGTGGGAACACCTAATAGAACAGAAACTTCACTGACGATAATTAAAGGGAACACCTAATAGAACAGAAACTTCACTGACGATAATTGTGGAAACACCTAATAGAACAGACACTTCACTGACGATAATTGTGGGAACACCTAATAGAACAGAAACTTCACTGACGATAATTGTGGAAACACCTAATAGAACAGACACTTCAGTGACGATAATTGTGGAAACACCTAATAGAATAGACACTTTACTGACGATAATTGTGGAAACACCTAATAGAACAGACACTTCGAAAGTTGTGGAAGAAAATGATACGACAGACACTTCAACGAAGAGAGTTGTGGGGGGGGGGGGGGGGGGGGGGGGGGGGGGAGGAGGGGGAGGGGGGGGGGGGGCGATAAGACAGAAACCTACCTGATGAGAGTCGTGGAAACAATAGAACAGAAATCTCACTGAAGCGAGTTAGGAAAACAACTGACAAGACAGATACCTCAGTGAAGAGAGTTGTGGAAACAATAGATAGAACAGAAACCTCAGTGAAGAAAGATGTGGAAACAATGGATAGAACAGAAACCTCAGTGAAGAGGGTTACAGGGGCAGCTATTAACGTAATGAAGAGGGTTACAGGCGCAGCTATTAACGTAATGAAGAGGGTTACAGGGGCAGCTATTAACGTAATGAAGAGGGTTACAGGGGCAGCTATTAACGTAATGAAGAGGGTTACAGGGGCAGCTATTAACTCAATGAAGAGGGTTGCAGGGGCAGCTATTAACTCAATGAAGAGGGTTACAGGGGCAGCTATCAACGTAATGAAGAGGGTTACAGGGGCAGCTATTAACTCAATGAAGAGGGTTACAGGGGCAGCTATTAACTCAATGAAGAGGGTTACAGGGGCAGCTATTAACTCAATGAAGAGGGTTACAGGGGCAGCTATTAACTCAATGAAGAGGGTTACAGGGGAAGCTATTAACTCAATGAAGAGGGTTACAGGGGAAGCTATTAACTCAATGAAGAGGATTACAGGGGCAGCTATTAACTCAATGAAGAGGGTTGCAGGGGCAGCTATTAACTCAATGAAGAGGGTTACAGGGGCAGCTATTAACGTAATGAAGAGGGTTACAGGGGCAGCTATTAACTCAATGAAGAGGGTTACAGGGGCAGCTATTAACTCAATGAAGAGGGTTACAGGGGCAGCTATTAACTCAATGAAGAGGGTTGCAGGGGCAGCTATTAACTCAATGAAGAGGGTTACAGGGGCAGCTATTAACTCAATGAAGAGGGTTACATGGGCAGCTATTAACCTAATGAAGAGGGTTACATGGGCAGGTATTAACGTAATGAAGAGAATTGCAGGGGCAGCTATTAACTCAATGAAGAGGGTTACAGGGGCAGCTATTAACTCAATGAAGAGGGCTGCAGGGGCAGCTATTAACTTAATGAAGAGGGTTACATGGGCAGCTATTAACTTAATGAAGAGGATTACAGGGGCAGCTATTAACTTAATGAAGAGGATTGTAGGGGCAGCTATTAACGTAATGAAGAGGGTTACAGGGGCAGCTATTAACTCAATGAAGAGGGTTGCAGGGGCAGCTATTAACTCAATGAAGAGGGTTGCAGGGGCAGCTATTAACTCAATGAAGAGGGTTACAGGGGCAGCTATTAACGTAATGAAGAGGGTTACAGGGGCAGCTATTAACTCAATGAAGAGGGTTGCAGGGGCAGCTATTAACTCAATGAAGAGGGTTACAGGGGCAGCTATCAACGTAATGAAGAGGGTTACAGGGGCAGCTATTAACTCAATGAAGAGGGTTACAGGGGCAGCTATTAACTCAATGAAGAGGGTTACAGGGGCAGCTATTAACTCAATGAAGAGGGTTACAGGGGCAGCTATTAACTCAATGAAGAGGGTTACAGGGGCAGCTATTAACTCAATGAAGAGGGTTACAGGGGAAGCTATTAACTCAATGAAGAGGATTACAGGGGCAGCTATTAACTCAATGAAGAGGGTTGCAGGGGCAGCTATTAACTCAATGAAGAGGGTTACAGGGGCAGCTATTAACGTAATGAAGAGGGTTACAGGGGCAGCTATTAACTCAATGAAGAGGGTTACAGGGGCAGCTATTAACTCAATGAAGAGGGTTACATGGGCAGCTATTAACCTAATGAAGAGGGTTACATGGGCAGGTATTAACGTAATGAAGAGAATTGCAGGGGCAGCTATTAACTCAATGAAGAGGGTTACAGGGCAGCTATTAACTCAATGAAGAGGGCTGCAGGGGCAGCTATTAACTTAATGAAGAGGGTTACATGGGCAGCTATTAACTTAATGAAGAGGATTACAGGGGCAGCTATTAACTTAATGAAGAGGATTGTAGGGGCAGCTATTAACGTAATGAAGAGGGTTACAGGGGCAGCTATTAACTCAATGAAGAGGGTTGCAGGGGCAGCTATTAACTCAATGAAGAGGGTTGCAGGGGCAGCTATTAACTCAATGAAGAGGTTTACAGGGGCAGCTATTAACGTAATGAAGAGGTTACAGGGGCAGCTATTAACTCAATGAAGAGGGTTACAGGGGCAGCTATTAACTCAGTGAAGAGGGTTGCAGGGGCAGCTATTAACTCAATGAAGAGGGTTACAGGGGCAGCTATTAACGTAATGAAGAGAATTGCAGGGGAAGCTATTAACTCAATGAAGAGGGTTACAGGGGCAGCTATTAACTTAATGAAGAGGGTTGCAGGGGCAGCTATTAACTCAATGAAGAGGGTTGCAGGGGCAGCTATTAAGTCAATGAAGAGGGTTGCAGGGGCAGCTATTAACTCAAAAAAGAGGGTTGCAGGGGCAGCTATTAACTCAATGAAGAGGGTTGCAGGGGCAGCTATTAACTCAATGAAGAGGGTTACAGGGGCAGCTATTAACTCAATGAAGAGGGTTACAGGGGCAGCTATTAACTCAATGAAGAGGGTTACAGGGGCAGCTATTAACTCAATGAAGAGGGTTACATGGGCAGCTATTAACCTAATGAAGAGGGTTACATGGGCAGGTATTAACGTAATGAAGAGAATTGCAGGGGCAGCTATTAACTCAATGAAGAGGGTTACAGGGGCAGCTATTAACTCAATGAAGAGGGCTGCAGGGGCAGCTATTAACTTAATGAAGAGGGTTACATGGGCAGCTATTAACTTAATGAAGAGGATTACAGGGGCAGCTATTAACTTAATGAAGAGGATTGTAGGGGCAGCTATTAACGTAATGAGAGGGTTACAGGGGCAGCTATTAACTCAATGAAGAGGGTTGCAGGGGCAGCTATTAACTCAATGAAGAGGGTTGCAGGGGCAGCTATTAACTCAATGAAGAGGTTTACAGGGGCAGCTATTAACGTAATGAAGAGGGTTACAGGGGCAGCTTTAACTCAATGAAGAGGGTTACAGGGGCAGCTATTAACTCAGTGAAGAGGGTTGCAGGGGCAGCTATTAACTCAATGAAGAGGGTTACAGGGGCAGCTATTAACGTAATGAAGAGAATTGCAGGGGAAGCTATTAACTCAATGAAGAGGGTTACAGGGGCAGCTATTAACTTAATGAAGAGGGTTGCAGGGGCAGCTATTAACTCAATGAAGAGGGTTGCAGGGGCAGCTATTAAGTCAATGAAGAGGGTTGCAGGGGCAGCTATTAACTCAAAAAAGAGGGTTGCAGGGGCAGCTATTAACTCAATGAAGAGGGTTGTAGGGGCAGCTATTAACTCAATGAAGAGGGTTACAGGGGCAGCTATTAACTCAATGAAGAGGGTTACAGGGGCAGCTATTAACTCAATGAAGAGGGTTACAGGGGCAGCTATTAACTCAATGAAGAGGGTTACAGGGGCAGCTATTAACTCAATGAAGAGGGTTACATGGGCAGCTATTAACCTAATGAAGAGGCTACATGGGCAGGTATTAACGTAATGAAGAGAATTGCAGGGGCAGCTATTAACTCAATGAAGAGGGTTACAGGGGCAGCTATTAACTCAATGAAGAGGGCTGCAGGGGCAGCTATTAACTTAATGAAGAGGGTTACATGGGCAGCTATTAACTTAATGAAGAGGATTACAGGGGCAGCTATTAACTTAATGAAGAGGATTGTAGGGGCAGCTATTAACTTAATGAAGAGCTTTACAGGGGCAGCTATTAACGTAATGAAGAAAGTTGCAGGGGAAGCTATTAACTAAATGAAGAGAGTTGCAGGGGCAGCTATTAACGTAATGAAGAGAATTGCAGGGGAAGCTATTAACGTAATGAAGAGGGTCACAGGGGCAGCTATTAACTTAATGAAGAGGGTTGCAGGGGCAGGTATTAACTTAATGAAGAGGGTTGCAGGGGCAGGTATTAACTTAATGAAGAGGGTTGCAGGGGCAGCTATTAACTCAATGAAGAGGGTTGCAGGGGAAGCTATTAACTCAATGAAGCGAGTTGCTGTAATAGCTGACTAGACAGAAGCCTCAATGAAATGGGAACAGCTGATAGGACAGAAATCTGAGTGAAGAGAGCTGTGTGAGCTTACTGAGGAGATCTGTGGGAACGGTGGAGAGAGTAGAGGTTTGTGAAAGTTGCTGACAGAACAGTACCTTAACTGAAAATAAATTACGGAATCAGCCCATGAGACAGAAATATCATTCAGACTCCCCCCCCCCCCCCCCCCCCCCCCCCCCCTTCAAATTAGGTATCAAGCAGAAATATCATGAGCTCACTGAAAAGAGAGGACAAACGTTGTATTACTGGAGCGCCAAACACATGGGATAAACAAATTACAACACAGAAGCAATGCAACGCATTTCGATCTCTAGGTTTGTAGAAGACTTAGAGCTCGAAACCCTATCGTAATGTGATTTGTCAAATTCGTTCAGCAGTCTGATAACTTGACTTTTGTTATTTTACACCTCTAGCCAGCAGCCACTCTACTTTGAAACTCGTTGGAGAAAGTTATCGAAAATAGCTGGTAGGATAAACATATATGTGCAACTTCAGCGTAACCTGTGTGCGATAGTAATGCTTCCACCACTCCCCCCCTCCTCCCCATCCGAAAAAAGAATCTTGGAGCAGCTAAACTTGTGTCATAATTTATCATTTTGTTAAATAATAAATGGTTAAAGAATCCTTCAGCTTCTACTTTCACTCCAACAATGCATTCAGCTGAACTTTATGTTCGATTATAATCAAAGAGGAATCCCACTTCTCCTTTTTCACGTTCCACCAACAGTGTAATTATATTGACGACTTGGCGAATCAAAGCATGATGGATAATTTCATTTGTGGCATAACTGATGAGATGATCACTGATGTATTATAATATCTTAAACGTGGGAGTTTCATCTAACGTGTGCGTATACGGAGATTTCGGCAACATTGGTCAACACACCTG
>CM031597.1:31229014-31246514 GCA_018398815.1 Conus ventricosus | reverse complement strand
ACACACTGTCGTTTCAAGTGTAACACTTACAACACGTAACGCCATGACACACCCAATAACAGGACAAAATGTTTTCTATAGAAAAAAATTCTTGAACAGATGGGTTTTGAGAGCAGAGCGGAAAGCAGAGTCAGTTTTGGCAGAGCGGATCGAAAGTGGGAGAGAGTTCCAACGGAGGGGCTGCCAAAAAAGAAGGAACGTTCACCATAGGTTTTTGTTGAAACGCGTGGCTTGCAGAGTGTGAGAGTGTCAGATGATGAGCGGAGTGTTCTTGCGGTGTGTATATGCTACCAGGTGAGAAAGATAGACAGGGCAGACCATTGACGGCGCGAAAACACATGCATGCAATTTTGATTAATGCGTGCTGCTATGGGGAGCCAGTGCAGAGTGTAGAGATGCGGGGTGATGTGGTCTCTACGGGGAACCCTCAAGACCAGGCGTGCTGCAGTATTTTGTAATCTCTGAATTCGTTGTTAAGATCTTGTGGGCAATTTACAAGGAGACCATTGCAATAATCCAGACGGGAGGCACAATGCTGAACGAGAGTTTTGTTGCCTCAGTTGAGAGGAAATGGCGAATTGAGCTGATACGACGGAGCTCAAAGTTAACTGTACGAATTACGTTCATGATGAGCATTCATTGTCAGATGTGAGTCAAGAACAACGCCAAGATTCTTTGCTGATTTTGAAAATGGAACAGTGGCATCACGACAACAAGCGAGTCCGGTAATGGAGTAGACAGTGACGTTCTTGGTGAAGAAATGACTAAAGCTTCAGTTTTCTCATCGTTTAACTTGAGTTTGTTAAATGTCATCATGATTTAACATCCTGAATACATGCTTGCATTGACTGAACAGCTCGTTGACATGGCTGGGTTCTGCAGACTTTTGTAACTGAGTATCATCTGCAAAAGAGTGAGACAGAACAGAATGAGATGAGATGATATCAGACAAGGGTGTTGTATACAAAACAAACAAAACTGGGCAAGGACAGAACCTGTGGCACTCCACAGGCGATTAACGCTGGGTTAGATTTGCAGTCTTGAATAGATACAGTTTGAGTGCGGTTGGACAGGTTGATTCAAACCAGTGAAGGGCTGTGTCAGAAACACCAAACACATGTTCTAAACGAGAGAGAAGAATGCTGTGATCAATGGTGTCGAATGCGGCCGAGAGATCTAACAATGTCAAAACAGAGAGTTTTCCTTCATCAAGAGAAAGCAGGAGATCATTTACAACTTTCATCAGGGCAGTTTCCGTGCTATGACGGGTCTATAGGCCGATGATGGTTACTGAAATTGGACGATAAATGAGTGGAAAGCTGAGACAACAATTTTCTCATTAATCTTTGACAAAAACGACAGATTTGAAACTTGACGGAAACTTTTCAGATCGTTAGAGTCCAGTGTTGGCTTCTTCAATAGAGGGGTTACAATCGCATTCTTGTGAAATCAGGGAAAATACCGGAAAGTAGGAATCATTGATCATCTTTGTCAAAAAGGCAGAACAGTTTCCAAGCATTCATAGAGCAGGGGCGTGGGGAGTGGGTCAAGATCACAAGTTTTGGGAGCTGATTTTTTCAAATTACCAAACCTCTTCGTTAGTGACGGACTGAATGCACAAGTGGATCACACTGAACGGTTTACCAAGGGGGTGCGCCACAGTCACTTGAGCGTCCAGATCTTTCGAATTTTCTCACCCTTGGAACAAAAGAAGTCTGAAAACATATTTGGCAATGCAGACAATGGTAGATAGTGGGAAGCTGATTACTTTTGTCCTAGCAACAAGGTGTTGGTGATGTGATACAGTTCTTTGCTAGACTTTGCCTCCGAAATACTGGTGATGTAGAATAAAGTCTTGGCTTTGTGAACAAGGAAAGTCACAAAATTCTTGATCCCTGAAGACAGAGAGCTATGTTGATCCCTGAAGACAGAGAGCTATGCTGATCCCTGAAGACAGAGAACTATGTTGATCCCTGAAGACAGAGAGCTATGTTGATCCCTGAAGACGGAGAGCTGTGTTGATCCCGAAGACAGAGATCTATGCTGATCCCTGAAGACAGAGAACTATGTTGATCCCTGAAGACAGAGAGCTATGTTGATCCCTGAAGACAGAGAGCTATGCTGATCCCTGAAGACAGAGAACTATGTTGATCCCTGAAGACAGAGAGCTATGTTGATCCCTGAAGACAGAGAGCTATGTTGATCCCTGAAGACAGAGAACTATGTTGATCCCTGAAGACAGAGAGCTATGTTGATCTCTGAAGACAGAGAACTATGTTGATCCCTGAAGACAGAGAGCTATGGTGATCCGTGAAGACAGAGAACTATGTTGATCCCTGAAGACAGAGAGCTATGTTGATCTCTGAAGACAGAGAACTATGTTGATCCCTGAAGACAGAGAGCTATGTTGATCTCTGAAGACAGAGAACTATGTTGATCCCTGAAGACAGAGAGCTATGTTGATCTCTGAAGACAGAGAACGATGCTGATCCCTGAAGACAGAGAGCTATGTTGATCCCTGAAGACAGAGAGCTATGTTGATCCCTGAAGACAGAGAGCTATGCTGATCCCTGAAGACAGAGAGCTATGTTGATCCCTGAAGACAGAGAACTATGCTGATCCCTGAAGACAGAGACAGAGAGCTATGCTGATCCCTGAAGACAGAGAGCTATGCTGATCCCTGAAGACAGAGAGCTATGCTGATCCCTGAAGACAGAGAGCTGTGTTGATCCCTAAAGACAGAGAGCTATGTTGATCCCTGAAGACAGAGAGCTAAGTCGATTCCTGAGGACAATGAGGTTTGTCGATCCATGAAGACACTGCTATGCCAGTCTCCGAGGACAGGCAACTATGTCGATTCCTGAGGACAGAGAGAGTTACGTCGAATCTTGGAGAGAGAGAGAGAGAGAGAGAGAGAGAGAGGAGAGAGAGAGAGAGAGAGAGAGAGAGAGAGAGAGAGAGAGAAGAGAGAGAGCTGTGTCAATCACAGAGGACAGAGAGCTGTGGAGTTTCCTGAAGACTGAGAGCTATGACAGTCTTAGAGGACAGTGATCCATGTCAGTCCCTGAGGACAAAGAGCTATGGAGACTTCCTGAGGACAGAGAACTATGTTGATCCATAAGGATAGAGAGCTAGAGATGTGTCAATCCCTGCAGACAGAGGGCTTCCCGAGGACAGACAACTATGTTAATCCCAGAACACCACAGAGAGCTATGGAGTTTTCCGAGGACAGAGAGCTCTGTCAATCCAGAACACAGAGAGCTGTGGAGTTTTCCGAGGACAGAGAGCTCTGTCAATCCCAGAACACAGAGAGCTGTGGAGTTTTCCGAGGACAGAGAGCTCTGTCAATCCCAGAACACAGAGAGCTGTGGAATTTTCCTGAGGACAGAGAGCTCTGTCAATCCCAGAACACAGAGAGCTATGGAGATTTCCTGAAGACGGAGAGCTATGTCAATCCTTGGGCACAGAGAGCTATGGAGTTTTCTATGGAACATAGAGCTCTGTCAATCCCAGAACGCAGACAGCTATGGAGATTTCCTAAGGACGGAGAGCTATGTCGATCCATGGGTACAGAGATCTACGTCAACCCCAGAACACAGAGAGCTATGTCAGTCCCAGACTACAGAGAACTATAGTGACTTCCTGAGGATATAAAGCTGTATCAGTCCAGAACACAGACAGCCATGTCAATCCCAGAGAACAGAAAGCTACGGAGATTTTTTCTCGACGACAGAGAGATTGGGAGATATCCGGACAGTGAGCCACGGAAATCCCTGTGAATATAGAGCTTTAGGATTCTCTCACCATCCAAATGTCCAGCACTGCACCCACCCATTCAACAGAAATCGACTTTTCATTGAAAACGATGGTAAAGGTGAATCTTCTCCTCCACTCAACATGCTGATTAACACTACTTTAATTACTACCATACTTATCATCAAATGTATGATCAAATGAGTTATATACGCAAAAAGCAATTCCTTTAGGACACCAGTCAGGGGCTTCACGACTCATGGGGAGAATGTGGAGTCCTATCTTGGGGTGTGGGAGAAGAAACGGACTTTTCGTTCGTGTGTTATTCGTCTAAGCTCTGACATCTTAAATCTGAGCAAAAAATAATACAGGCTCTCTCTCTCTCTCTTTCTCTCTCTCTCTCTCTCTCTCTCTCTCTCTCTCTCTCACACACACACACACACACACACACACACACACACACACACACACACACACATACACACACACACACACACACCACACACACACACACAACACACACACACACACACAAACGCATATAACTTGTAAGTATTCACTATACACACACAAACGCACATTACACTGTAGCTATTCACCTATGCGCAGACATCATGTAAATTCGTTATATACTCCACGTTAATTGAGCAATGCTATCATATCTTAAAATACACGAGCGCTTCATCTCATCCCTACACAATACCATTTAATCAGGCATACACAAACACAATGTCATCATTCTCAGCTCGCTGTTTCATCATACACCATACACAAGGCACGCAGTTTCTCTTATAATGCATAAATAAATGTGTGTGTGCTCACCACCACACACACACACACAACACACACACACACACACACACACACACAACAGGGTACTTACGCAGTGTTTATTCTGTCACCGACAAAAAATGAAACAACCCAACTTGGGAGTCGCCGGCACTTCGACTGGACAATAGTCCAAACGCAGACATCTTGGCGCCACGTTAGACGGGCCCATGGTTCGGATCCGGCCAATTAAGCTTAGTGGAGAGGCTTCACAGAGAGACGGTACGATCCACCCAGACTGACTAAGCCGTTTTGATCCGACGCCTCGATGTCTAGCGAGACGAGTCGTAGAGCCCGGCTCAGGCTCATCTGGCAATTTGTCTGCAGCGTCATTGTTAGTTAGACGTCGTGGCGCCTACCCAGACTCAGCTAGCCACTTTAGAGTGACCAGTGTCCACGAGTTAAGCCACACGGCGCCAGTTAAGTAGGGAAGGGGGGAAGGTAGTGTGTGGTGGGGGTGAAATCTAGCTAATCAATTAAATGACCGATTGACCACCACAGAGAGTAAGGCGTGTCGGCGTGACTGTATGATTTGAATATCCAATGGAATTAGAGGGAGATAACTTCGGGTGTCAGGGCGGGTAAAAATACTGACCATGGTACTCGCCCTTTTTGGACAGATCGGAACGAATAAAGAGGATGTGAGAGAGAGAGAGAACGGGAGAAAGAGAGGAGAACGAACAGAGAGACAGAGAGAGAGAGGTCTGAGTGTAATCTCTGAGGAGGAGAAAAGCAGAGAGATGAGGGGAGGAGAGAAGAGAACCAAGTTGAGAGATTTGATGAGATTGTCTGCAGAGGAAGGACTTAGGAGAGATGTGGGAGAGAGTTGCTAACTAATGAAGAGAAAAGGAAAGAAGAAAAAAAAAAGGAAAGAAAAGCAACCATGTCCATTTGATAAGAGCAGACTAGAAGAGAGAGAGAGAGAGAGAGTGCAATGCGTTAATGCAGGAAGAAAGAAAGGAGAACAGATCGATGTTGATAGTCACTGTTCTATCCTAACCGGGGGTTCGACCTCATACCTGGCAGCGTCACTTCGCAAGCAGAACCACAGACCAACGCCAACAGTCTCACCTGACCAGGCGCCATCAGACCAACACCAGTGCCAGCAGTTGTGTCGTGTTGTGAAAGTGACAGTGAAAAGAAAAAGAAAAGAAAAGAAAAGACAGTGATTCGTGAATAGTTAAGATCACCTGGCCAGGTAAAGTAGAAATCTATTTATACCCGGGTTAGTTAATGATGTTTTAGATAAATGATTTTGTGAAGTTCAGGAAAGAGAGAATGTTTTATTTTGTTTGATTCCATATGCATTGATGTTTTCGTTCTATGAAATGTGTAGTAAAGTTATAGACTTTACTAGTGGTTTGATGTGACGAATGCATGATATATGAATGAGATCGTAAGCAAGCGTGAGTGTGTTTGGGCTGTGCGCTAGTCCTTCCTCCATAGACATCACCCGAGGTTGACAATTTATTGGCGAGCCTGCCAGGATTATTCTGGCCATTTATTATAATTGTTCAACTTCTCAGAGAGGAAGCTGGGTGGGATTCAAGTATTGTAATCCTAAGACAAGGGGTTGTCTTACTGTTATGTTCCCAAGATAGTTAAATACTAGGCTTGGCATTGCTTCATGATAGTTAATCTAGGCTTGGCATTTCAGCCCCAGAGTACTCATTTCGCACAGATTGCCTATAATTCGCTCTCATAGTTGGGTCAGGCGCTGGGCGTCTTATAAAAACTAATTACGTTGTCCCAAGCTAATATTATCATTCATAGGATTGTGCTATTACGTCACTCGTGTCGAGTAACCACCAGTTTGGCTGTCGTTAGTAATAAAATCTTGTTCAAAAAAAAAAAAAAAAAAAAAAAGAGAGATATAATGGCGGAAGAAAAGAACCCCCCCTATTGAACAACTTGTGGCGTCGCCGTGTTTTAGGCTCTCGGGAGAAGAGTTGCGGCTTTTTTGAAAACCAACAAAATTTTTGGAAAGGGATGAACGCGCAGAAAGACCCGTGTCGCTTTTAAAGCGCAGGAAACGAAAGATAGGGAAACGCGGAAACAGAAGAATGAAGCAGGAGACAGAAAGAATAAGGGAAGGCAGGAAACAGAAAGATAAAAGCGGGAAAAAGAAAGGTTTTAAAGTAGGGAAACGCGGGAAAACGGAGAGATTAAAGGTTCAATTAGAGTTAAGAAAGTAAGAATACAGGGGAGCCCCCGGGGGGGAGTTCAGTTTCCGGGACTTGTGCGCAGCTATCCCCCCGCCCCAAATTGAAAATTCTCGGAAAGGGAACCCGATTCGTTGTGCACCCCTCAGTCGTTTAAAACGTTTTGCGACCATTCAGGGTTGGGCCTCCAAAAGAGTGGGCAGTCTTTTGTCGGCGTTATGAGGGGAAAGGCTTTACAATTTTCACTGCGTTACCAGCAAAACAACAGTCGATTTTGGTGCTGTAAAAGGAGTCTTAATGAAGGGATTCAGAAAGAAATTTCGTTCACTAATTGCAAGCGGGGGAAAAGTAACCAGTTTGGTTCCCGTCTAGATACTTTTTTGAGAAAGGGTTAGGTTGAGTGGTACGGAAGGATTTTCGCTGAGTTAAAAGAGCTAGTTATGAAAAAACGATTTTTAGGTTGCGGCCCTGATTAAAACCATCTTTGAAAGAGAGACGCCGAGACGCAGGAGAGTTGTTGAAGTTGCAGGGTGTATAGAGAGGCACTTTTGGGAAAAGGGCAGGAGAAAGGGGTCTAGGCACAGGTGAAAGAGTGAAGGGCAGGATTTCTGAAAAGTCTGCAAACCCTGGTGGGCGAAGGAAAGGGAAAAAGGGCTTTTGGTGTTTCATTTGTCACAAGGGGCTGGGGCGGGGATTGTCGCATGAGGTTCCAGAAGGCGCACCTTGCAAGGGGGGATAAGGGTCGTCAAGGGGAAAACATGCAGGGGAAACCCAAAAAAGGGTTTAAATTGAAGAGGGGGGGGAGTGGGGCCCAGGTGCATGGACAGCTAGTGTCAGGGATGGAGGGCATAGGGATGGTTCGTTACCAGGGGAAAGGGAAGGGTGGTTTGGAGAAAGGGGGAAAGTGTTACGAGCAGGGGTTTTTCATGGGGGTTAGTCAAACAACGGGTCGAGAAAGGGGGATTGACAGGGCAATCAGACCTGTACTCAATCGATGGCCTGTGAGGAATTTTTCCATTGCTAAGATAGAAGTACGTCCCCCTTATTTCAGCGAGTTGTCGCGCTGGTGAGGGAAAAACCCCTTCAATTTGATCATTGGAAATTTTCCCGGGGGGAAAGGGGACCCAGGGGTCCTGAGTTTTTGATGCTACGGGGGCAGCATTTCAAACCGGGCAAAAAGGGGGAAAAAGGGTTTTTAAACCGTTGTTTTTTCCGGAAGGAAAGTCGGGCATAGATGTGTCGCCTGAGAGTTTAGGGCACCCAAAGGAACAAGCCCCTTTCGCTCGCGAAGTCTGGGAGTTGGAAAGAGGTGGAGAAAAACAGGAGGTTAAGGAGGTAGACAAAATTTTTTGTGAAAGGGGGCTTTTGAAACCGAGTGTTCCCAGGGGAAGACGGGCAAGGGCCCTCATTAGGGGTACCAGGGGTTATCGTGACACTGTCATGTCAGTGGGTCACGAGCGCTCAGGCGGGTCATCTCGGCACCAGCAAAAACAGCTGGAGAATTTTTGTGACTTTCTTGGCCAGGGCAATGGAGACTCAAGCGTTTCTGCATGTATGTGACGTGTGTCAAAGGTCAGCCACAAGGGGGGGTGAAGAGGAAGGCGCCTCAAAAACAGCCTCCTTAATTGACACCCCTTTTGGAGGGTGGCTGTTGCCTGATTGGCCCAATCGCCCCCTTTTCCCAAAGGGGGGCACAGGATGTTTGACATTGTGGATCGCGACAGTCCCAAAAGCGGTTGCTTTGAAAGGCGTAGATACGCACGTGGGAAAGGGTGGTAGACTTTTTTTCTGGGTTTGGGTGTCCCCACAAATTCTCAGTGACAGGGGGGTCTCGTTCCCTCAGGCGTGATGAAGAGGTAACAGGCTCTAGGGATACACGCGCTCACTCCCCCATCCCATCACAATGCAAGGGCTTGGGGGAGAGATTCAATGGTGGCTGAAGGGACTTAAAGAAGCTTGTGGGAAAAGGGCCCAGATTGGGCCGTACATTCCAGGGGGCACTTTTCGCCTCGGGGAAGCCCCTCGGAAAGCACAGCTTTTCGCCATTTGAGCTGCTGTATGGGCGGCATTTGGGGGACGGTGTGCTTTAAAAAGGCTGTGGTCCGGGAAGGAGTCCGAAAAAAGTAAAAACCCACATTCAGTATTGGTAGACTTACGCAATAGGCTCAGGAGACATGTAAGGTGAAGGGAGAGTTTGCGGGAGGCTAGGGTCGTCCGAAAAGCAGAGACAGGAAGGTGGGGAAGCAATTCCTCAAGGTGGGGATAAAGCCCTGTTATGCCCCCACGGATACAAAAGCTGCTAAAGCTTGGAAGGGGCCTTAACCTTTTAAAAAGGTAGATCGGATCCGAATCGAGTGAAGGGGAAATAAAAACTTTTCCTGAAAAATTCTCCGAAAATATATTCACGTGAGACTCAAAATAGCGCAGCAGAAATCTTGATGGAGGCAAGGGAAACCCAGCGGGAAGGGGGAGATTTTTTTGCTGATTTCCCCGGGAAGAGTCATCAGGGATGTGTCACTGTAGAAGGTGACATGGGAGCGAGGAAGTTAGTGGGCTCCTAAACATATGGGGGCGCCCTGATGTAAACCAGGGGACAACTCTGAGACATGTACGGGGGAGTTGAATAACAGAAACCCGTACATGTGAAAGCCTCCCCGTCCCATAGCCACCAAGCAAGTGATCGGGGAGGAGGTGAAAAGATGTTGGCCTTGGGGTGTTTGAACCGTCCAAATCATCTTTAGTGCCCCCGTCGTCAGGGGGGAAAAGTCAGGTGAGCATCGATTCGTGTGACTATAGCGTCGAACAGTGTCCCAAGGTCGATGCGGGTCTTTCCCAAAACAGGGAAGACCGTTCGCTCAGATCGCCCAAGCAAGCCAGTTTTTCACCAGGATAGATCTGAGCAAGGGGTACGGCAAATAGCCTGGGAGGATCAAAAGGAAGTCCCCGCATTCTCCACTCCTTGGGGGATACCCGTGGGAGTACTCCTTCGGGATGGTCAACGCACCTGCATTTCTCTCGGGTGATAGGAAGTTATGACGGGGTTGGAAGGCGTTGTGAATTTTATGGGTGAATTCTGATAGCTCCGAGACATGGGGGGAGCATATAGGGAGCTAGGAGCTTTTTTGAGAGGTTGAGGAAAGCCCAAACCCCCAGCCAGACCCAAAAAAAGGCCAGGTTGGTTTTCCAAGTGGAGTTTCCCAGGTTTTTTTGTCGGAGGCGACACAAAGCAGCCGGGGAAAAAGGAAAGGTGGAGAAAATGATGAATTCAGAGGACCAAAAACCAAAACGAAGTCAGGGTTGTGGTTTTATTGGGTTCTATAGGGAGTTTGTCCCCCAAAATTTTTCTGCAATCCGGTCTCTCAGTGATTGGTCAAGCAGGGAACCGGCATGGTCGAGTGGGCAGCGCTGCGAGCAAACACTGCGACGGTGTTGGGAAAGCTAGGTTCCGTCCCCCTCTTTAAGCTGCCAGTATTTCCCAAACCTTTTTTTTTGCGGACAGATCATCGGGGGGGGGGATAGGGGCAGTAGTTGAGGGCTGGAGGGCGAGTTTTGTGGTATGCTAGCAGGAAGTTGACAAAGTTTGAAAAAGGGGGCGCAACTGGGGAAGGGGTGTTTTGTGTCTGTGGCGGCAGAAGTTCCACAAAAATTGTATGGGAAAGAGTCGTGATAAGAAAATCACCAACCACTCAAATTCCCGAGGAGGCCACTGAAAAACGAGGGTTCTGCGTTGGGCAATGGCACTGCGCCTACAGGCGAGTGCAGTACTTCCCGGTGACAGAATGTCGGGGTGCTTTTAAGTCGTGTAGTCTGCAACTGAACTCAGAGGAAGCAGTCATATCCCCGGGGGGTTTGTTGAAAAAGTGTTGATTACGTTAGTTGATTTGGGTAGGGGTTTTATTCCCGTTGGTTGGGTTTATTTTTTTGGGGAATTGTTCATATTTTCTTTGTGGGGGCTTTTTCTGTGAATGTAGTTATCTTGGAGCATAAGTCCTTGGTGTAAAACATTGTTTGCAATAAGTGAGGTGGGATTCCCCTGAAGTGCATGGGCTGAAATCATATTTATTGTGCTTTTCATAAGAATTTTGAAGAGAAAATATGGCAAATCCGCAGGGAGGGAATCGCATAAATCGCACAGAGGTCGTTATAAAATGAGCTGAATAACGCAAGAGCGCACGTCAATGATAATATTGGGTGGTATTCACTAAAGTTTTTTTAACTTATAAAAACCCTTTGGTTGTAAAGTATTTTAAAAACTTTGCACGTGTAGCTGTGTGTCAGCAAATTGGGGTTTTTGTTTTTTTTTTTTACCGTTGTTTTTGGGCAATGCGGAGATGGTCTTTTGCAAGGGGGAAATTGCAGGACAAAAAAAAAGAAACAACCCAACTTGGGGGGTCGCCGGCACTTTGTGGCATAAGTCAAAAAAGAATCTTTGGGCCACGTAGGGGCCCATGGTTCGGAGGCCATTAAGCTTAGTGGAGAGGCTTCCGAGACGGTACGATCCACCCCAAAGATAAGCCTTTTGACCGACGCCCCGATGTCAGCGAGAGAGTCGTAGAGCCCGGTCAGGGTCATCTGGCCATTTTTCTGCCACGTCATTTTAGTTAGCGTGTGGGGCCTCCCCCGCTCAGACCCCTTTTGATGACCAGTGTCCCGAGTTAAGCCCACGGCGCCAGTTAAATAGGGGAAGGGGGGGGGGGGTTGTTGGTGGGGGGGAAATCACTAATCAATTAATGACCGTTGACCACCACAGAAGTAAAAGGGGTGTCGGGTGACTGTCGTTTGAATACCAATGGAATTAGAGGGAGATAACTTGGGGGTAGGGCGGTAAAAATATGACCAAAGGTACTCGCCCCTTTTTTTACGTCCCTAAAAATTGAGAGGGAGAGCGGGAGAACGAAGGAAACGAACGAGAGAAGAGAGAGAGAGGTTGAGTGTAAACTTGGGAGAGAAAAGCAGGAGATGGGGGAGGAGAGAAAGAACCAAGTTGAGGTTAGCAGAGTGTCTGCAGAGGGAAGGGCTTGGAGAGATGTGGAGAGAGTTGCTAACTAAGAAAAAAAAGGAAAGAAGAAAAAAAAAAGGAAAGAAAGCAACCTGTCCATTTGATAAGAGCAGCTAGAAGAAGAGAGAGAGAGAGTGAATGCGTTATGAGGGAAAAAAGAAAGGAGAAACGATGTTTATAGTCACTGTTTATCCAAAGGGGGGTTTGACCTCAACCCGGCAGCGTCACTTTGCCAAGCAGGGAAACCACAGCCAACGCCAACGTCTCACCTGCAGGCGCATCACCCAAAACCCGGGCCAGCGTTGTGTCGTGTTGTAAAGTGAAGTGAAAAAGAAAAAAAAAAGAAAAAAAAGACAGTGATTCGTGAATGTTAAGATCATGGCCAGGTTAAGTAGAAATCTATTTATACCCGGGTTAGTTAAAGATGTTTTTGATAAATGATTTGTGAAGTTCAGGAAAGAGGAATGTTTTTATTTTGTTTTATTCCATAGCATTGATGTTTCGTTCTTGAACATGTGAGTAAAGTTTAGACTTTACAGTGGTTTGATGTGACGATGATGATATATGAATGAGATCTAAGCAAGTGGGGTGTTTGGGCTGTGCGCTAGTCCCTTCCCCCATCGACATCCCCGAGGTTGCAAATTTTCGGGATCGCACTCAACGGTAACCCATCAGGGACACATACGAACCCCCTCCTTCACGCCCCCAAAATTTATACAGTTTAACAGTTACGAACAGCACAAGGCCTCACTCCGAAAACCAAAAAAGTCTTGGCGGTGACGTTCCTGCGTTACTTCAAAAAAAAAAAAAAAGGTTTACACCTTCCGAAAGTGAAAGGTAGCTTATTCTATGGGAGTTCTCATGTCAAAAGGATGGGAAAAAAATTGTCAAAAGGTTACTTTTTATCTTTTAAAGAAAAAACTAAAAAACATAATGAAGGTTACTGTTCCTTTTACAGGAAAAAAAAAACCATTGAGCGAAATAAATAGGGACCCATAACTGGAAAAAACATAATCGCATTATTTTGATTTTACCGGAACTATGCCCCCCGGGAAAATGGCTTAATCATTTTTTTGTTTTTTTTCACACACCAATTGCAATCGTTTTCCCAAGCAGCCACAAAAACGATATTTAGACACTCACAGTTTTTACGCTCTTTCCCGGACTTTATTCAATTACACGAGTACATGTTTACTGTGGTCGTACGTCTTTGGGTGAGGACTTTTTCTTTTTTCATCGTGAAGAAAAAAAGTTCGGAAATTTGCGGTGAATTTGTCGCTGAAGTCACCCCTAGTGTCACTGTTGCGTCTGACAAACTGCGTGTTACTTCTAGAGTGTGTGGCACAGCTTCATTAACACACTTACGTGTTAAATGCCGTGTGACCGCTATTGACCCCCACCTACTTTACCTTTTCCACCCCTCCTTTAGTTCTCAGCATTATCCTTTGCCTGTTTGTTTACATACTGGGTAGAGGATCTTAGTTTCCCAGCCCCACCACTTCAAAAGTTTACGCACGCACATGCACGCTCGCGCGCACACACACGCGAAATCCAACTATTTTTGTCGTTACAATGTACATTATATATATTATTTTGTAAAATCTCGACGGGAATCGACGTTCCGGTCTGTTATTGTCTTAAGCCAAAATTGTATACTCTACGTTTTTAGCAGTTACTCACAGAGGCTGGTTTCTAGTATTGATGTAAGTCAGAACACTAAGGGCCCTGATGCTCACGCTGACGCTCTCAAGGGGCAAACATATGTACGTTTTCAATAATCGTGTGATCTGCTTCCATGAACTCTGATTTCAGAAGCGTATGTAACCAGGTTGGTTGTGACAGTCAAGTAACTGAAAGAATAAAGTGGAGACTGGTAACAACAAACTACCTAGTCATTTTCAAATGCAAACAACGCCCTCTCCAGCTGTAATAGCCATGATTATCTTCTAGCGCATTTGAAAATTTCACGCAAGTATAGAAAATAACATCACGATATGCATCGTTGTTCATTATGTCCATCTCTTTGTCGTCGTCAAACTTCATACAAACAAAGAAAATGGGTGAGTATGGGGCGTGAATTGGTACAACTTCACACAAACAGCGGAAATATGAGAGTAGGGGGCAGAAATAGCTAGGTTTATAGAGTGCCGGATTTGTGATCCTGGTGATCCTGAGGTCGCGGGTTGAAATCTCTGGCGAGCCGTTTTGGTTCAAAGGAAATTTTTTCCGTCGGCGTTATCTTTGGTTCTAACTTCATTTCCCGAAAAGTCCCTTGAACGAGAACGATGTTCGGAGTGTGAACGCACGCATAACGTCTTGTGCATACACTCAAAATCCCATTACAAACTTTCGGAAGAGAACGCCAGTTTGGCCGTCGGTATAGATTGCATGCATACACATAGCATGAATCCCCCATGAAAACTTGAGGGAATATGTGAAAAACTGAGTGACTGATATTCAACCCAGTGACACGTGAAACGGACAGCTAGCGTCTGCGGTCATCTCTTCTGTCAGCTCCATCCAGCTAGGTTACTCGCTGCGCCAACGAGAGCGTGGATTGTTAAGCGCTTTGAGCTTGGTCGCTAACCGAGAACAGGCGCTATGGAAGTACTCCAGTATTGATAACAGTAAAAACGATAATAACAACAACGATAAGCATCATCAACATCATCAAAATCATTATTCTTTTGAAGAAATGTGTCCCTAATCTCAAACACAACTACATAACAAAACGAAAGTTGACGTAACATAAAGACAAGTCTTTCAAGAATGGAAAATTACGTCAACAGAGAATGCCAACGGAAGGATTAAAAGAAATGTCCTATCAAGACAATCCGATTCCATGTTTATCTAACGCTTGAACATCACCAGAACATCACCATTTACTAGACATCACCATTTATTAGACAGGAGAATAGACGGGTTCAAAATTTCCCCTTGTTTTACGCCAAAACAGAAAAAAATCTGTATGTACGGATCACTATCCGTTCTAGGCATTTTACCTCTTTTTTCATGTTTCTTGAAAGCTCTCCGAAGAAAGTTTCTGTGTGTCCAACCATCATAGTCCATCGATTCTGTCTGCACAACGAAGACTTTTTAAAGTCTATGAATGCGACACAGCTAACGAGCTGCTTCTGTACTTAATTTAAAAGTATGAAAACACGATTGGTTGTAATATAATTCTGACAAAATTCTGCCTGTGCTTCATTTATGTCCTTTGCCTATGCATCAAGACGTTTCCGCAAATGGTAGCTTTTCACCAGATACTTTTCTCAAAGGTATTCCTCTGTACATGCCTGGGCAATCAATATCCCGTTTTTATGCAATGTGGGCCTATGTATTACACATTCTGTCAATTCATCTAGAGAAGCTACCTAATTCAAAAAGCTCGTTAAAGCAATGAATAAGAAAGGACACGACGAACGAATTCCAATACTTGAAAAAAAGTAAGACACTTGCATTTAGAAGAATTGTTGCTCTTGAATTTTAAGGCCAAAGACATACTTCGTTCTCCGTAATGTAAATCAATGGGGTTTCAACTACCTCAGAACCATTAACATCAGTTTGTAGTTGGGCTTACATTGTACGACGAACATCAAAACCGTACTCAAAGACAACACACACACACACACACACACACACACACACACACACACACACACACACACACACACAAACAGAGAGAGAGAGAGAGAGAGAGTATGGGGACGAGCGGATGGGGAGGAGAAGAGAGAAGGGGGCAATGGGGGACCACCGGCGTCTGCTGTGGTCTTCATTCATGAGCCTGTTGACTAGATTTACGGAGGCTGGACAGGTTTATGTGGAGTATATCTACCCCCACCCCATTAAGGGAATCTCCTACCTGACGTAGAATTATGCTCACGCAAGCATTGCATATGGGTATTTATTTACCCACAGGTATATATATATATATATATATATATATATATATATATATATATATATATATATATATATATATATATATATATATATATCCATATGCGCACGCGCGCGCATACACACTCCACCGGCCCCCCATTCCCCACACAGAAAATGAGAGAGTAATGTTTCCAGAATATGGCGGGGGCAAAGGAGTGGGCCTTTTCTCTCAGCGCCCCACCCACCATGGGAGCGATAGGGACTGAGGCGGAAGAGGGGGGAAGGGAAGAGAGAGGAACCAGGGAGCCTGCTCCTGCCACGTAAACATGATAAGTCATACATGTTTCACCTTAGCCCTGCACTAAATGTCATCCGCTGTGTCAGTGTGCGTGCCTGTAGACCGGGAAGAGGTGGGGGAGGGAGGGGAGAGAGAGAGAGAGAGAGAGAGAGAGAGAGAGAGAGAGAGAGAGAGAGAGAGAGAGAGAGAGAGAGAGAGAGAGAGAGAGATTCGGATGGTTTATTCACATAGCCGCTTCAGAAGGGGTATGGAGATATAATATATTTGAAACAAATTCACGCACGTGTAACAAAGGATATCAAAACACAAAGACGTTGAGAACTTCAAAAACACAGTTTTCCTAATGTTACTTACCATACACAAAAACAACGAAAAATTTCGTCCCACTTCAGTTGAGAGAGAGAGAGAGAGACAGACAGACAGAGAAAGAGAGAGAGGGGGAGGGGAAGGGAGAGAGAGATTTACCAGTGTGCATGTGTGTTTGTGTGGCTGTTTGTGCGTGCGCACACGCGCGTATCAGAGAGAGAGAGAGAGAGAGAGAGAGAGAGAGAGAGAGAGAGAGAGAGAGAGAAGGGGTGGTGTGAGGTTAGTGTGTGTGTGAGTGAATTTGTGTGTGTGTGTGGTGTGTGTGTGTGTGTGTGTGTGTGTGTGTGTGTGTGTGTGTGTGTGTGTGTGTGTGAGGCAGAGATAGAGAGAGAGAGAGAGAGAGAGAGAGAGAGAGAGAGAGTGGGGGGGGGGGAGGGTGTACCACAAATGGAAACTGGAGGGAGAGAGAAAGCTGAAGTATTCGCAACGCTCGTGGAATGTTCGTCAAGTGCCTTTTATTCTAACAGGTTCCACTCGCCAACCATTCTTTTCCCATTTACCTCTTAAGAACAAAAACGCAAACTACAGTAATAATAATAACAGCCGTGGCAGGCAAGGTTTTAACTGTGATATACAGAACTCCAGCCTGTGGAAAATGACTAGTACATCATTTAACAGGGTACATCCCGGCTGACAAGCCGAAAATTCCATTACTTCCCTGTGCCATTCATTTGCGGAAAAAAAAGTATTTCTCTGTTATGCCCATTTCAATAATGCCTATCATGGGCTCAATTTTCACTTGACTTTTGCACACTGACACACATTGGCCGACACCAGTTACATGAGTTTCTTGAAGGCTTTTTTAAAAAATATATTTAGATGGTTCACTTCTCCGACTTGACAGGAAAATTCTTTAAAATTCCATGACTTTCCAAAATTTACATGACCTGTGTGGACTGAGAAACACACACACACACACAGACACAAACACAAACACAGACAGACACACACGCGCGCGCGCGCGCGCGTATGTGTATGTTGATATGAATTTCAACATGAAAAGAGTAATTACTTTTCAGATTCAATCAACCGCTAACTTCCTTCGCGAAAAGCTGATTTCATAAAGTAATTTTCTTCTTTAAGGAGTAATATCTCTTACTATAAGTTACTGTCTTTGTTAAATCAAGAGAAATTTTTCTTGTTGAATTTGTGGTTCTTTTCCTCCTGAAAAGAGTAATTCTATTCTTACAAAAGTACTTTCTCATCAGCAGA
>CM031597.1:31209014-31224014 GCA_018398815.1 Conus ventricosus | reverse complement strand
AAGAAACATCTTGCCCCATTCATAGTGAGGCAAGTCCTAACATGAAGTCATGGTCAAAGAAACATCTTGCCCCATTCATAGTGAGGCAAGTCCTAACATGAAGTCATGGTCAAAGAAACATCTTGCCCCATTCATAGTGAGGCAAGTCCTAACATGAAGTCATGGTCAAAGAAACATCTTGCCCCATTCATAGTGAGGCAAGTCCAAACATGAAGTCATGGTCAAAGAAACATCTTGCCCCATTCATAGTGAGGCAAGTCCTAACATGAAGTCATGGTCAAAGAAACATCTTGCCCCATTCATAGTGAGGCAAGTCCTAACATGAAGTCATGGTCAAAGAAACATCTTGCCCCATTCATAGTGAGGCAAGTCCTAACATGAAGTCATGGTCAAAGAAACATCTTGCCCCATTCATAGTGAGGCAAGTCCTAACATGAAGTCATGGTCAAAGAAACATCTTGCCCCATTCATAGTGAGGCAAGTCCTAACATGAAGTCATGGTCAAAGAAACATCTTGCCCATGCATGGTGAGGCAAGTCCTAACATGAAGTCATTCTTATGAAAACATTCTGTCCCATTCTTTTGATACAAGCCCTAACGTGTCATTGTTAAAGAAACATTCTGCGCCATTCCTTCTGAAACCAGTCCTAACATGATGTCATCATTACAAAAACGTTCTTCCCCATTCCCACACCAGTCCTAACAGGATATTTGAAGGGAAAAAAAAATCTGCCCCATACATGTTTTAATTTTGAATCATTATAATTCAGCCGACCACGCAGCGCTTTTCTAGGGCTGTCGAACTCACACAGTAAAATATGTCATATCACAAAACAAGTCAGACCTTATGAGACCAAAATCTGAAAAGAAAATAACCAGCAAAACCGGCTATGACATAGAAGCAAAACTACTGACATCCGACGATATCAGACCAGACATCATGTCATTGTTAATGAGACACCTTGCCCCCATTCCAGTTGGTCGTAGTCAACATATGACGTCATTGTTAGAGAGATCCTGCCACATTGCTGTTGAAATCAGTCTAGGAATGGTGTTGTGAACGAGACTCTCTGTCCCATTCCTCTTGATATTAAACCAGACACGATTCTGTCGTCGAAGATACACACAATGGCATCCTGCCCCCAATTCTGTTGACATCCGACACGATGATATTGTTGAAGTCACACTGTTCCATTGCCTCTGATATCAGTCTGGACACGATGTCATCGTGGAAAAGACACAAAGAGACACACTGCTTGAATACTGTTAATATCAGTCAAGAAACAATGTCATCGTTCAACAGACACAAAATGGCACTCTGCCCCAGTCCTCTTAATCTCAGTTCCGACATAACGGTGATGTTAAAAAGACAAACTGTCCCATTCTTTTTGGCATCAGTCCAGACACGATGCCACTGCTAATAGACATAAAGAGACACTCTGCTCAAATCAGGTCGTGCACTTTCGACGTGTGGATTTTTTTGTCTTTGGGATTTCTGCTGACTGAAAACTGCATTTTCACCGTGGATTCTATCTAGGCGGGAATACAGGCGAAAGGCGGGATTTTTGTTGTAGTCTTCATAAACAGTTATCTACTGCATTTTCACCGTGGATTCTATCTAGGCCGGGAATACAGGCGAAAGGCGGGATTTTTGTTGTAGTCTTCATAAACAGTTATCTACTCCATGGGGCTGATCAGCTCCCTTTTGAGCTCCTCTCATTTTGACCAGTCTAAATACGCCCGTTTAATAATACAATATCTTAAGAGAGAGAGAGAGAGAGAGAGAGAGAGAGAGAGAGAGAGAGAGAGAGAGACAGAGACAGAGACAGAACTCAGAACTCAGAAAGCTTTAATGTACATCGGCCTTGGGCCACAATACAAGGTACAAGGGAAGAGAGGGGGGGGGGGGGGGGGGGGGAGGGGGGAAGTGGGTAGGAACGGGGAGGAGTTATCATATATGTGTTGCAAACAGAACAAAAAAGCATTGCAATAATAATTCCCAAAACTTCGTGTAAAAGATGATACATTATTCAGATACGTTTAGAGTACACGAAATTACAATACAAATGAAGTCAGTCATTTCAAGGAAAACCAAGGTAGTGGTAATTGTCCGCAGTAATTTATCCACTAAAGAATTGACTTGATCCTTCTGTTTATGGCATGAAAAATGTGCCTTGATAGGCTATGTCTGTGCGAAGCACTGGATACCTTAAGAAGCAAATTAAGGGGACAACTAGCGAATTCTTTGAGAAATTTACTCCTTAGGTCTTGATAGAGGGAGCATTGAAATAAAAAATGTTGCTCATTCTCTACTTGATCACGGCAAAATGGGCACGCTTTGTCCTTTTCTGTTTTACTATAGCGATGCAAATTGTTATTCAGTGGAAGCAATTAAACCTGGTTCGTGTAATGGCACGCGGAAACAGTACGTATTTGTATCCAAAAGATATCTTTCCTTTTCAAAAACAGACTTAAAATTACTAAAAACAAAGCTCAAACTACCACTGAAATCCATCCTGGAGGAATACAAAGCAGGGAAGATCAGACTTCAAAGCATGCTGGAGGACTCAGGAGACAAGGTGGTAGAAGCAATCAAGCCCCAGCTGAAGACAGGCAGAAAATGGAAAGTTCAAGAGGCGATGGATTCTGCAAAAGAAAGTCTCAAGATCAGAGAAATAACAGGACACACACAGACCAACAGACAAGGACTGGGGGTGACCAAAAACGAATGGTGATCAAAGGCCAAAGGAAAAGCCAAAAGAGACATGCTGATTCAGGAGATGAGAAAAGAAGAAGACCAAAAAAGACTCCAAAAAGCAGTCCAGCAGAGCCAGCAAGGGCAATGGACAACGTGGGAGAATGCACTCCAAAGAAGTCTAACTTGGAATGACATTTGGCACATGGCCCCTCTCAGGATCAGCTTCATTCTCAGATCTGCATATGACCTTCTGCCCTCAAATGCAAACCTGGTGAAGTGGGGGAAAACAGACGATCCTGCATGCCCCTCTCCCATGAAAAACAAACAGTGCAGCATGTTCTAAGCTCATGTAAAGTAGCCCTGGCTCAAGGAAGGTACACTTGGAGGCACAACCAAGTGCTCAAAGAAATTGTACAAGTAGTCTGGGCTGGAACCAACACCACAAAAGGGAGAATCAGGACTCCAAAGCACCCGCAACATTCTTCACGGCAGGAGGCAGCAAATCATGGCCAAGAACAACAGTGCCACTCGAAACATGCAGGCAGAGTCTGCTGGATGGGGCAGATGACTGGGAGTGCACTGCAGACCTCCAGAATGGAAGAGTCACCCAGAGATCATCAGCAAGAGTGGCATGAGACCAGACATAGTAGTCCACTCTAAGTCAACCAAGCAGCTGATCATGATCGAGCTCACGGTGCCATATGAGAACAGAATGGAGGCAGCTCAAATCTACAAGACTGAAAAGTATGCTGATCTGGCAAACAGCCTGAGGAGAGAAGGCTATCAGGTCAAAGTCCTCACTGCAGAAATTGGAGCTAGGGGATTTGTAGGAACGTCTGCATACAGCCTCATGAAACAGCTCTCAGTTGAGGGAAGGAAAAAACCAGAGCCCTGAAAGCAATGGCAGAAGCGGCAGAGAGGTGTTCAAGCTGGATCTGGTCAAGGAGGAACAAAAGTGAACTTCATAAGGCTTAATTTCCTACAAATATCAGGTGTCCTGTGGCTCAGTGGTTAAAGCGCGAGTCATTAAGTAGAAAATGAGCATGTCCAGAGGGTCATGGGTTCGAATCCCAGCCATGGCTCGTCCCAAGATGGGGGGAAAAAAAAGGGGCAGCAGAGGGACATCCGGAGTCATGAACCGGGTGTGGCCCAACCCCCTAGAGTGTCAGGAGATAAGGGCCGAAAACACTTGCTTGAAGGGGGCTTCTCTTCTGAGGACTCTCTGCTGCCACGCTCTCCACGAGTTTCTTTCTACTTCGTATCTCTCACGGTCTCGTATGGTGCAGTCCATTCTTGAATGAACATATCAATAAGCCTTTGTTAAACACATTTAGGAACATTTTAACGTCTCCAACACCTTGTTGTAACCAAACAAAGTTAAAACCTGTTGAACACAAGATTTCTCTTACCTTTGAGACCCAGCACTGTTTTCCAGATCTGTCTAATTCCAAGAGCATCAAATATGCTTTCTGAGGTAACCTTTCAGCTTTCATCTGTAAAAGTCTAACCAGTATCGTAAACAAGTGACGTAGGAATTAATGTATAAAGGATATCGACCAAATCCCGTAAACCATTTTGTTTGGCGTAATTCCTGGAACACCAGAAATCTTTTGCATGCCAGCATGTGTACTTTTTCTAAATGTTCCAATGTGTGTAATCCCCATTATT
The DNA here is from genome assembly GCA_018398815.1 of Conus ventricosus. Classification (NCBI taxonomy): domain Eukaryota; kingdom Metazoa; phylum Mollusca; class Gastropoda; order Neogastropoda; family Conidae; genus Conus; species Conus ventricosus. Next base: position 31,219,648 of record CM031597.1, on the reverse strand, counting down.
TCGGCAGCATACATCAAGATTGGTTGAATCTTGATGTCAAAAACCTTGAAAAAAGTACTTACCGTCATTTCCTGTATTTGTAAAGATTCTGCTGAGTTGAACTACTGCTTTTTTAGCCTTAGTTGTTAAATGAAGGGTACCCTCTTTTGCACTGATCATGGTGGTAAAATTAACCTAGATAGCAATAATTATTCACAACTTCCAGTCTGTTACCGTCGTAAAACCATTCTCATGCTTCCCTAAATATCCTCCTTTTCTAAATACTATAACTTTAGTTTTGTTGATATTTACAGATAGTTTCTGTATCACAACAGGTCTTTAATACATTCAACTGATTTTGTAGGCCACATGGTGTAGTAGATATCAGTGAGACATCATCAGCAAACAGTATATAAATAATTCAATGATATCCGGAAGTAACCGAACTCTATGTTTACCTTTTTCATTTATTTGATCTGCTAACTGGTTTATGAAAATTGAAAATAACGTAGGACTTAGAACACATCCTTGTCTAACTCCAACAGGAGTTTCAAACATTTCGGAGAGTTCTTGATTTGCTTGAATACAGGATAGCAAAGAATAATACATAGCTCTAAGTGAGGCCAAAAATTTACCCTTCACGCCCTGTTGTTTAATACACTGCAAAAGTTTATAATGTCGAACAGAATCAAAAGCCTTTTTAAAGTCTACAAAAGCGACGTATAGCTTCCTACCTTTTTTACTCAAACAGTTCTGAACAGAGGCATATAAAGTAAATATCTGATCCACTGTCGAATAATTTTTCCGGAATCCTGCTTGACATTCTGAAATTACATTGTTGCTTTCTAACCAGGTATACAGTCGTGCATTTAGTATAGTAGTGTAGCATTTAGATATAATACTCAGAAGAGAGATTCCTCTGTAATTATCGACATTTTCAGGGTCACCTTTCTTTATACTGGGATTATAAGAGCTTTAGACCATTCCCTGGGATAAATACCTTTGTCAAAAATTGTATTGAATAGTTTTGTCAGAAATAGCTGAACACTCTTACCACCTGCTTCAGCCTTTCAGCAGAAATTTCATCAATTCCACTAGCTTTGCCTGTTTTTAGTTTATCTATAGCTTTTTTAACTTCGTCTTCCGAAAACGGAATATTTAAATCATGTTCTGATTCGTCTAACACATCCGTTTCAATATGGTGGTCCCTTTCGCCTTCTCATTGCTGTTTTGAAAAACGGTCTTGAAATGATTAAACCATTCATCAATACTAATGTCATTAATAATTCTTTGTCTTTTTGCGCATCCCATGTTTCTAAGATGCCTCCAAAATTCCGACGAATTATTAATTTCCTTGGTTAATATTTCTAATTTGTGTTTTCTAAAAACTTGTTTTTCATCCTTAATAAGTATTTTATACTTCTTCCCTTTCATCGACATATATAACTCTGGCTTCTTCAACTTAGTTTTCATTTCTTCTTTCTGAATTGAGGATTCTTTGTGTAATGCTCTGAGATAGTTTAATTTTCTCCTAGTTTCTTTTTTGACTTTGTGACATTCATCGTCGAGCCATTCCGACCTCTTCTTCCTGTATGTACCGCTGCGTTTCAACATGCATTTGCTAGATTCTTTTAAGCATTGTACAAATGTTTCCAAGGAGCTATCTACATCGTTGTCTAAATTATTTGCTGCTTTACGTAATTTGTTTTGTATATCTCCACTTTCCATGATTTGACAATTCATCTTCATAATCCCTTTTTCCAAGCAAATCTTTCCCTCTCTGTTGTTCGAGTTGGCTGGTATCACGAAAGCAATCATTATCTTTTTTATTATTTCTATTTTCAGACTAACTGGCAGATGATCCGATTCAATTATATTCTCAACATCAAAGACATGAAATGAATACACGAGAATAAATCAGGATGCAAGAAAATAGTCAACTGTACTTTCCCGGAAGCTCCTATATATGTACAGTTATTCATCAAAATTTGATTCACTCAGTCCATTCAGTATAATACAATCAAACATTATCACATAATTCAATGAGTTGGTCACCAAAATTATTTACATAACTGTCTTGTGATTTTCTTGGAAAGCTATTGTGAGCTGGGAATGTTGGATCAAAATCGTTTCTGTCATCAGAAAAAGAATAATTTTTGTCTGCAGTTCTTGCATTCAGGTCGCCATTCAACAACTGTAGAACTCATCCTAAGTGTCATGCAAGTCTGTTAAGCACTGTTTTAATAGTTCAACCCATAAGTACCTGCTGGGTCTTCCAGAATGTTGAGTCATGTGGGGGGATATAAGAACAAATATACATTACATCTTTGTCCGTGAAAAATAAGTCTCTGCGAATCTTCAAAAAATACAACGTTTTCCTGGTCTGTCTGAATTCTTTCTATGAAATCAGCGTAACGTTTTCTAATCATAACTATGACGCCACCGGAGTACCTCCTTGTTGAGAGAGTTTCTTTGCTTTTGACGTAAATATTATAAAATCTTTAAAAAGTAATGATTCGAAGTTAAATCCAATAACGTTTCAGTAAGGCAGATAAAGTCGAACGAAATGATGAAATTAATGAAATCATTGTTATCTACTTTTGAAGAAGCCCGTTAACATTATAATTTAGAAATGAAACATTGTTTTTATCCCACTTAAATTTTGTTCACAAATTGGTTTGGAGTGCCAGTCGTAGGATTAATTCCTGGACCTTTAAGTTTTTTACCTCATTTGTCAAGGACTTATTTACATGTATCGTGGCCCCGGCCGTTTCCTATTTATTATCTCCGAAAATCTTTTCTCACTGGACATAGACCTGGGCGGCTGGAGTTTGGCTGTCTCTTTTGGTTGGTTTCCGGACTCAGCCTTTTTGAAAGAATCCACGATGTTGCTTTGAGTGTGTTGCCTTTCAGTATTTTTGTGTTTGTTCTGATGACCAGTTTGGGGGTTGGATGCAGCTCGCCGTGGTCGTGGAGTACGAGCCAAGGGCCGAGATTCTTGTTCTGTTCTCGATCCCTTAAACTCTCCTGTCTTGTGTCCGTCCCTGTCTTGCTTGTCATCTTTGTCTGTTGGTTTGTCATCTGTCCTTTTTGGCAAGGGCCGTCTTCTGAAGATGACTTGTTTGTCTCGTTCTGTTTGTCCAGGATTGTGTTTGTTTCAGTTTGTTCTGTATCTTGTGAAAGACAATAAGAATGAACATCTTCACTTGGATCAATGGATTTACTGTCCTGATCAGAAATGTTTGGTTCTGCTGAGTTGTTTTGTTCTGGCGTAAAACTATGGTTTGTCATCATGTCAACGGCTCTTGTATTTTCCCTGTATCTGTCTTCGTCCTCAACGTCTGTTCCAATTTTGTCTTTGTTCTGTGGAATAAAGTCTTCATCGTCAGTGTTCGCTACATCTGAACAACCGTTCATAGATGTTCGAGACAGAGACAGAGAATGTGTGTGTGTGTGTGTGTGTGTGTGTGTGTGTGTGTGTGTGTGTGTGTGTGTGTGTGTGTGTGTGTGTGTGTGTGTGTGCATGTATGCGTCTGTATGTGTGTGTGTGTGTGTGTGTGTGTGTGTGTGTGTGTGTGTGTGTTGTGTGTGTGTGTGTGTGTGTGTGTGCATGCATGCGTCTGTATGTGTATGTGCGCACGTGTGTGCCAGAGAGAGAGAGAGAGAGAGAGAGAGAGAGAGAGAGAGAGAGAGAGAGAGAGAGTGAGGAGAGAGAGAGAGAGAGAGAGAGAGAGAGAGAACACAGATACGAATGATTTATTGTGATTAGGCTCTTTTAGCCCATACATAAAAGGGAGTGGGATTGAAATGAACTGTACATTAAATTGATTTAACATGTGAAAACGAAAGAAAAAAAAAAGAAAAAAAATGGGAGGCAAGAGATAGACAAAGAGGAAGGGAGGGAAGGGAGGGAGAGAGGGGAGGCAAGAGATAGACAAGAGGAAGGGAGGGGAGGGATGGAGAGAGAGAGAGAGAGAGAGAGAGGAGAGGAGATGAGAGAGACAGAGACAGAGACAGAGAGAGGGAGAGAGAGAGAGAGAGAGAGAGAGAGAGAGAGAGAGAGAGAGAGGGGAGAGAGAGAGAGAGACATACAGACAGACAGACAAACACACAGACAACTTTACGAGCCTTGGTGGCAACTGAATTTCCACATATCAAAAACTATTCCTCTTCGGCAAAAGTAAACTTGGCAAATGTCCACTCGGCAAAAGTCAATGTCTTTCCCAATAGTTGGATACTTTTCACCGTGTATTTTTTGAATCAACTTCGTTTTACTTTTTGAGTTGTTTCTTTTGTCTCTTTTTCTTTCCAGTGGCTCAAAGTATGGTTATCAATTATTAGATTTTGTTACAGCGTGGTGTCGTTCCAGTTAGACGCGTTCCTTTTGGACGTGTGCCAGTTATACGCGGCAGTTTAGACGCGTGCTGTAGACGGTGCTGATTAAGTAGAAATGAGCATGTCCAGAGGGTCATGGGTTCAAATCCCAGCCTGGCTCGTCCAAGATGGGGGGAAAAAAAAGGTGCAGCAAGGGACACCCGGGAGTCATGAACGGGTTTGGGGCCCAACCCCCTAGAGTTTCAGGGTTTAAGGGCCGAAACACTTGCTTGAAGGGGGGCTTCTCTTCTGGGACTCTCTGCTGCCACGCTCTCCACGGTTTCTTTCTATTCGTATCTCTCACGGTCTCGTTTGGTGCCAGCCCATTCTTGAATGAACATATCAATAAGCCTTTGTTTAAACACATTTAGGAACTTTTTTAAGTCTCCAACACCTTGTTGAAACCAAACAAAGTTAAAACCCTTTTTGAACACAAGATTTCTCTTACCTTTGAGACCCAGCACTGTTTTCCAGATCTGTCTATTCCAGAGCATCAAATATGTTTTGAGGTACCTTTTCGCTTTCATCTGTAAAGTCTAACCAGTATCGTAAACAAGTGACGTAGGAATTAATGTATAAAGGATATCGACCAAATCCCCGTAAACCTTTTTGTTTGGCGTAATTCCTGGAACACCCAGAAATCTTTTGCATGCCAGCATGTGTACTTTTTTCTAAATGTTCATGTGTGTAATCCCCATATTTCGGCAGCATACATCAAGATGGTTGAATCTTGATGTCAAAACCTTGAAAAAAGTACTTCCCGTCATTTCCCTGTATTTTGTAAAGATTCTGCTGAGTTGAACACTGCTTTTTTAGCCTTAGTTGTTAAATGAAGGGTACCCTCTTTTGCATGATCATGGTGGTAAAAATTAAACCTAGATAGCAATAATTATTCACAACTTCCAGTCTGTTCCCGTCGTAAAACCATTTCTCATGTTCCCTAAATATCCTCCTTTTCTAAATACTATAACTTTAGTTTTGTTGATATTTACAGATAGTTTCATTTTATCACAACAGGTCTTTAATACATTCAACTGTTTTTGTAGGCCACATGGGGGTATTTAGATATCAGTGAGACATCATCAGCAAACAGTATATAAATAATTCAATGATATCCGGAAGTAACGAACTCTATGTTTACCTTTTTCATTATTTGATCTGCAAACTGGTTTATGAAAATTGAAAATAACGTAGGATTAGAACACACCCTTTGTCTAACTCCAACAGGGTTTCAAACATTTCGGAGAGTTCTTGATTTGCTTGAATACAGGATAGCAAAGAATTAATAATAGCTCTAAGTGAGGCCCAAAAATTTCCCCTTCACGCCCTGTTGTTTAATACACTGCAAAAGTGTATAATGTCGAACAGAATCAAAAGCCTTTTTAAAGTCTACAAAGGGGACGTATAGTTTCCTACCTTTTTTACTCAAAACGTTCTGAACGGGCATATAAAGTAAATATTGATCCACTGTGGGAATAATTTTTCCGGAATCCTGCTTGACATTCTGAAATTTACATTGTTGCTTTCTAACCAGGTTACAGTCGTGCATTTAGTATAGTAGTGTAGCATTTAGATATAATATAGAAGAGAGATTCCTCTGTAATTATCGACATTTTCAGGGTCACCTTTCTTATATACTGGGATTAAAAGAGCTTTAGACCATTTCCCTGGGATAAATACCTTTGTCAAAAATTGTATTGAATAGTTTTGTCAGAAATAGCTGAACACTCTTACCCCTAGCTTCAGCCTTTCAGCAGAAATTTCATAAATTCCCACTAGCTTTCCCTGTTTTTAGTTTATCTATAGCTTTTTTTAACTTCGTCTTCCGAAAACGGAATATTTAAATCATGTTCTGATTTCGTCTAACACATCCGTTTCAATATGGTGGTCCTTTCGCCTTTTTCATTGCTGTTTTGAAAAACGGTCTTGAAAATGATTAAACCCATTCATCAATACTAATGTCATTAATAATTTTTTGTCTTTTTGCGCATCCCATGTTTCTAAGATGCTCCAAAATTCCGACGAATTATTAATTTCCTTGGTTATATTTTTTAATTTGTGTTTTTAAAAACTGTTTTTCATCCTTAATAAGTATTTATACTTCTTCCTTGCATCGAATTTTATAACTCTGGCTTCTTCAACCTTAGTTGTCATTTCTTCTTTCTGAATGAGGTTTTCTTTGTGTAATGCTCTGAGATAGTTTAATTTTCTCCTATTTTCTTTTGATTTTGTGAATTCTCGTCGAAGCCATTCCGACCTCTTCTTCCTGTTTGTACCGCTGGTTTCAACATGCATTTGCTAGATTTTTTAAACATTGTACAAATGTTTCCAAGGAGCTATTACATCGTTGTCTAAATTATTTGCTGCTTTACGTAATTTGTTTTGTATATCTCCACTTTCCCCTGATTTTACAAATTCATCTTCATAATCCTTATTCCAAGCAAATCTTTCCTCTTGTTGTTCGAGTTGGCTGCGTATCACGAAAGCAATCATTATTTTTTTATTATTTCTATTTTCAGACTAACTGGGAGATGATCCGATCAATTTTTATTCTCAACATCAAAAGACATGAAATGAAAACACGAGAATAAATCAATGGATGCAAGAAAATAGTCCAACTGTTTTTTCCCGGAAGTCCTATTATATGTACAGTTTTCTCAAAATTTTTATTACTCAGTCCATTCAGTATAATACAATCAAACATTTACATAATTTTAATGAGTTGGTCCCAAAATTATTTACATAACTGTCTTGTGATTTCTTGGAAAGCTATTGTGAGCTGGGAAAGTTGGATTTAAAATCGTTTCTGTCATCAGAAAAAGAATAATTTTTGTCTGCAGTTCTTGCATTCAGGTCGCCATTCAACAAACTGTAGAAAATATCCCAGTGTCATGCAAATCTGTTAAGCACTGTTTCTAAAAGTTCAACCCAAAGTACCGCTGGGTCTTCCAGATTTTTGAGTCATGTGGGGGGATATAAGAACAAATATACATTACATTTTTGTCGTGAAAAAATAAATCTCTGCGATCTTCAAAAATACAACGTTTTCTGGTCTGTCTGAATTCTTTCTATGAATCAGGCCCTAAACGTTTTCTAATCATAACTATGACGCCACCGGAGTACCTCCCTTGTTGGAGGAGTTTCTTTGCTTTTGACGTAAATATTATAAAATCTTTAAAAAGTAATTTATTCGAAGTTAAATCCAATAAGTTTCAGTAAGGCAGATAAAGTCGAACGAAATGATGAAATTAATGAAATCATTGTTATCTAAATTTTGAAGAAGCCGTTAACATTATAATTTAGAAATGAAACTGTTTTTATCCCACTTAAATTTTGTTCCAAATTGGTTTGGAGTCCAGTCGTAGGATTAATTCCTGGACCCTTTAAGTTTTTTACCCTCATTTGTCAAGGACTTATTTAATGTATCGTGGCCGGCCCGTTTCCCATTTATTATCTCCGAAACTCTTTTTCACTGGACATAGACCTGGGCGGCTGGGGGTTTGGTGTCTCTTTTGGTTGGTTTCCGGACTAGCCTTTTTGAAAGAATCCACGATGTTGCTTTGAGTGTGTTGCCCTTTTAGTATTTTTGTGTTTGTTTGATGACAGTTTGGGGGTTGGATGCAGCTCGCCGTGGTCGTGGAGTACGAGCCAAGGGCCCAGATTCTTGTTCTGTTCTCGATCCCTTAACTCTCCTGTCTTGTGTCCGTCCCCTGTCTTGCTTGTCATCTTTGTTGTTGGGTTTTTCATCTGTCCTATTTTGGCAAGGGCCGTCTTTGAAGATGACTTGTTTGTCTCGTTCTGTTTGTCCAGGATTGTGTTTGTTTCAGTTTGTTTCTGTATCTTGTGAAAGACAATAAGAATGAACATCTTCACTTGGATCAATGGATTTTTCTGTCCCGATCAGAAATGTTTGGTTTGCTGAGTTGTTTTGTTTGGCGTAAAACTATGGTTTTGTCATCATGTCAAAAGGTCTTGTATTTTCCCTGTATCTGTCTTCGTCCTCAACGTTCTGTTCCAATTTTGTCTTTGTTTGTGGAATAAAGTCTTCATCGTCAGTGTTCGCTACATCTGAACAACCGTTCATGATGTTCGGACAGAGACAGAGAATGTGTGTGTGTGTGTGTGTGTGTGTGTGTGTGTGTGTGTGTGTGTTTTGTGTGTGTGTGGTGTTGTGTGTGTGTGTGCCCTGTATGCGTCTGTATGTGTGTGTGTGTGTGTGTGTGTGTGTGTGTGTGTGTGTGTGTTTTGTGTGTGTGTGTGTGTGTGTGCATGCATGCGTCTGTTAGTGTATGTGCGCACGTGTGTGCCAGAGGAGAGAGAGAGAGAGGGGAAAAGAGAGAAGAGAGAGAGAGGGGTGAGAGAGAGGAGGGGTGAGAGGAGAGGAGAGAGGGGAGAAACAAGATACGAATGATTTATTGTGATTAGGCTCTTTTTCCCATAATAAAAGGGAGTGGGATTTAAAAAGAACTGTACATTAAATTGATTAACTGTGAAAACGAAAGAAAAAAAAAGAAAAAAAAGGGAGGCAAGAGATAGACAAAGAGGAAGGGAGGGAAGGGGGGGAGAGAGGGGAGGCAAGAGATAGACAAAGAGGAAGGGAGGGGAGGGATGGAGAGAGAGAGAGAGAGAGAGAGGGAGAGAGAGAGAGAGAGACAGAGACAGAGACAGAGAGAGGGAGAGAGAGAGAGAGAGAGAGAGAGGGAGAGAGAGAGAGAGAGAGAGAGAGAGAGAGAGAGACATACAGACAGACAGACAAACACACAGACAACTTTACGAGCCTTGGTGGCAACTGAATTTCCCACATATCAAAAACTATTCCTCTTCGGCAAAAGTAAACTTGGCAAATGTCCACTCGGCAAAAGTCAATGTCTTCTCCCAATAGTTGGATACTTTTCACACGTGTATGTTTTTGAATCAACTTCGTTTCTACTTTTTTGAGTTGTTTCTTTTCGTCTCTTTTTCTTTTCCCAGTGGCTCACAAGTATGGTTATCAATTATTAGATTTTGTTACAGCGCTGGTGTCGTTCCAGTTAGACGCGTTCCTTTTGGACGTGTGCCAGTTATACGCGGCAGTTTAGACGCGTGCCTGTTAGACGCGTGCCTGTTAGACGTGTAACTGTTAGACGCGTGCCTGTTAGACGCGTGCATGTTGCACGTGTGGCCGGATAAGTTCAACTCACTCTCTCTCTTTCTTTTGCAAGATCACAACAATGAACTGAATCGTCGTCACTGTTAAGGTGAGTTAATGACCCCCTCTCTTTTGACTGACTTGAGACAGCCATCATGGCAGCAGCAGCACCTCGAGATCCTTGTATTATCAAACACAGCCGCGGCCATAATCTTGTGTATAACAATTACTTGCTGAAAAAAGACAGGACATACCCAACAAAACAGCATTGGAGGTGCGTTAAAAAAGGATGCCCTGGGCGTGTGCATACCGACCTCGCAAACCCACCTCGTGTTCTGTCAGTGAGAGGGGAGCACAATCACATCCCTGATGAGGACCTTGTTTACACACGAAAAATGAAGGCCGTTTTGTGTGACCGAGCAAAGGACGCCCCACTTTTTCCGCTTTCCAGGGTAATTTTTTTATTTTAAAATCCAAACTGTGTTTGTCTGTCTGTCTGTCAATATGTCTCTCCATTATATTTGTCGTGGTTTAGTCCATGTCTCCTGGTTGATGTTTTTTAAAACAAGCTTCAAACGTTAGTCGTGAAAAGTAACATTAAATTCTCTCTCTTCTCTTTCTCTCTCTCTCTCTCTCTCTCTCTCTCTCTCCTCTCTCTCTCTCTCTCTCTCTGCCATCGTGTTTGCATGCCTGATCATGGAAATTCGCGTATGTGTAGGTGTATCGAGATGTAGCCGCTGAATTCGCAGAGCTGTTGCCACCGACCTTCGCTGCTTGCAAGTCGATGATGCATCGGTCAAGGCGAGAAGATGCGCCTCCTCTCCCCACTACAGTTGAGGAGATTGACATGGACGAGGACAGAGGGCGGACACTCCAAGGCGAACCGTTTGTGTTGTTCAAGGACAACACAATGCTTATTTTTTGCACAGATGCCAATTTGAGGCTTCTGGCATCATCAGAAGTGATGTTTATGGATGGCACTTTTAAATCTGTTCCATCACTATTTTATCAACTTTTTACAATTCATGCAGTTTTCCTAGAGCATTTTGTAACACTCGTTTACTGTCTCCTCCCTGACAAGCAGCGGGCGACTTATCACAAAGTGTTTGATATTCTGAAAACTAAGCTTGCAGAAGTAGACCTGATTTTGAGT
>CM031597.1:31184014-31199014 GCA_018398815.1 Conus ventricosus | reverse complement strand
AAACAAATTTTGAGGAGCGTTGGTGAAGGAGCGTCTTGCTGAAGCCAGACAAAGAATCACTCCAAGAGAAAGAGCGAGAGAGAGAGAGAGACAAGAGAGAGAGAGAGAGAGAGAGAGACAGACAGACAGACAGACAGAGACAGAGACTGAGACAAAGACAGAGACAGTGAAGAGGCAGACATAGACGGACAGATCAGAGACTCCATGTGTTCATTTTGTTTTGATCTAAAACAATAAATAACAACACACACATACACATACGCACTCGCGCGCGCGCGCGCGTGGCATGTTTGGCACCACTAATGAAAACGAAAGATACGATTTTGTGGTCTATTTATCGTTTCATAGCAGCCTAATCAGCCAGCACTGCAAATGTGCTCTTCCACAGCTTAACACATCCTTGTTACTTGACGTGGTGCGCAAATCAACTGCCAAGCGGCAGCAGTAGTATAGATACGCTCATTTTGAATAATTATGGTAGATGAACAGAATCGGAAATCCGGTCTTTTCTTTTCCTTTTTGTTTTCTTTGCTTAGCTTCGCTTGAAGAATGAGATTTCCAAAGAACCTCTTGACCCGCAAGTCATTTTTCAAGCCAACAGAAAACAGAAACTAGGTTTGCTTTCATCTCAGCGGGCATGTACACCGTTCATTATAGAAAAAAAATGGAGACGAAAGTCTGGCGGGCTGGAGATGTAGCTCTGCTGTCGTATGTTGCTGATTTCTTTAGTTTTGTTGGAATCTGGCACCGCTTTTCTGAAAGTCTTACTGGGAATTCTCTCCGGTATTGCGCGCAGAAAGTAAACCGAATGCCGGATGTGCAGACCAATTTTTTTTTTTTTTTTGAAAAGGATACAAGTTAACTTATGATGTGTGAAATTTTTTTCTTCGTATCATTTTCTTCTTCTTTTTGTTTGGTCCGGTAAAAAGAAACACAAAACCAAGTATGCTTAGAGTTTGATGCAGTTGTGAATGAACTGACGTTATTTTCTCTGAATCTTTCCTGCCACTTTTGGTACAACCCCAATGAAGATTCACTTGCATAGCGAAAAGGAACCAGACTGAATGGAACAAACGAATGACAATACAGAAGCAGGACATGTATAACAAGTTTTTATATGTGTTTGTTACTTGTGCGCGCGCTTGTGTGTATGTGTGTGTGTGTGATATGCAGAGAGAGAGAGAGAGAGAAAGACAGAGAGAGAGAGAGGGAAGGACACCCACACACACACACACACACACACACACACACACACACCACACATACACACACGCACGCACGAACACATATACAATGAAGGAGAGAGAGAGAGAGAGAGAGAGAGAGAGAGAGAGAGAGAGAAGAGAGAGAGAGAGAGAGAGATCCCTGGTTTAAAATACTGTACTCTACAAACCTGAAGGGCTCAAAGGCTGATGCACGACTAAAAGAATAATGATAATGGTTAAACCTATCCCTGCTGCCTTCGATCTCCATAGAACAGTATACAAACGTCTGAAACCTTCTCAGTGATCACATATCAATAATTAAAGGAAAGGTGGTAGGTGAGGGGAATGGGTGAGGGGGGGCGGGGGGGGGGCGAAAAGGACACTGTTCAATGAGTGTTCAACATGCTCAAAGTTCCTCCAGTGTCAAGGTTAGCAGATCAGCCAACGACAGCTGTTTCGCTGCAAAGAGAGTTTCCCAGACATACTGCTGGATCCTGATTGCCTGCTGATGACGAGAACCTCCGAGTTAACAGAAACAAAACTTCATAAAAACGGATAGATCCTTCTGCTATAAGCAACATCTCTATAAAGCAAAAGATCAGCATTCATCGAAGGGAAAAGAAAGAAATTTGATTAAAATAATGGACTGACGTTTCTCTAGAAATAAAACGGTGGAAATGTAAAAGACACTGGCTATGGTGACAAGCCAACTCTGTGTGTGTATGTGTGTGTGTGTGTGTGTGTGTGTGTGTGTGTGTGTGTGTGTGTGTGTGTGTGTGTGTGTGTGTGTGTGTGTGTGAGCGTGATGCACATATGAAAACGGTAAAGTAAAAAGAAAAGATCCTCCATGGCTTAATGAAACTGAGATTGAAACCAAAAACACACACACACACACACACACACACACACACACACACACACACACACACACACACACACACCTCGTGTTTGAGTGGTAATAATGTAAAGCTGTCGAGTTCAGTCCGATACAAGTTCCCCATTCTACTGAACTGTCTGCTTCACTGGCCGAACAAGTCATCACGTTTACCTCTTCCTCCTGTCGACTGCTGCTACCGCCTTCGCCGCAAGGCCAGCAAGCTCGCGTATTATTATTAATTACATCTGGAAAGTACCAACATCTTCGCAGTCATGACAACGTTCGCTTCTATACAGCGTGCGTTTAGGAACATCCTGCAGACATTTAATCTCATCTGCTCTTAGCATGGCTATGAGGATAACAAATGGTTTGGACAGAGACCAAGACTGACTGCTGGTGTCTCACAAGATAAATGTGTGCAACAATGAGCCACAGAACATAAACACAAGGGTGAGAAACAGAGACAATAACAGACAGAAAGAAAAGGAGATAAGAAAGAGAAGTTCATATAACAATAGTCTCTGAAAAGCAACTATAACATTACAAAATATACACACATTATGTTCATTTCAGAAACTACTAAAACACCTCGATTTGAATGGAGCATCCGATAAAATTTGATGAAAGTATATTCAAGGATCTCTTTGACAGTTATATTTGCGCAGTTTACATAGCTTGTTTAAAACAAAAGTAGCAGAAAAAACAAATACTCATGAAGCTTGTTTTCATCAATGGAAACAGCCTTGTCAAGCGAAAAGGTTTCTTTCCAGATATTTCCCCATTAGATGAGCTACTGAATTATCCTGTATGGCCGTCGCAGGACGGCCAGGCATAAGCTTGTCAGGTTTCCTGGAAAACAGGCCTAATATCAATAAAGACTGTTAAAATATTCAGTTCGAAATGATTGCATTTGATGCCAACTCTAAAATAAAACCTACAGAAAAGCCAGTAGAAGAGATTTCTGAATTTAATAAACTCGGACGATTTCATCGACCAATAATACCAATAGTCACCTGTCATCGCTGTCAATACATCCATCAGTTTCAGGAATCTGGCTTTTTATACGCTCGTTTTTCTTTCGATGCACAGATCACCGCGAGAAGCGGACAGGACGCCCTGCAGTGAAGGAAGTTAATCACGAGCCCACGATCCACCAAGGCATGCACAAAACTGTACTGGCTTGACAGTTACCTCTCCTTATATCATCGTTGACTTCCGGTTCCCGTGGTAGTAGCGAGAGTGGTGGTGACCTTGAAGCCGAGCCTTCTAAATGCCGTCAGTGACACAGCTTGGCAGACAGACAGTGACAAATCACAGACGTCGAAAAGGAGAAACGTTCCGGATTCCTCGTGTGCTGCCTCATCATGGACATGAAGTATTGTCATGGCACTGCTCACCTGCACGCCAGCCGTGCAGGATTGGCGCGACTGTGTTGTTCTCGCTTGTGGCGCTAGGCAACGCACCCAGGTGTGTGGCTGACGCCAGACTGACTGTGAAAGGTAGTGCACAGCACGGCTAAGTGGTGCAGTCTGAGACCACAATGGAACTCCTTAGCATCATCTTTATTACTCTCATCCTCGTTGATCAGCATAAAAGAAAAATCTGAAATTCTGTGACCGGTCATATCCTATTCTCAATTTCAACCCCCCCCCCCCCCCCCCCCCCCCCACTTCTTTCAGGTGACTCTTCGTTACTGGTAAACAAAATAATTCCTAACAATTTAAAGACAGCGTAAGCGTTAAGAATGTAGGATGTTGCTTTATTGATACTATCTGATGATCAACATACCTTAAAGTGTACATTTTCGCCCCCCCCCCCCCCCCCCCCCCCACTCCTCCTTGGGATGCCCGGGGATCGTTCGGCATAAACTGTATTCACGTCTTTTGGAAAGCCAGTGTTAATAATATCCTAGTTTATTTAACTCTTTTTGACTTTGTTTTTGATTTTCTTCATTGACCTTCACATGTTTCTGCATTTGTGGTCCATTGGCCTTTCAGTTCTAGAAAGCCTTCAAACTTTCTTCTCATCTCGTGGGAACGGCCGGAGGCCTTCAGTATGACTTACCTCCACGTCTTCTGTAAATTCAGTACAAGTAATTTCCTCTCTTCTTTAGGTCTCTTTCACTCTACCAATTTTTCAATTTCTTAACTGTCATCCATTTCGTCCCCGCATGTATGGCCCAGTCACCTACCCTTGTTCTAAAAAGCATTTCCCCCCACCTTGTTACAATTGACTGAAAGGCTATTTGTTACAGAGCGACAAAGTGGTAAGACTTTCACAGCCGGAATGAGCACTAGCTGTTCAGTCTGTGGCTGTGTCATTGACTGATACAGCATTTTTTTTTTACTCCATCAAGGATCTACGTTTGCAGGATCCATTAGTTTGTTTGTCTGTCAGCATGATTATGCAGAAAATACAGAATACAATTTATTAAAATTCGATAGAAAGATAAAATGTGGCCATGGACAACGAGGGGCAGGGCAGGGGGGCGGGGGGGGGGGGGGGGGGGAGTGTCACGGTCAAAAATAAACAACCAAAGTCGTGGTCCAGGTTGTTCGGACATAAGCTCAAACTCAAATATTCTGAGCGCTAGGCAGACGGCCCATATGTCGGGTCCAGCCAATTAAGCATAGCAGAGAGGCTCCACGGAGACGGTCTGTCCAGCCAGACGGACTAAGTAGCTGACCGACGCCTCGATGTCTGGTCAAACGAGTCTCGACGCCCGGATCAGACTCATCCAGCCGATTTGAGCACAGCGAGGAGACTAATCCTAATCCTCTACGGAGACGGTACGGTCCAGCCAGTCGGACTAAGTAGCTGACCGACGCCTCGATGTCCGGTCAGACGAGTCTTGACGCCTGGATCAGACTGATCTAGCCAATTTACGACGTCGCCGGAACGAAGAGAGGGGAAGGTAGTGTGTGGTGGGGGTGAAATCAAGCTAATCAATTAAATGACCAATTGACCACCACAGAGAGTAAGGCGTGTAGGCGTGACTGTCATGATTTGAATATCCAATGGAATTAGAGGGAGATAACTTCGGGTACGAGGCGGTAAAAATACTGACCAATGATACTCGCCCTTGGACACGGAGTTAGGAGATAAAGTAATGCGTGAGTGAGAGGGGAACGGGGGAGAGAACGAACAGGGAGAGAGAGATGAGGAGGTCCTGGGGGTAGTCTCTGCACGAGAGAAAAGGCAGAGAGATGAAGAGAACGAGAGAGGGAGAACGAACAGAGAGAGAGAGAGGAAGAGCTTCTGGGTGTAAGAGCAGAGAGATGAGGGGAGGAGAGAAGAGAACCAAGTGGAGGCATTAGCACCAGATAAAGTCTGCAGAGGGAGGACTAAAGAGAGATGTGGAGAGAGAGAGTTGCTAACTAATGAAGAGAAAAAGAAAGAAAAGAAAAGGAAAAGAAAAGCAACCATGTCCATTTAACAGAGCAGACTAGAAGAGAGAGAGAGAGTGCAATGCGTTAATGCAGGAAGAAGGAAAGGAGAACAGATCGATGTTGATAGTCACTGTTCCATCTGAACCGGGGTTCGACCTCATACCTGGCAGCGTCACTTCGTCAAGCAGAACCCACAGACCAACGCCAGTGCCAGCAGTCTAACCTGACCAGTGCCGGCAGTCCAACGCCAGTGCCAGCAGTCTAACCTGACCAGGGCCAACAGTTGTGTCGTGCTCGTGAAAGTGACAGTGAAAAGAAAAAAAAAAAAAGAAAAGAAAAAGACAGTGATTCGTGAATAGTTAAGATCACCTGGCCAGGTAAAGTAGAAATCTATTCATACCCGGGTTAGTTAATGATGTTTTAGATAAATGATTTTGTGAAGTTCAGGAAAGAGAGAATGTTTTATTTTGTTTGATTCCATATGCATTGATGTTTCGTTCTATGATCATGTGTAGTAAAGTTATAGACTTTACTAGTGGTTTGATGTGACGAATGCATGATATATGAATGAAATCGTAAGCAAGCTGTGAGTGTGTTTGGGCTGTGCGCTAGTCCTTCCTCCATCGACATCACCCGAGGTTGACAATTTATTGGCGAGCCTGCCAGGATATTCTGGCCCATTTATTATAATTGTTCAACTTCTCAGAGAGGAAGCTGGGTGGGATTCAAGTGTTGTAATCCTAAGACAAGGTGTTGTCTTACTGTATGTTCCCAAGATAGTTAAATACTAGGCTTGGCATTGCTTCCAAGATAGTTAATACTAGGCTTGGCATTTCAGCCCCAGAGTACTTATTTCGCACAGATTGCCTATAATTCGCTCTCATAGTTGGGTCAGGCGCTGGGCGTCTTATAAAAACTAACTACGTTGTCCCAAGCTAATATTATCATTCATAGGATTGTGCTATTACGTCACTCGTGTCGGTAACCACCAGTTTGGCTGTCGTAGAGAAAAAAAAAAATCTTGTTAAAAAAAAAAAGAGATATAATGGCGGACGAAAAGAACACCCCTATTGAACAACTTGTGAGCGTCGCTCGTGATTTAGGCTATTCGGGAGAAGAGTTGCGAGCATTCGTTGAAAACCAGCAAAAGATGGAAAGAGATGAACGCGTGGAAAGACGCCGTGTTGCAGTAGAAATAGCAGAGCAGGAAAGAACTAAAGCTAGCGCAGAGCAGGAAACAGAAAGAATGAAGCAGGAAACAGAAAGAATAAGGGAAACGCAGGAAACAGAAAGATTAAAGGTTCAATTAGAGTTAGAGAAAGTGAGAATACAAAGGGAGACCACCGAGGATGGGAGTTCAGTTTCCAGTGACTCTGTGCGCAGTTACGCCCCCCGACCAAAGTTGCCAAAATTCTCTGAAGGAACCGATTCGATTGATGCATACATCAGTCGTTTCGAAACGTTTGCGACCAGTCAGGGTTGGCCTTCAGAAGAGTGGGCAGTCATTTTGTCAGCGTTACTGACGGGTAAGGCATTACAGATTTTTCACTGCGTTACCAGCAGAACAACAGTCTGATTTCGGCGCTGTGAAGGAATCGTTGATGAAAGGATTTGACCTCACAGAGGAGGGGTTCAGGAAGAAATTTCGTTCAGCTAAATTACAAGCAGGTGAGACGTACACTCAGTTTGGTGTACGTTTAGATCACTATTTTGAGAAGTGGTTAGAGTTGAGCGGTACGAAGAAGGAGTTCGCTGAATTGAAAGAGCTAGTTATGAAGGAACAGATTTTGTCAGGTTGCGGCCCCTGAGTTAACCATACATTTGAAAGAGAGACAGCCAGAGACAGCAGGGGAGTTGCTGAAGTTAGCAGAGGTGTACAGGGAGGCACGTTTGGGCACGAAGGTGCAGGAGAAACAGGTGCTAGCACAGGTGAGAAGAGTGCAAGGAGACTAGGAGAGTTTCCTGCAAAGTCTGCAAACCCAGTGGTGGGGCAGAAGGAAGGGCAAAGGGACATTAGGTGTTTCATTTGTCACAAGAAGGACATGTGGCGAGGATTGTCGCGTGAGGTTCCAGAAGGCAGCAGCCTTGCAAGAAGTCGATAAGGGTCGCCAGGGGAAACGACCTGCAGTGGAACCAAAAGGGATTCAGTCTGAAGAGGGTGGAGTGCAGCCTATGGCTAGCACTGGGCAGCAGTCAGTGTCAGGGATGGAGGGCACTAGGCTGAGTGGTTCGTTACCAGTGGAAGAAGGGTGGATTGGCCAGCAGAGGGTGAAAGTGTTACGAGACACTGGTTGTTTATGTGTGTAGTTAGAACAACGCTGGTCGAGAAAGGGGATTTGACAGGGCAAATCCAGACCTGTACTCTAATCGATGGCACTGTGAGGGAGTTTCCAGTTGCTAAGATAGAAGTACGTACCCCTTACTTCTCAGGCGAGTTGTCTGCGTTGGTGATGGAGAAACCCCTTCATGATTTGATCATCGGAAATATTCCAGGTGCAAGGGATCCAGGGGATCCTGAGTTGTTGACTGCTACAGGGGCAGCAGTTCAAACACGGAGCAAGAAGGAGGAAAAGGTTGATAAACCGTTAGTCGTTCCGGCAAGGAAGTCAGGCATAGATGTGTCGCCTGATGAGTTTAGGGCAGCGCAGGAACAAGACCCTTCGCTCGTGAAGTCTTGGGAGTTGGCAAGAGGTAGAGAGAAACAGGTGGTTAGAGGAGGTGAGACAGAATTTCTTGTGAAAGGCGGGCTGTTGTACCGAGTGTTCACCAAGGGGAAGACAGGTAAGGTGACCACTCAGTTAGAGGTACCAGCAGGTTATCGTGACACTGTCATGTCAGTGGGTCACGAGTCGCTCATGGGGGGTCATCTCGGCACCAGCAAAACAGCTGACCGAATCTTCGATGATTTTCATTGGCCAGGGCAATGGCAGACATCAAGCGTTTCTGCATGTCATGTGACGTGTGTCAAAGGTCAGCCACAAGAGGGGTGAAGAGGAAGGCGCCTCTTAAACATCCCCCTCTAATTGACACACCGTTCAGGAGAGTGGCCGTTGATCTGATGGGCCCAATCTCGCCCTGTTCCAAAGGTGGGCACAGGTATGAGACATGCAAGGTTGCAAGGGAAGGTTTGCAGGAGGCTAGGGTCGTCCAGAAGAAGCAATATGACAGGAAGGTGAGGAAGCAATCCCTCAAGGTGGGAGATCAAGTCCTGGTACTGCTTCCACGGGTCACAACAAGCTGCTGATGCATTGGAAGGGACCATTCACCCATCACTGAAAAGGTCGGTCGGGATTACCGAATTGATGTGAATGGGAAACCAAGACTTTTCCATGCAAATTTTCTCCGCAAATATATTCAGCGTGAGACTCAGCACATAGGCGCAGCAGCAATCATTGATGAGGTGAAGGAGACCCAGCAGAAGAAGGGAGATTTGTTGCCTGAGTTTCCAGGAGAAGATCATACAGGGATGTGTCACTGTATGAAGGGCTAGACAGTAGGAGACAGGAGGAAGTTAGGGGGCTCCTAGAAACAGTATAGGGCGTCCCTGACTGATAAACCAGGCAGGACAACTCTAGAGACATGTACGGTGGAGTTAACATCGCAAAAACCCGTACATGTGAAAGCCTACCCGATCCCATATGCCACCAAGCAAGTGATCGAGGAGGAGGTAGAAAAGATGTTGGACCTTGGGGTGATTGAACCGTCCAAATCATCGTATAGTGCACCCGTCGTCTTAGTGAGGAAGAAGTCAGGTGAGCATCGATTCTGTGTTGACTATAGACGTCTAACAGCGTCACCAAGGTCGACGCAGAGGTCATACCGAACATGGAAGACCTGTTCGCTCAGATCGCCACAAGCAAGAGCCAGTATTTCACCAGGATAGATCTGAGCAAGGTTTACTGGCAAATAGCCTTGAGTGAGGACTCAAAGGAAGTCACAGCATTCTCCACTCCTATGGGGCTATACCAGTGGCGAGTACTTCCTTTTGGGATGGTCAACGCACCTGCAGTCTTCTCTCGGATGATGAGAAGTTATTGACGGGATTGGAAGGCGTTGTGAATTTCATGGATGACATTCTGATAGCATCCGAGACATGGGAGGAGCATATGAGGCAGCTAGGAGCAGTTTTAGAGAGGTTGAGACAAGCCAATCTCACAGCCAGACCAACAAAGTGCCAGGTTGGTTTTCCAAGCCTGGAGTTCCTAGGTTTTGTTGTCGGAGGCGACACAAAGCAGCCGGAAAGAGGAAAGGTGGAGAAGATGATGAATTCAGAGAGACCAAGGACCAAAACAGAAGTCAGGAGTCTGCTAGGTTTTATTGGCTTCTATAGGGAGTTTGTTCCAAACTTCGCAGCAATCACGAGTCCTCTCAGTGATTTGGTCAAGGCAGGGAAACGGCAGTGGTCGAGTGGTCAGACGCTGCAGAGCAAGCACTGCAGACGGTGTTGGAAAGACTAGGTTCCCGTCCCATCTTGAAGCTACCAGATAGTCCAAACCATTTTTGTTGCGGACAGATGCATCAGGTGGTGGGATAGGTGCAGTATTGTTGCAGGAGCATGAAGGGGTCGAGTTTCCTGTGAAGTATGCCAGCAGGAAGTTGACAAAGTGTGAAGAAGGGTAAAGCAACGGTGGAGAAGGAGTGTTTAGCTGTCGTGTGGGCCGTGCAGAAATTCCACAAATACTTGTATGGGAAAGAGTTCGTGATAGAGACTGATCATCAACCACTCAAATTCCTGCAGGAGGCGCAGCTGAAAAACAGCAGAGTTCTGCGTTGGGCAATGGCATTGCAGCCTACAGGTATCGAGTCCAGTACATTCCAGGTCGACAGAATGTCGGAGCTGACTATTTAAGTCGCGTAGTCTAGCAAGCTGCAACTCAGAGGAAGTCAGTCATATCCAGGGTGCTTTGCTGATAATATGTGTTGATTACAGTTATGTTGATTGGATATGGGTTCATTCCCAGTGGCTATGGTTCATAATTTTTGTGTGAGATTTGTTCATGTAAATGTAGTTATGCTTGAGCATACAGTCCGCTTGCGTAGTAATGCATTATTTGCAATAAGTGAGGATGGAGATTCCTCAGTGAAGTGTCATGGATCGTGATCATATTATATTGTGCTTTTCATAGAAATTGTGAACAGAAGATGTGGCAAATCCGCAGGTAGGGGAATTGCATAAGTGCGCACAGAGGTTGTTATAAAATGAGTTGAAATAACGCAAGAGCGCACGTCAATGATAACTCATTGGAGTGGTATTCACTAATGATATATTCTATAATTATAAACCGTTGGTTGTAAAGTATTTTTCAAACTTTGCACGTGTAGCTGTGTGTCAGCAAATTCGGTTGTTGTCTTTTTGTACCGTTGTTTTGAGACAATGCGGTGCATAGTCTTTTGCAAGGGGGAAATTGTCACGGTCAAAAATAAACAACCAAAGTCGTGGTCCAGGTTGTTCGGACATAAGCTCAAACTCAAATATTCTGAGCGCTAGGCAGACGGCCCATATGTCGGGTCCAGCCAATTAAGCATAGCAGAGAGGCTCCACGGAGACGGTCTGTCCAGCCAGACAGACTAAGTAGCTGACCGACGCCTCGATGTCTGGTCAAACGAGTCTCGACGCCCGGATCAGACTCATCCAGCTGATTTGAGCACAGCGAGGAGACTAATCCTAATCCTCTACTGAGACAGTACGGTCCAGCCAGTCGGACTAAGTAGCTGACCGACGCCTCGATGTCTGGTCAGACGAGTCTCGACGCCTGGATCAGACTGATCTAGCCAATTTACGACGTCGCCGGAATGAAGAGAGGGGAAGGTAGTGTGTGTGGGGTGAAATCAAGCTAATCAATTAAATGACCAATTGACCACCACAGAGAGTAAGGCGTGTAGGCGTGACTGTCATGATTTGAATATCCAATGGAATTAGAGGGAGATAACTTCGGGTACGAGGCGGTAAAAATACTGACCAATGATACTCGCCCTTGGACACGGAGTTAGGAGATAAAGTAATGCGTGAGTGAGAGGGGAACGGGGGAGAGAACGAACAGGGAGAGAGAGATGAGGAGGTCCTGGGGGTAGTCTCTGCACGAGAGAAAAGGCAGAGAGATGAAGAGAACGGAGAGGGAGAACGAACAGAGAGAGAGAGAGGAAGAGCTTCTGGGTGTAAGAGCAGAGAGATGAGGGGAGGAGAGAAGAGAACCAAGTGGAGGCATTAGCACCAGATAAGTCTGCAGAGGGAGGACTAAAGAGAGATGTGGAGAGAGAGAGTTGCTAACTAATGAAGAGAAAAAGAAAGAAAAGAAAAGGAAAAGAAAAGCAACCATGTCCATTTAACAGAGCAGACTAGAAGAGAGAGAGAGAGTGCAATGCGTTAATGCAGGAAGAAGGAAAGGAGAACAGATCGATGTTGATAGTCACTGTTCCATCTGAACCGGGGGTTCGACCTCATACCTGGCAGCGTCACTTCGTCAAGCAGAACCCACAGACCAACGCCAGTGCCAGCAGTCTAACCTGACCAGTGCCGGCAGTCCAACGCCAGTGCCAGCAGTCTAACCTGACCAGGGCCAACAGTTGTGTCGTGCTCGTGAAAGTGACAGTGAAAAGAAAAAAAAAAAAGAAAAGAAAAAGACAGTGATTCGTGAATAGTTAAGATCACCTGGCCAGGTAAAGTAGAAATCTATTCATACCCGGGTTAGTTAATGATGTTTTAGATAAATGATTTTGTGAAGTTCAGGAAAGAGAGAATGTTTTATTTTGTTTGATTCCATATGCATTGATGTTTCGTTCTATGATCATGTGTAGTAAAGTTATAGACTTTACTAGTGGTTTGATGTGACGAATGCATGATATATGAATGAAATCGTAAGCAAGCTGTGAGTGTGTTTGGGCTGTGCGCTAGTCCTTCCTCCATCGACATCACCCGAGGTTGACAGGGAGAGGGGGGAGAAATCGTTCGCCATATAAGGCAACAACGATATTCCAGAATGAATACCTAAACTATACACTTGGATGACGGGAGCAGCCAGTGACTCAATTCGAGCGCCACAATGTCTCAAGTTACGACAGACGTGATTCACCCCACCAACACGATGTTGTGTCCTATGAGAACTGTCTTAAACCATGACGAATTGTCGTCGGTCGATGGACGGACAGAGCCGGAAAAAAGTGGCTGTCTGCTCTTGTCACGTGTAGCACGTGCGGGCAGGTAACTTCTCCGACAGTTCGTGGTGACGGCAGGTGCCAGGTGCCAGCTTTGACGCACGGTCTGCCGAGTGCTTCTTGTCAGAGACTAAGTTTTTTTTTCCTTCTTTTTTTTCCGGGATCGGCTATTCTTCATTGGTTTCGACAGCCTCTAGATTTCCATAAGTTTATGAGTGAGTCACCACTCAAGTCACAATGAATGCATGCTTCATTTAAGAGCGCGCGAACGCGTTCCGCACCTTTCTCTCCCCGCCCCCCCCCCCCCCCCCCCTTCTCTCTCTCTCTCTCTCTCTCTCTCTCTCTTAGAGAAAACATGCGCAAACAACCTTCTTTTTTGATTGTCCCGCTGATCACAGAGGCCATATCATGGCGGTGAGAGAGCAAATTAAAAACAGACCTATGTACAAAGTGACGCAAGACTAAACATATTAGAATCGTGTCAGTCAACTCCTAAAAGTAGAACAGAGAGAGAGAGAGAGAGAGAGAGAGAGAGAGAGAGATTGCTGTAATCCAGTTTTTACAAACGTACCTAGTCGACGGTCTAACCACCCAGTGCCTCCGTTGCTCTCTTGTCAACCCCGACAGTAGGCCATTCAGCTGTGACCTTAACTCAAGGCCAGTCGTCCGAGTCACATCAATGAATAGGAGGGTGACGAGGATGGGCCGCTGAGACTCTACAAAGAGGTGCAGTCCGTGAAAGGCCAACCTCATTTACGTCACACCTGTCCTCAATAATAGCGGGACAGGTTCCGGGACCTCGACGGTGTGTGTGTGTGTGTGTGTGTGTGTGTGTGTGTGCGCGCGCGCGCGCGCACTCGTTTGAGCGCGCCTGTACATTTGTATGTGTATGTCTCTCTCTCTCTCTCTCTGTCTCTCTCTCTGTCTCTCTCTCTCGCTGTGTGTGTGTGTGTGTGTGTGTGTGTGTGTGTGTGTGTGTGTGTGTGTGTGTGTGGGATGAGTATACGTTTGTCTGTGCGTCTGGGATGAGTATGTGTATGTCTGTGCGTGTGCGTGTGAGCGCGCGCGCACTTTTGTACGTGTATGTCTTCATCTCTCTTTCTCTCGCTGAGTGTGTGTATGTGTGTGTGTGTGTGTGCGCGCGCGCGCGCGTATGTGTGTATGTTTGAGCGCGCGCACGCGTGTGTACGTGGGCGTGTGCGAGCGTGTTTGTGTGTAGAGTGTGCGATTGGCAGCGTCTATTCACACCAGTAAGCCATTTTTTTTCTCTCCCAAGTTTGTCTGCTTGGAAGGTGAGAGCGGAGTGTCGCAGGTATAAGGAAGCGTGCTATGCGTCATCGATGTAACTGAGTGTGTGGGACACAATGACGGAAGCGGGAGAGATGGACAGATGAGGAGAAGAAGGGGGAGGAAGAAAGAGAGAGAGGAGAGAGAGGAGAGAGAGAGAGAGAGAGAGAGAGAGAGAGAGAGAGAGAGAGAAGAAGAGAGAGAGACTGAGAGAGAGAGAGAGTTATATTGCTTTTGTTTGTCTGTTTATAATTTTTCATCAAAATTGAAAGTCGTATACATACAGCCTATACCCGTTGGACAGACAATTCCAAGCGGTCAAAGAAGAAAATTCGTCCCAGTCATACTGCTAAGAGAGAGAGAGAGAGAGAGAGAGAGAGAGAGAGAGAGAGAGAGAGAGAGAGAGAGAGAGAGAGAGAGAGAGTATTACATTGCCTTTGTTTGTTTATGATTTTTCATCAACATTGAAAGTTGTATATACACAAGCTATTTCCGTTGGACAGACTATTCCAAGCGGCCAAAGGAGGAAATTAGTCCCAGTCATACTGCTTAAGAAAACGCCAAGCCCTCACAAACAATTTTAATCAGATGATGTCTGAAATAGCAAAACAGGTCCTTTGGATAAGCCGAAGGAAATCCATGCCACATTACAAGGAGCATAAATTCGTACAGGAACTATCAGAAAGCTCGGAATAAAATTAATACAACAAAAGGCTAGGCCAGGAAATGAAAAATGCAAAAGAAAGCTAGATCGCACAACAGTGTGAAAACACTGTGGAAACCTAGACGACGACACGAAGTGTTTAATTTAACCCATTATTGCCCACCGTCCCATTTTTGGGACGCAACACATTTCAATATGTATATCTGAAGTGTCTGTGTCACTGTGTCTTAGCTGCTTTGTGTTAATCAGGGAACATCACGCCCATGCAGGCATTGTTTTTGGTTGAGTGCCTCCGTTCATTCTAGCTGTGGGAGCTGCCATTTGCACAGAAAACCTGGTGTCAGCAGCATCAACAAGACAAGGAGGTAAAGGTAACGATGTCATTCCTTTCAACACACTTTTATGTATGACACTAAGAATAGAAAT